>OX453282.1:3707500-3895000 GCA_949710005.1 Ricordea florida | reverse complement strand
TAAGGAGACAGAATCTATTTTTGGATACAGAAACTATTTTAACTGACCAATGGTTGATGTTCTTCTCATCACGTGGTTGTAATTTCAATGCGCCATATGGAAACCGCGCAGCCATGGAACGATATAAATAGATTCCGCGCTAAAAATAGATTCTGTCCCCTTATCATATTAGATGTGATTATGTTCTCTTTCCTCATTTTCTCTTGGTTTATATCAATTTCGTCCTGTTATCTGCTTCGTTGTCATAGGAATTTCCAGTCTCTACATGGCCAAAGAACTTCTTCAGAAGCAAACTGAAACAAATGTCTGCGTTTTTGAAAAAGAGAATTACTTTGGTGACAGGATTCACGATTTTGTGTTCCAGCAACACGCGCCAAATGTAACAGTTGGTAAGTAAATGCAAGAGATGCATGAGATGTAACCAGGAGTCAATGATCTGGTTGATAAATAACCGAAGGGATCTGGGTCTAGTGGCTGAGCTGTCCTTCCGTATCCGTGATGACACGCGTGTCGGGTAGCTGACTTTGAAGTCCCAGTCTTGTCCCTCATGAAAAGTGGCGCTCTAAAAGTGCCATCAAAAGATGTTTTGTGAGAGGAATTAGCATAGTTTATGTTAACAGAGCTTTTATTAAGGACTGTCGGAGTTACCAGATATTGCTATTATAATATATTGCTATTATAATATAATGCTATTGCTTACGGCCAAGAGAAAATGAGGTAAGTGAACGCATCTTTCATACTGGGTTCTCTTACTATGATAAGGAGACAGAGTCAAGAGAAAATGAGGTAAGAGAACGTATCTTCCATACTGGGTTCTCTTACTATGATAAGGGGACAGAATCAAGAGAAAATGAAGTAAGAGAACGTATCTTCCATACTGGGTTCTCTTACTATGATAAGGGGACAGAGTCTTGTTTTAGATCCGGAAACTATTTTAACTGACCAATGGCTGATGTCCTTGATGTGGTTGTAATTTCAATGTGCCATGGGGAAACCACGCAGCCATGGAACGCGATATATACAGAT
Organism: Ricordea florida; assembly: GCA_949710005.1. Classification (NCBI taxonomy): domain Eukaryota; kingdom Metazoa; phylum Cnidaria; class Anthozoa; order Corallimorpharia; family Ricordeidae; genus Ricordea; species Ricordea florida. Next base: position 3,893,974 of record OX453282.1, on the reverse strand, counting down.
TCCGCGCTAAAAATAGATTCTGTCCCCCCTTATCATATCAGGTGGGGTTATGTTCTCTTTCCTCATTTTCTCTTGATTCTATCCCCTTATCATATCAGGCGGGGTTATGTTCTCTTTCCTCATTCGAGGTGATTATCGACCGATAATCCGAGATAGCGAACCAATCAGAGCGCGCGATTTTGTATAATCACCTGAGTATTTATTCTAATATTATAATAGCTGTATTGTTTTGCGATAGCTCGGTTACGTTGTAATTTTTATTTGTGGTAAACCTGGAAAATAGCTGTCACGCGTCACTAGCTTAGTCTACACGCGTGATATTGCGCGAACTGTTTTCACGCTCGAAACGTCTTAGGGATGGACCATTTTATTTTTGAGGGGGTGGGGGGCTGGGCAATTACCAAAAAACAATTATTACACAGCAGAAGTATAGAAAAAAATCATGCACAGTGGGCTAAAGGAAAAAAGACGAACATTTTTATGTTAAGGTACTGGAAAAAATTCTTGCACAGTCCAAAGGGAAAAAAAATTCTTAACAAGACAAAATTTCCCAAACCCCCCCCCTCTCAAAAATAAAATGGTCCACCCCTCCGGTGGTACAACTTACCTCACAAACTCGATCGTTTGACAAACCATTTCTGTGTATTCCAACATCACAATGCTTCTCTTTCGACTCAGCCTTAGGGACCTCCAAAGTTGAAGCTGGCGATGAAGCTTTAAAGTAAGTTTAATTATTGAGCTATTTCACAACTAGATAATTAAAGAATTAAAGCATTAAATTAAATGCTGATAGCATCACTCCAACAATACGCAATTACACAGATATGTACTGAGTGTCCTGGCCTTTTAATAGAAGCGAGGCTGCGGGGGTGACCTCGTTGTGTTACTGAACACCAGAATGTTTCTAGAAGTTTCACTGAGTAGAAATTCGTGAGCTTTCCAAAGAATTTTTACGATCGTTTACTCGGACATTTGGTTTATGTTCGGTGTAAAACACACCATTGACGTTACAAAATATTACAAACAAAAATTCAGTCAATGCAGACCTCGACAGCAATGGCCCAAAACAAAGGAAATCTTCGCACTGTTTTAGACCGAACATAAACCAGACATTTTCTGGGTAATGCCTGATGTAATATAAATTATTCATTTTGTTTGTTAGTTAAGGATAGGTACATCGTTAAGAATGCTTTGTGTCCTTTGTTTTACGCCAATTGTGTGAATATTTAACAACTATTCACCGAAGTGGAGGTGGCTAGTGGTGGATATTTACCGAGCCGCGAAGCGGCGAGGTAAATATCCACCACTAGCCACCGACACTGAGGCACTGAGTTCCGACCGACACTGAGTTCTAGTAGCGACATTTCATCAAATGGAATTGCAAACCCTTTCTGTATTTGAAAGCATTCTGTAAAAAATATAATTCAACTTTGGTTCTCAAGTAAACAAGCGACATCAAATTTGGTTATGCAAGATTAATTTGCATTTGTAAACAAAACCTTTCTCGTTGCTTTTTACCGCTAAACTCCGGGTTAAAAACATAAGCCATTACCTCTGAACACGGCCAAGCCAAATTTAGTCGCTTTCTTGGAGTTTCCAGGGACTGCTTCGTTGTTAATTTGGATGATTTCTTCGCTTGTCATACATACAAACCGGGCCGCCATATTCGCGCGGCAGAGCGAAAAATTCGCAAGTTGCTCGGAGGCAAATAGCACAGGATATTCGGAGTTTGACGAGCCAATCAGAGCGCGCCTTCAACGCTATCCACTGTTTTAGTATATACTAAATTATATTATACCGGAGATGAGCGCGTTTTCTCTTTCATAAAAGTTTAAGAGCATTTCACGTTTGTTTCATCACCAGGAAAATCATAAGTGAACTCAACATAACCTTGGAGGACTGGAACTTTGTAAAACCAGAAAGACTTGAAGCTCGCGGTGTATTGGCGACGAGTTACGAGGAACTGAAAACAAAAGCCTTCCCTACATTGTTAAAACACCCACAAATAAAAAATTACACATTAGAAGAAATTGCAATTTTCATGTCAAGTAACACTTCCGAACCAGAAAACACATATAATCTCTTTTCCACAGCGGAAACATTCCTTTCCTACTATCTCTCCCCCGAGGGAACTAAGTTCGTTGCACATGCGTACGGCTTTAGCAGTAGCTACATGCAGTTGATGAGCCCTTTTAGTTACAGAACTTATCTCTGGGGAGCGGTTAATCGGCAGAACTCGAACAAGAGACCTGTTAAAGGCATGTCAGAGTTGACGAAGGAAATGCTCCGCACAGCAAGAAACTACGGGGCAAAAACCTTCACCAACGAAAAAGTGCAGTCCGTAAACAGCAATGAAAGTAACTCTATAATTGAGACAAGTAACTTAATGGTCACAGCAAGCAAAGTAGTGTTCGCTGTAACACCAGCTGCGATAAGAGAAATCAAAGGCGACGTACCACGCAGTATTGTGGGTCATGAGATTTTTCAATCCATCCAAAGTGTACCCGCGTTCCAGGGAGCAGCGGTGTATAGAGAGTCTTGGTGGAATGATTCCTTGTCAAATAACAATGATTCATTGCGGCCTCTGCAGGAGTTTGTTTCCAGCAGTGACTGTCTGGGTGTCACCATGCCTTACGAGTGAGTAAATCTATTTCTTGTGGAATTGATACTGTAACTCTTTCAAACTGTTGCTTCTATAAAAACTTTGTCTGTAGCATTTTTCCAGGTTTGGGAGTGTGGGGTTGTGTTTTTTTTTTCTGCGAAATTCCTTATATAATGATATATATGAAAAAATTGCTCGATTCTGATTGGCTGAGAGCAGTGCAGATCAAGTGTAACACCAATACAAAATGTGTAACACCAGTGCAAATTACACATCGAAACTCCCGATTTTGATTGGCTGAGAGACAATAGGAAATTTTCTACGCCAATGATATTACGTAAAATGACGAACATTTTCTGCGGAAACTTTGAAAAGTGGCTACATTAAATCAGTAAAGGTTTACTCTGGCCAATACCTTTTTTCATGTTTATATTATTAGTACGTAATCATAAGGTTTTTCTCGTTCAATTTGAGTTACAAGAAATTGGATAAATCAAACGAGTTGATTAAGTAAGTTATACCACCGTAAGGTAAAAGGGAGGTGCTGACGTTTCGAGCGTGGAAACATCAGCACCTCCCTTTTACCTTACGGTGGTATAACTTACTTAATCAACTCGTTTGATTGATCCAATTTCTTGTGTTTAAATTTCCAACCGACGCAGCACCAGTTTCTTTAGAAACTACCCCACAATTAGGAGTTAATTTGCACAAGTGAGCTATCAAAAAACTCACTCGTGCAAATTAATTCCAAATTGAACTCGAAAAACCGTATGATTGCTATTATTAATTTATGTTTATTTTTTGTGTAAAGGGGTCGCGGGCCTAATGGTGAGGCTGTGCTGCAGATTATGTCTACTAACGGAGGGTGCAGTGACAAATGGGCGGACATCCTTAAACTTTCTAAAACTGAGTTGGACAAGGAAGTCAAACGAGCCTTAGAATACAAGTTTAGTCAACCCGTACCGATGGCTTTGGAAACACATTACAAATCCTGGCAAAATGGATACTGGTAAGCCAAAAAAACTCTGACTAATAGATATGTATATATCTATATACTCTCACACCCTCACACACACATACACACACATATATATATGGTACACATGTGTGACTTGGTATATTTGACTGACTGCATCTCGCCCTGTTTCAGGTTTTTTCAGAAGCCTGGTCATTACCATAGTTTGCAAGAAATCCGAAATTGGGCCAAGAAGCCTGTAACGAATAGAACGGTATTCTTGGTGGGCAGTGCCTATTATAACTTTGGTGGCTCACTCAATGATGAAATTCTGTCCGCGCAAAATGCGCTTAGGGAGGGGTGGCTGGTGGCAACAGGACCTTGATAAAAACTGTAAACCATTTGCATTTATTGTTGTTGTAAGTTAAGATATAAATTATTTTGTAAATTTTCAAAAGTTTTGTTACGCGCGCAGCCAACATACTACATTGGATAGTAGACGACAAAATGCAGAAAACTCAGAACTTTAGCACCTTATTTTATTTTTATCTTCGCTTGGAACCATGCAGTGTGATCATTCTTGGGTAGCTACTGAGCAGTACTGTACTGGAGTTCGGTTTATTTTACTATACAGAGTGGTTCTAACTTTTCATCTGGGGATCAAACCATGACCATTCTTTGGAAAGCCGCTGAACAGTACTTTACTGCATTCCAGTTTGTGTTGCCATACAATGTGTTTCTAACGTTTTCATATACGCAGAATGCTGTATGCGTAAAATATATTTCGCTTTGTCACGAAATAACTATTCCACAAACTAATCCCATTGCGTCAAATTGGGTCAGTCTTAGTAAAAGGTTCGAGTTTACTCCGAGTTTTTGTAAGAAGTTTCGCGGAAAATATGAGTTGTGAAAATAGCCTGATTTGCTACTGGGCTAGGGACTTCACCAAACACATAGAAACACCTGGTAAGGGCACTCTTATTCTGAACGCAGCCGCTGTGATACTCTCGTTTATTCGGTGCATATATCTGTAAATAGGAAGACTCCAATGCGTTTATTCTTCACTGCGTTGTCGATTAGCCAACCATAGGTTGACTTTCATTATGTTGATTCTGAGTGCGGCGTTCTCCCACCCGGGGGGGGACTCCCATATGCAATGGACGGGGATGCTCGTCGTCTGGCTTAGGGGTGTAAATTTCGGATTTTGATTTCGCTTAGGGTGGTCTGGGCGAAATGTCATTATTTTTAGCCGTCAAGGCCTCGTTAAGGGTTTGCACGCGAAGAAATAACACAACAGAAAGAATTTTGATTTTGATTTTAGAGGTCTGCATAAGCTTCGGCCGCGCCCAGATTGGTCTCTCTTAGGGGTCAAATTCAAAATTTCCGACGAGCATCCCCGTCCACTCCGTATAGGAGTTCCCCCACTTACCCCCTCCCCCCCAGTGGAGACAAACTGCCTTGTATAGACTAGATAAATATGTGCAGTAACCTCTGGAGTAGGGCTACTTTTTTAAGAGGCTAGTCAGATATCTGTGGCGCAAGATAACAAGGTCTTGACCCAATTTGCTCGCGGCTGGGTATTGATTTTGAGTCTGAAATATATGGTAGGGTTTTGCACTGATTACCTTTAACCCCTTCCCTAACACAGACAAATACACCCACCGACCGGCATCCATCTTGGATTTCTACAAAGAAATTTATTTTGATTTAAGATGCAAAAAAATTCAAGGAAACCCTCTTAGTTCACCTAGACTTAGAATACTAAAAGGATTTTAAGCTCTGAAAGGTAATAAAAGAAGTGATTTTGCTGAAAGTCATTTTTTGCGGCCACGTGTGTTTTGTTGTTGTTGTTGTTGTAGTTCGTTCCAATGTTCCTCATTACCATCGTCAGAACCGTATGATTCCAAATCCCCCACACAAGTTGACTCAAAATAACTGTTTTCCCTCTAATCATCGATTTCAGAGTCCGCAAAGTTGAGGATTGTTTCCTTTCCTGTCATCGTCTGTCTGCCTCATCAAGCCGCCATTTTGAAATGTTCTCAAATAAATTTTATAGATATATATCTGGTCAGCGGCTTTTATACATTAGTGGCAGACCTTCATGAACAACCACATTAAATTTATTCATGCAATTGTGAACGACCGAACAGCAAGTCAAGCCATTTGTTTGACGACGTATATATACGTCCTGGGTCATTGCGTGACAGTTTCGAGGACGTATATATACGTCCGTGGTAGGCAAAGGGTTAATCGGGTTCTGGAATTAGTTATGTGTTCTAGTTGTCTATTTAAAGTACACCCAATTTTCTGTTTATAGAACTAGAATTTCAGCTTTTATGACCGTGCCAAATGTGGACTGACTTGTAAAGCAGTTTCTTGATAGGAACCATCTTGATCTCTACATGAAATAGGGTACGGAGTTTGGTTTATGTCTAGAACGCCCAATTGAAAGCGGCATTTTTGGTTTGAAGGGCAGTCAACAAAACTACCACGTATCCAACCTCTCAGTTATTTTATTGTATGCGGGGGCAGTTATATCTTGCTATGTTAAAATTACAGTGGAAACCGGTTAATACGGTCACCAAGAGGACTTATCATAGTGTCCGTATTATCCGGGTGTCCGTATTGAGCAGGCTACCAGAGAAAAAACGTACATACGTTTTATCGATATACAGACTAAAACGGACATTTTTACCATAAACAGTCCGTGACTGTGACAAGTTCATTTTAGAGAAAACTCACGATCATTGAAACACGCCAATGAAATCATTTGAAAAACGTCTGTGGCTTTATCTTGTTTTGACGCCTGTAGGTATCAACTAACTCAGGTGGATTGAATATTAGAAAGAACCTTTCAAGAAAATAACATGATTTGCTACTGCGCTAGGGACGTTACCCAACACATAGAAATTAACACTCCTGGTAAGGGCACTCTTACTCTGAACGCAGCCGCTGTGATACTCTCGTTTATTCGGTGCATATATCTGTAAATAGGAAGACTCCAATGCGTTGTTTGAAAACGTCTGTGGCTTTATCTTGTTTTGACTCCTCTAGGTATCAACTAACTCAGGTGGACTGAATATTAGAAAGAACCTTTGAAAGGTTCTGTCCTCGTGTACCGGTACACAAAGGACTAGTCATTGTGTTTTCTTTGTTTAGGAGTCATTGTTTATCTGTATTGTGTTGTTGGGTCTTTTGTATTGGCTCTTGTGTACCAGTACAAGAGGACAGAACCCGTATGAAAGGTTTTTTGACGTTTCTGTTTTACGTTTTCACTGGTAAGATATCCAGTAACGTCCTCCAGCATCGTCATAGCTTCTTTCAATCACTTGACTTTCGGCTCCTTCGACACAGCATTAACCTCGATGATATCCGCATCACTGTCGTCATGAATGCAGCGAAAAGCCGAGGAAGTGAAATTTTTGCAATAGGGAAACAATCACGAGTTACAAAGGTCAAAGAATAATCAAAATCAAACATGTCACGCTATTTTGCTGCTGTTTTATGTAATAAAATTACGGTACAAATCATAATTTCTTTTTTTTTTAGTTTTATGGAGTTAACAAACGCACAAATACATTAGTCAACTATCACGCATAGAAATCAAGAGCGAATAATCTAATTGTTTTAGTATAAATCTACTAGTCGTTCAAAACTTTGTCTTCTCTGGAACAGCGTCGACCAGTAAACTGTCTAAATCTTCTTCACGGACACTTCGAAAACGTAAAGAAGCGGCCGCCATTACGCTACTCAATATCTATCACAGAATAGATAGTGGGTAGCGTAGCCAATCAGAGCACGGCATTTGTGATAGAACACTAGTAGATTTATACTAAATATATATAAAGTTACAAAAAAATAGCTAAGCGAAAAGTGCAGGTGCAAACGGACACGAGGTCCCAGGCGAGGCACCGCTTCAACAGGGTACAAAGTCTGCAATTAGCGCATAATTATGACAATGAAATTAGACAGTGTGTAAATAATCAGTGTTCGTAAAGCTGCATGGGTTGACATCATAAGAGACTTTGTGACTCAGGACACGGAAAATTGTCCGTTGTCCGTATTAAGCGGGCTAATTTTGGAGAAAATATATGAGCTTTTCGTAGGGACAAACGAAACTGTCCGTTATAAACGGGTGTCCGTATTAATAGGGTGTCCATAGAGCGGGGTTCGACTGTATTCAGTGCATTATACACCTGGCAACCAATGTTTGGGTAATACGTATACATTATTGCAGCACAGTTAGGCTTTACCCTCCCACGTAGGGCTCGTCACGCAATCCTCGTAGGGAATTCGGGATTTCGTGAGGGAGGATTGCGTGAGAGCCCCTAAAAAGGGCTGCGTGGGAGCCTAAGTTAAGCTAAGCTAAGGAGGGTAGACTCAAAATAAAGGCTTTGTATAGCGAATTTATTATGAGGTTACATCGTACAATCCCTTTGACAGCTCTCGAAAATCCCATCCTGGACATCAAAAGAATAAACCAAAAGCCGTGATTTACACACATCAGCAATGCAACGAGCATTCTTGTTTTTATTTTACGAACTTACACTCCCACCCGTCCCCCACAAGCCTTTGCCCGTCTGTCCATTAATCCATATGCAAATCACCAGTTGTTATTCAATGTTTTAAAATATAAGGTTAACAGAACATGCAAATTATCAAAACCGCACTGGAGAGGTAGGCCTTCGGCTGTGAACGAGAGAACCTTGAACTAGACCATGGCGATGAGTTCTGCTACCGTTCAAGGTAATCTCTAGTCTCGCCTTATAATTAGAAAGCTTTAATCCAGCTGAATATAGCATATATATAAAGAAAGTTTCTGTTCAGAGGTTCTCACCCATACATAACAGTCGAACCGATCACGAAATTTCATTTTTCGCCGGGTAAAGATCGTCGTCTGACCATAAATTTGACTCATTGCAGAGTGGATATGCAGTTAGATCACCCGTGAAACATTGCAGGGCTTATAGCATACGATATCAGTCATTCAACCGCTTTCAGCGAGGGAATATCAGTTACGTAGCTTCGTGGGGCAGGAACGAGTGACGAACCCCTTAGGAATGTCTGTCTGGAAGGTTAGTTGATCTCACGCATTGAGGACAATTTCTCACGCCTGACTCACAAGTCCGAAAAAATTGTTCGTTAACACATCAACAGCAAATATTCAATTCGGTGATAGTATGATACTGTTTGTTTTACTATACAGTATGGTTCTAACTTTTTCATCTGTGGATCAAACCATGCAGTGTGACCATTCTTTGTAAAGCTACTGAACAGTACTGTACTGTGGTACTGTTTGTTTTACTATACAGTGTGGTTTTAACTTTTTCATCTGTGGATCAAACCATGCAGTGTGATCATTCTTTGTAAAGCTACTGAACAGTACTGTACTGTGGTATTGTTTCAGGCCTTCTGGTATTACGCGATGGTGCGATTTCGCACAATCGACCTCAAATCGCATCCGATCGCACAATTCACGAAAAATCGCACAATTCAAAAAATAACGCAGAACATTCATAAAATAAAGCATGAATCAACAAGTTTCTTTGGAATTTCTGCAAAAATACGCCATTTTCAAGATGATTAATATTTACCTTGGAAAAAGGCTAACAAGACTCTTTCACCTTCGATTTCGTATTTATTCGAAGTTAAGGCGTTATTTTGAATGTCAAGGACCTGGTACGAGTCTCATTCTTAAACAGTCGCCTATTGGTGTAACACAAACACGCCCCTTGTTCAGATTAGCGAATCTGAATGATTGTAATTTCCGGCCGTTTACTCCCACGGAGGATTACCCTCACGGGTGATTTTTGCCAAAAGGAAAAACAAGATCGTAAGATTACACGCACTTGCAGATAACCCGCACACAAAAACAAAAGAAAGTTATGCAAAATAGTTAGAGAACAAACAAAATTTGAAGCGATGGAGCGCTTTGAAAATTGCTCTGAACCTTTCAGGCATTTTTTAATTGAACTCGTATTTCTTATAATTGAGTCGTGGAAACACTTGTCGTAAATAATACAAGAAGAAAACTTTATTCATTGTTTTTGCTTAACAAAATACTTTTCAGCGTGCCATTAGCAAGTTTTCAGAACTACTGAAAACCATTGAGAATTGAACAAACTTGTAAAATTCGGTTCGCAATTGAATATCTCTGGATCTTCCGGGTCTTAGAAATCGCTTGAAACGGGATGCGTCGAGTATTTTGGTATTATTTCTATCGTTGCAGTACTGTACTGTGGTACTGTTTGTTTTACTATACAGTGTGGTTCTAACTTTTTCATCTGTGGATCAAACCATGCAGTGTGACCATTCTTTGTAAAGCTACTGAACAGTACTGTACTGTGGTACTGTTTGTTTTACTATACAGTGTGGTTCTAACTTTTTCATCTGTGGATCAAACCATGCAGTGTGACCATTCTTTGTAAAGCTACTGAACAGTACTGTACTGTGGTACTGTTTGTTTTACTATACAGTGTGGTTCTAAATTTTTCATCTGTGGATCAAACCATGCAGTGTGACCATTCTTTGTAAAGCTACTGAACAGTACTGTACTGTGGTACTGTCTGTTTTACTATACAGTGTGGTTCTAAATTTTTCATCTGTGGATCAAACCATGCAGTGTGACCATTCTTTGTAAAGCTACTGAACAGTACTGTATTGTAGTGTCGGGTAAGATTTCCTCACAGGTCCCTACTTCATTATGCCTGCTGTAGCTGTACGGTTTAGTTCTCATAAATGTTTGCACGCGCACTTCCCAAGACAATTCAACTACAGCATGCATAATGAAGTAGGGACCTGTGCGGAAATCTTACCTAGTGTTGTTTTACTATACAGTGTGGTGCTTATTTTGACAGGCTAATTTTCAATACTATTCTGTGGTACTGCTCGGATCCGGTTTCATATTTGGATGAAACATGCTGTGTGAGTGTTCGTCGTAGTATGAACGATTAAAATTTATATATTTTGCATTTTTTTTCAGATCATTACAGAGATATCGCCTCCAATTACGACTACTTCTATCGCGAACGGAACGACGCCGTAATCGATCTTCTGTTGACCAAGCTGAGCCTTCAACCTCACCACGTGGTTGCTGATATCGGGAGCGGTACAGGTTACATCGTGGAGCGACTCTTTCTATCAGCAAACCTAAGAAATCCTATCTGGTGCATTGATCCTTGTGCAGAAATGCAAGAACAAGCCAAGAAAAGGAAAGGTGTGCTTCCAATGCAAATGACCGCAAGTGAATTCTTTGCAAAGCCCGATTTGTCCTGCCGTTTCGACAGAGTGATTTCGGTTGCATCTTGTCATCATTTATCTTATCCCTTAGAAGTCTACAAGGGTATAAAGAGGTCATTAAACCCAGGCGGTGTTTGTATGCTTATTTTTGGGACTGGAGTGTTGACAGATTACCCGCTATTTTCTCGAGTGACATCTCTCAATGTTTCTTCTTCGCTGTTATCTCCTGAGCAGCATCATTACCATTATCTACAAGAAGCCGGCTTTGAGGTGACATTTTCCGAAGTTCCCCTCAACTTGAGTATGGAAAAGGCCAAATGGTACGAGATGCTCCGTGGCAAGTGGTTGTCAATGTTACGACAACTCACCACCCAAGAGATTGAAGAGGGAATTGAAGAACTGGAGAATGGCAAGCTTAAAGATGTCAAGTTTGACGAGTTCATTCATATAAGCCAAACAGAAGGGATTCTAGAAGCTATAACACACGAATAATGAATACGTGTATTCCAACAAGTCTTTTGTACTAGAACTTTTTATATTATGATTATTGCTGGCTCCACGAACTGGTAAGATTGCTAGCCGAATCGTGAGTTCTGATTGGCTACACGAGCTGGTAAGATGAGCCGAATCGTGAGTTTTGATTGGCTACACGAGTGGGCAAGAGAGACCTTTCCTGCTGCTCGGAATATCCTGCTTTGTGTAATTATCCCTCGAAACAAAACGAGACAAAATTGTTATACAATAAACCCTTTATTGAAGAAGCGTGTTTGGCCAAGATGGCTGGGGAAAACGCAAAAAAGAACTTGGCCGATTTTTAGCCAGCTTAACCTCACTCTTGGTCAATAACACATAATATATTGACTTCACGCTTGGTCAATAAAATATAATATATTGACTTCACTCTTGGTCAATAACACATAATATATTGACTTCACGCTTGGTCAATAAAACTATACACATATTTTAAAACCGTTAAATGTGAGGTTAGAATTTAACAGCGTTTTCTTTTTCGGTGTCTGTTTTTGTCTACATATTTTTCTCTCCCTTTTTTTTCTCAAAATTAATATTTCTTTAATTAGTTAATTATTATTTTATTATTTATCTTTTTGTTTCATGTGTTATATTCCAGGGAGCGGTTCCTGAAATGAGTGTAAATCTGAGTAAATCTGGGAGTAAATCTGCTATTCTAGGAATAACTACACGAGGAATAAAAGTGGGTTCCCGGAAGCACTATTTATTCTTGGAATAGCTATTCCAGGAATGAGTTTGCTATTCTAGGAATAAATCTTCCAGCAAAGGGGATTCCCACATGACAAACGGGTTTGGCGGGAAATTCAGTGCAATGCGCGTGGGCTACCTCAAGACGAAATTTTTCTGCATCTGTGTAAACACGGATACTGAAGACTATACAGGCAGGAAACAGTGCCGAAAAAAGAAAAAGGAAACCAAATTTTACTACTAGAGAGTTGACAATAGTTACAGAAAACGTGGAGGCAAAGAAAGGCATCTTGCAAAGCAAGTTTACCGACAATGTTACTAACAAAAGCAAAACTGAAACATGGAAAGCCATTACAGAGAAGGTGACTGCCGTTGGTATAGCCAGCAGAACCATCTACGAAGTAAAACAGAAATGGAAAGGGCTCTTCGGTGTGGCCAAGAAGGAGTTCAGCCAACAAAAAAGGCACAGACGAAGACCGATGGTGGACCTCCACCGGGCTAGCCCTCCGAAACAAGTAAAATGATCGCCGAAGTTTATGACAAAACGCCCGGTTTTTCGGTAATAACAGGAGGTTTTGACTCCGGTGAGTATTGTTATGACCATTATTTTACATGAGGGCACACATATCGTAACTGAAAACCTGTGGAAAAAAATTAAGTAATGGTCCGCGTAAGAACTAGGCAAAAGAACAATAGGCTAGTGCAATAGCTCTAACTTTTGATTGGCGCATAGAACAATGCTAATATTTGACGGTGAGGTAGACAGGAGGGACCTGGGGAAAACTAAGGAGAAAAATGTTGTTTATGTCGGGTTTTTCATTGTTTTTTAGGCGATTTTTGGCCGTCCACCAATCAGATTCGTCGATTTAATTGATATTAACAATTAAGAGTTCACACTTTTTAATCGATTTTGCGTTTGACCTGCCTAGTTCTTACGCGGACCATTACTTAAAATATTTTAAGTCATGTGACTAAAAGAGACATGCTTTTGTTCATATCACCAGGAGTACTTATTGGAAATTTTGCTGGAAACCTTAAAATTGAATTTCTATATAAAAATGTTGGAAGTTATAAAGCTACTTTCCAGTTCTAATATAGTTCAAAATTCGTACGATACTTTTAACTTATATTTTTGAACTTAACGTCTTTCAGTTCCTCTTTCAAAGCAGAAACGTTAAGTGGGGTCTTACATGACTTGTTATTTGAGTTGAGCGTATTCCAGTTTGTAGTTGCGCTTTCTGGGCCAACGTAAACTTACGCTACAAGAATATGTAACGTTAATACTTGCAAAATTGAAATATAATACAATGGTTCAAACTTTTGAACTATTTAGACACCTGGTTAAGCTCACAGGTGGCCCAAGAATTTTGTGGGTTTTATTTCGTCGTTTTTGAAGGTAAATTGAGGACCGCTGCACGAAATTTTAAAATTTCGCGAAATTTTATATTTGAATCAATTGTATTTACAGTACGTTCCAAACTTATTCTATGAAAATATGTTCAAAGTCTACGATCTCTAAACTATCAGTGCCGAATAGTCTCGTAACTGGTTTACATTTTTTTTCTTGTGGCACCATAAATGCTTTCTCTGTCTGTGGCCTAAGGCTGAAGGCGACCGATAGTTTAGTCTTTACTTTCTCTTTCTATCTCCCTGTTTCCATTTTAATAATATACATGCAAAAATTTCATCATGCTCGTAAATTTTTCAAAGACTACAAATTGCACTTGCCCTACGGGCTCGTGCAATTTGGTTAGCCTTTGAAAAATTTACTCGTGCTGATTTATCCCAAATTGCAATCGAAATCATGTGATTACCTATACATATTAAAATCTACATACATCGGCTTAGACATCCTCGACTCCTCTGCTATACCTCCAATTCAAATTTTCTCTCGCTCGAATCTATAGCACTACATTCGTATTTTCCTTGACCACCAAAAACTCAAACCCTTGTGCTATCGCTATTCACATATATCTTATTTGAAGAGTAAAGAACCTATTTATAATCACTGCAGCTTTCTGTAGTATTCACGGAACATTTCCTAGGAAAGGTCTTGCTCCCACGAGTCTCCTTTTGCTCAGAGATCGATTGCGCGTCCGAACCAGTAATTGGAAGGTCGTAGGTTCAACTCCTAGCCTATTGATAGAACTCGAATTTCTTTTTTCCGAATTTGCCTCTGGCATATTGCTGAAAAATACATCTTTAACATCTCCGAAGAAATTTCAATTAAGTGGGTAGGTACGTGGTGTAAGCATCGTGTATGGCTATGGAGAGCAATGTATGCCATATATTCACTAACGGGGAACCACTATATGATGCTTACACCACGTACCTACCATTAAGTGCAGCCGCTGTCAACGATAACTATGCTAAAATATTTCCTAACTAAATAATAAATCCCTACGGGCTCATTGTTTATGTCCACACTATTATACACTCTCTTGAACACCAAAAGCGTGAGCACTTTATGTAAACAAATATCCGTACACTAAGTTATTTGAAGAGTACAAAAGCTTTACTTGATTCCTGGCGCTTTCCGAAGAACCACCGACCAAGTGCCGGAAGATTCCGAAGAATTTTCGATGACGTCCGTAGTCAGTAACTGAAACTTCCGAAACGTATTGCCAATAAATCAATAGGTCTAATGAATTATACAACACACTTCTTAATATGATAAGTCGAATGGTAGAGGAAAATGCCAGCCTTCTTTCAAAGCTTCATTCACGGATTCTACTGTGTCTTGTAACCAGCCACCGAAATTACTATATGCGTCGCCCACGATATGCACCGCCGTACCAGCTAGCGGTCTCCTGGCCCACTGACGCAGTTTTTCCACAGTGAATTTGACGCCAGGCCTTTGAAGAAACCTGTAAAGAAATAGAAAAAGATGAGTTCGCAACTTTATTACAATGTCTGGTTTTCGAGGGCGCCGATTATTTTTAAAACCAAAAATGAAGCAGATTCCAAGTACGGAATTGCACTTTATGGACTAGGGTAAACTAATATTCTGTGAGAAGAAATGAATAGCACAATTTTCAAAGGAAGCGTCAGTTTATTAAACAAATAAAGAAGCATAAGCCGTGTATTACACTGTGATAAAACACAACGGACATTTGAGAACACGAGTGAAATGTAGAAAACACGAGCCGCAAGCGAGTGTTTTCTACATTTCACTCGTGTTCTCAAATGCCCGGAGTGCTTTAATCACAGTGTAATACACGGCTTAGGCTTCTTTATTCGCTTTATGATATAGATTTTACATGCCGCGAGTAGAAACAACAAAGCACACAGCACACAGTTGTTCTTTTAAAAACAAAGTGTCGATTTCCCAGAATTCATTTTAAACCATGAGAGTTCCAAATTAACGATAATCATAAATTTAAAGCAATTCAAGAATTAACGAAAATCATAAATTTAGAGAGGAGGACTGGTTGTTAATCCACAGGTAATACATTCATGTCCTATATTTTGGAGGCGTTCTTCCAGTCCTGTTTGAGTTTTCAATCGATAATTACACGAAAACGTTTGCAGCAAAAAATCTTATACTTCTACACGTTGTTTCTTAGGTAATACATTCATGTCCTATATTTTGGAGGCGTTCTTCCAGTCCTGTTTGAGTTTTCAATCGATAATTACACGAAAACGTTTGCAGCAAAAAATCTTATACTTCTACACGTTGTTTCTTACTTGATGCTTTGTTTACATGAATTTTTTCAGCAAGATATCTTGAAAAGCAGAAGAGTTGCAATGCTTTAAATGTTTGGTGTATATAG
The DNA here is from genome assembly GCA_949710005.1 of Ricordea florida. Lineage (NCBI taxonomy): Eukaryota > Metazoa > Cnidaria > Anthozoa > Corallimorpharia > Ricordeidae > Ricordea > Ricordea florida. Next base: position 3,878,187 of record OX453282.1, on the reverse strand, counting down.
GACATGAATGTATTACCAATCCACATGCCAAGGCAGAAGTTGTACTTACCAGACTCCCTCGTCCCAATATTTGTACACCGTGTCCAGGGGGTCTGGGACTTCCCTTCCAAACTTTTGTTCTAGCGCTCTTTTCATTTCTCGGTCCACGTAAGACTTGGAAAGTTTCAGAATGTTTCCCCATTTATCGCTGCATGCCCCACTGCTTGACATTGTGTGCAGCACAAACGAGCCATTCGAACCACGACCACTGGAAATATAAAAATTAGAACCATAAATTACACAGTTAATGCCACGTAGCGCTTTTTCAATGTATCTACAGTACAGCGCCCATTAGAACCTTTCCAAAGAATGGTCACACTGCATGGTTTGACACACAGATGAAAAAGCTAGAACCACACTGTATAGCAAAACAAACAGTACCACAGTACAGTACTGTTCAGTAGCTTTCCAAAGAATGGTCACACTGCATGGTTTAACACACAGACGAAAACGTTAGGACCACACTCTTTCGTAAGACAAACAGTACCACAGTACAGCATTGTTCAGTAGCTTTCTAAAGAATGGCAACACAACATGGTTTGATCCACAACTGAAAAAGTTAGAACCACACTGTATAGTAAAACAAAACTTGCCACTGTACAGTACTGTTCAGTAGCTTTACAAAGAATGGTAACACTGCATGGTTTGATACACAGATTAAAAACTGAGAACCATGCACACTGTATGGTACACACTGTATGGTACAGTACTGTTCAGTAGCTTTCTAAAGAATGGTCACACTGCATGGCTTGATCCACGGATGGAAAAGTTAGAACCACACTGTATAGTAAAACAAAAAGTACCACAGTACAGTATTGTTCAGTTATGAAGTATCTATGCCAAGGAACATACCGGTAAGGCATGGTAACTCCAAGACAGTCGCTATTAGAAATGAACATTTGCAAAGGCCGCAAGGAATTATTCTTCTGATGGGCAATACTATCATTCCACCAGTTAGTGGCGTATAGCGCTGCCCCTTTGAACTGGGGTACACTAACAATGGACTTAAAAATCTCGTGGCTCGAAATATTTTGACCAATATTTCCTTGTATTTCCTTAAACGCAGAGGGTCCGACCGCAAGAACTGTCTTGTTTGCTCTTACAGTAAAGTTAGTAGTTTGAATGACAAAACCATCTCCATTTTTGCTGATGGATTTCACTGTCTGTCGCGTAAACACCTTGCCACCATTGGAATGGATCGTTTGATTGAGTTTTGCGATCAGTTCAGACATTCCTAACATGGGCCTTGAGTTGTCGTCAGGATGATCTGTGAGCATGTTAATTCTACCAAGATATATCCGATAACTTTCTGGATTCGCAGCCTGCATGTAATCACCACTGAATCCATAAATGTCCTCTAAAAACTTCGCCCCCTCGGGTGATAAGTAGTATGACAAATGGGTGCCGGCTGTAGCGAACTGACTGACGTTCTTAGACGGAGTGTGATCGTCACCGCTGATATACTGTGCGACGAGGGACAGGCTCAAGTTGTTAAATGGATAGCGGTTGAGCAGAGTAGGAAAGGCTTTTAATTTGAGGTTGTCATAAGAATCTGTTACTGATCCTCGGGCCTCAATGTGTTTTACAGTGGGCCTCCAGTTGTCATAACTGACGTTAGCATAGTCGTACAAGTGTCTACATAAAAGGAAAATTGATAGTGTCATTAGGAAAACATGGCATAAACACTCGTGGAACGAGTGCCTGGGGCTACGCCTTATTATAGCCTATACAGAGGGTTATTTGGTGAAAGGTTGTTGCAGTTTCTCACCATGGCCAACTATTGTACGAGAAACACTGCGAAAAAATGTGAAAAAATATACCATCTCTGCTTCTAAATTTTGGTACCAGTAGATAACAGGCTTTATTACATAGCTTTCGGAAAAAGCGCGCTTTCATTGGCTAATACGCGCGAGCCGTTTGCGCATGGGTTGCCTGCTGCCGTCAAATTGTTTAACAGTATAAAAGTTGTGAAGTCTTATGTTATAAAAGAAATGGTAAACGCAGCAGCTGTGCAACCAGAAGCTAGAGACGCTCTCAGAGGTGCCTCTCGGCTGCGCCTTGAGCATCCAACGCTTTTTTCGTGCTTAGCAACCTCCCGCGTGCGTCCATAACTCCATGGTTGTACGCTGCACGTTTACCATTTCTTCAATCGCAGACTGGTCCGCAGAGGCTTAGGTATTGAGTTATTGCTGGTGTTAAAAATTGGTGTATTTTTTTTACATAGATAGTTCCGCGAGCAAGCAAAATGAGGAGAATCCTGTTTTCTGATTGGCTACTCGAGCGAGCAAGCTCGACCTACCTTATCCGCTCGGGATTTCCCGCGTTATCCCGCAAAACAAAACCAAACAGAAAGGCAATATATTATATCCTTCAGACCAAGCTTGATCGGCTCGATATTGGCCTTGCTCGACACGTCTCGGTCAATAAAAACGCTAAGAAATAACTTGGCCAAGTGCAGCCATCTTGACCAAAATAACCTTGATCAATCAATTAACGCATGTGAACATTGCACAACAATTCCAATGTGGTCCTTGTATTTAACAACTTTGATTTTGTTGGATTGTTATGAAAACATAAAGCAAAACCCTCATGAATCATACTCACATTTCGCCGAGGTTTTCTCCTTGAATATTCCAAATACCCAGTCCTGCAATGCATTTTAAGAGAAACACGATATAAATGCAAAGCGCATTTTATAGAATAGCGCAATTTCCAAGACGATTTTACCCAAATAAAACAAGCTAACTCTACAGCAGATTTAATACTGCACTCCTACCAAAAGGCAACCTATTACCCATGCACCATATTAACGATTCTTTTCAATAGTCAGCTAATATAAATGAGTGGATATTTTCTTTGAAATCGTTTATAGTTTGTAAAGAAAACTGAAAGCTGTAGCAGCATTTTTTGTTTACCAATATTCGCTAATAACTCACCCACTGAAATGTTTGGTGCCTTGGGGAAGAAATAGTCAAATATTCTTCCTCCGAGTCGATCCTCCTTCTCAAACACACAAACGTTTGTTTCGTTCTTTGACTGAAGAAGTACATCTGCCATCAACAGACCTCCGATACCTGAAAATATGAATAGAGAAACCGCACTGTATAGTAACAGTAGTGCAGTATAGTAACTGTACCACAGTGCAGTACTGTTCAGTAGCTTTCCAAAGAATTGTAACACCGCATGGTTTGATCCACAGATGAAAATGTTATAACCACACTGTATGGTAAAACAAGCAGTACCACAGTACAGTGCTGTTCAATAGCTTTCCAAAGACTGGTTTCACTGCATGGTTTGATCCACAGATGAAAAATTTAAAACCACACTGTATAGTAAAACAAACAGTACCACAGTACAGCACTGTTCAGTAGCTTTCCAAAGAATGGTCACACTGCATGGTTTGATCCACAGGTGAAAACGTTACAACCACATTGTATAGTAAAACAAAAAGTACCACAGTACAGTACTGTTCAGTAATAGATAATTACTGAGGCGAGCAGCATTATTGGATATAATGCAGGCAGCTGAGGCCGCAGGCCGAAGCTGTCTGCATTATATCCAATAATGCTGCGAGCCGAAGTAATTATCTATTATAATTACTGATCGTCGTCCAAACCCATTGTTTTCTGTCTGCAATTATATCATCGAATGTCACCCTCCTTTTGTATTTCTGTGGAAAACAATAAGTTAAACAATTCATGGCGTTCAATCGATACTTTTTATTCAAGGTAACTGCCACATTAGCTATTGTTTTCATGAGCATAACTTGACATGTACGTGTGAAAAATGCAACCAGAAACGAGTTATTGACTGTTTGTTTGTCAAGGTAGATTCAATTTGCATATTGCTCGACAAACACAGTTCTTTCTGAAAGTCAACTCGTTGTTTGGAATGATGGCGGAAAACTTCTGCGAAAGCAGTTCTGAAGAAGAATTGTGTCTTACGCAGTCAACGTTTACTATTAAGTCGGATGAATGAGATGGTAAGTACTTTCTCAGTCGTTACAGTTCTTTTGGTTTTCCTTAGTTGTGTGTAACCCGATGTTGTAATTGTTGTTCGGGAATGGGTGTGTCGACGAGTGAAGGGCACAGAAAATGATCAGAGGATAATAATTTTATTCATTAAAGTATTAGAAGCGGATATGGACACAAATGTTCTTGACTTTGGTTAGTTCGTTTTCTAGTGAGACAGATAGTCATGTACTTTTCTAAATATTTTCAGTCCTAATTGTTTGTGTAACGAGGAGTATTGGTTGTTACCTCATTTTCTCTTGTTGTTACTAGGGAGTGAAAGATTTCGTGCGCCAATCTCATCTGACGAATGTCGGAGATTTGAAGACAGTTCCGATGCTAGTCGAAGGAAGTAGAATTGGGCGCTGAATATCTTTAAAGAATGGCGAGAGACGAGGAAGTGCTTCAGCAGTGGATATACGGATGTAAAGCATGCTGCATTATTAAAACCAAAACACGCAGCATTATTTTTAATAATGCAGCTTGTTATAGGTTTAATAATGCTGCGTGTTTTAATAATGCTGCGTGTCGATTTAGCACGTGTAAGATTACCCCTGATAATTTCCCTGCTACCAAAAAAGACCGCACCCGTTTTTCTCACACACTTGGTTTGCATTTTTTTTCTCTCGGCATTCGATGATATAATGCAGACAGAAAACAATGGGTTTGGACGACGATCAGTAATTATGTACTGTGAATTGAGCTTTATAGAGAAAGGCCCTTTCCTACCTCCGCCTACTATGGCTAAACCGCACTCAAGTTGTGTTTTGTCAACTCCTGTTGTTGGGGTAACTGTGGTGCTTGGTTGGGCTGTACTGGTTTGGTCAGTAGTCGTTGCCTCTCTATCACTCGATTCCGTTACTAAAACAAAGCGAACATAACAGGGCTGTGTCAACAGGTCAGTTTCTTAACACCACAACAGGTCAGTTTCTTCATACAGACAAATTTCATAGCAGTAGATTCCTCACCAAGGCAATAGCCGAAATCGATTCAAAATGGACACAGAAAAGAAACATACCACTTAGAAAAAGGCATAGAAACAATTTAAGAAACTTTTTATTCAATTGAAATAGCATTTAATTTTCTACTTCTTATAACAAAACCGTTGGTCATTTACAAATGGCTTGTGTAATCTGATGCGATGGGGGAACACTAACCCCACCCCTGATAGTAAGAGAGCGCACTTACTCCACACCAGTTGGTTTGGGGGCGCAAAAACCCCATACCTGGTGGTTGGGGGCGCACTTACCCCACCCTTCTCCTCCCTCCTTTTACCCACCTCCGTGTTGGGGGTGTCTTCGAGGCAGATGATTTCGCTTTTTTCGTTTACTGTGCTAATTGTTCTCTCCAATTCAATTTTCACGCACGTGCATTATTGCTCTTTGAATATGTGACAGGTATCAGGTAATTGAATGTGTCAATCTCTTACGAGCCAGATTCTTGTACTCGTTATAACTGACCGTAACTGCACAGCACTTTGACCTTTAGAAGCTTAAAACAAATACCTTTTGTTGCGGGATCTTAGGCTGTACGTGACGAAAGTGTTTGTTCATCTTTAAAAATGACAACATAAACAACGTTTAATTTCCTATCGTCAAAGGAAACAAACCATTTCCCGAAACTGAAAGGCCATGAATACTGAAAACCTTTTCCTTTTAATGTAAGGCTCACGTACTGAGAAAAGTATTTCCTTTCGTTTTAGATTTATTTAGAGATACTTCTATCTTGGCCACACAGTTACACCATATATTGTTACCACGTGTACATGAGTACGTTTTTATTATCGAAAGCCCTATTGAACAGCAGAGAACCTTTAAAATTAGGCGCTGTTGGTACGTTTTGTTTTGAAACTACTTATGTGGATAAAATCGTAATATTGGAAGAATAATCCACAGAGAGCCCTTAAATGCGTTGAATGATACATTTGTCCTAGTTCGACGAAAACTGATGGCAATAATCAGACTTTCTGTTCTTACGCATTTCCGTTGCTGAAACGAAATTGTTTTACTACTTCAGTGATTACTGACTCTAATTCTATCAAATCGTTGGCAATCTCCGTCTCAATCAATTTTCCTCGACTAAAAAAGCTTTATCTTTCTCGACTGTGTTAAGCCAATTTGTCTGTTGAAGAAGAGAATAACTTAATTTCACACCACGTCGCAGAATACTCATTCCTGAAAAGTTTATCGAAAAGGCGATCATTTTCTGTCGAGAGTTGCACTGTAAGGAAATAATTTGACTTTTTTTTTTTCAAATAAGCGACTGAAACAGATAGTTATTTCACTGCACTGCACTGCATTCTACCTTGCAGTTTAGCGGACGTTGGACTCGTATAGCAGCGTTGAAACATCATAGTTTCCAGAAGCGACAAGAAAAAGGGTTTTGATACCGTTCTCGATAAAAGCAAAATTAGCCCTTGAAAACCTGAACCACGCACTCTGCGCTATGTGTTTCCATTCGCTATCACTGAGGATTGATTCGAAGTGAAAGATTCAAATCTAGAACAATAAATTGCTAGCTTGCAAAATCAAAATTCAATTTAGGTCAATTTCATTGGACTCGCCTCATAAGGAAACAGGGTTAGAGCAAAAATGTTTACGTAACCTCCGAACACTGAAGATATAACAAACACAAGGATTTTGAAATGGCATTTAAGACATGCATGCACGACGGTAATTGATATCTGTGAGATAAAGCAAAAGAGCTAAAAAAGCTTTAAACAACTGCCATCTTGATGCTGTTACAACACTTTTGCACGAGTAACAGAGAACATCCAGTAAACTTTGACAATTGGATTCTAAATCGCAGAAACATCTGAAAGCCGATCAAAACTTTCAGCAATTAGCCAGGAAAGAGGCTAACATCTCTTGAATTCCGCCGCCCACAAATGTTGGGTTTCACCTTTGAATAAGACGGATTCCTGGGGCTTAGTGCTGTGTAAACGTACACTTATGGTCTCGATATAAAACAAACTTTTCTAAAAGCAAAGTTAAGCTTCTTTTAAAAGCGCGTTTTTTATGGAACCGAAGATAGTTGGCAAAGGGGGCAGGCCTGACCTTGTGAGTTGGGTTTAAATGATAGAGTAAGTTTAAGAAGATTGCACATCTAAGAGCGGGACTTTGAAACACAAATGCAGGATGTTTGTCCCATGAACCTAGCTTAATGGCCTTGCTCCCACGAGTCTCCTATAGCTCAGTGGTAGAGCTTCTGAACTAGTCCCTGCTAGTACTTGGAAGGTCGTAGGTTTGACACTCATTGGGAGAGCTCGCATTTGCCTTTTCAAGAGTGCCTGCGACAGTGCAGAAAAACACATCTTTCACAAATTCATCAAGATCAAAACAAACCCGCATTATTGTTTCAAAACCATTTAACTAAAGCAGAAAGGTTCTACCTTTGTCGGGATTTGCCGTTCCTTCCGAATAGTCGTACTTCAAGTCCACATTTCCCGGTCCAAACATCGCAATTAGCAACGAAAGAACAGCAATAATCACCAACACAACTACAAAGAACAAAACAACCTGCCAAACACGAAACGACCATCTTCTTCTAAACCAATAATTCTGTTTTTCTAAGTCGTAACCGGCCTCAGAGAAGTTTAAAGTTGCTCGGCTTTCGCCTGGTTGCATTTTTGAAGACTTTGTGAGGTTGTTGCAGAATTGCCGATGCCGATAATTGATTGCACCCGCGCACTCGCAGCTTATTAATACGCTGTGAACTGTCGGCATGTAAACGGAGCCTTGATAGTGACCCCGGTTTAAATGTTAAATGCACTAATGCGCCTCCCCAAATATGACGAACACGATTTCCGTGAGACACGGGCATTTCCGTCCCGGCTACAAGCCACCTCTTATAACCACTTGTTTACAAGTCCATGCCAACATAACATAGTTTTCTGCGGCTTTGCAAATTAAAAAGACTATCAAACAAATCGATTTCTCAATAAACTTTATTTTGATTTACCCTTTTTTATATTTTTTTTTTCTGGCACAGACGTAAAGTGCACAAAATCAATAAACACGTTGTCTCCTTATTAACCCTTTTGTCAGTTTATTTATAGTGGAAAAACAAAGAGAAAAATGGAACGGCCCTTGGAAGCCTTTGATTGAGTACCCTAAACATCACGCGATAGATCAATGAATGACCTGAACTACAGATGTGTTTAATTAACTGCACTTTCAGAAAGCTGTCATCGCCCACAAGGGAAGGAGGCCGGTTTTGGTTTCTCTTGCGTAGCACTGACGTCAACTCGAGAATCTCCTGCAGGCATGACATTTTTTTTGATGCGAGATTAAGGGGGTGTCAGAAATACTGTACTGGTATTTACCAAATTTCAATTCTCTCATATAAATAGCGAGAAACATTCCACGTTGCACGTAGTCATAACCACACTTTACGAGAGAAAACAAAAACTCGTCAGTTTGCTTTTGTGATATTCTACAATTCCGCTTCAGTTCCTTTCCTGTTGTTATAGTTTTTGTTAAACATCAAATATGAATATGTTGAGATCACGTACTTGACCTGAAAATATGTTACTCAAATTCCTTTTTAACTTAATAAAACATCATCAAACAAACGCGTACGGTATTTGAATTACAATGCTTTTTGGCTGATTTTCCATAAAATCAATTATCCTTTAAATTTCGTTTGAGACGTTTACAGTGTTTTGCAAGAGAGAACGAGGTACCTCCTCATTCTCTCTTGCTGTTTTGCGCACAAGTAAACATCAAATAAGTGATAAAATGTATCGTTTATTTCGATGGGGTTATCGTATATTTTACATTTTATGGTAATAATGCTTTACAGAAAACTGTCGACCATTAGTTAGTGGTAATTTCAATTTCCCTATTTTTAAAATACCAAAAACGTTCAGCCTATGATCCTTCATATAAAATTTCCTGTCTTGGTATTTTTCGACCTAGTCTGCTGTCGTTCGGACAAAGAGGTCAGTTAACAGGAAACTATGGTTTTCAAGAACCGCCCGGTGACAACAACTTTTCATGATGTTATGAAATTTTCCTGTCGAGTTACTAATTTTAAATACTATTGATAAAAATACATGCATGACCTCGCTATCAACATAAGTGATGCACGCAGTTAGCACGTCAATAATACCCTGGGCGCCAGACTTACTTTTTTCGTTTGGAGAAGGGAAATTACACGACGAACACGCGAGGCCCAAAGCGCCTAGAATAAAAAAAACCGTCTCTGGCCTTCTAATTTGTGTCTTTTTTTTTTCGTCAAGGTTATTATAGTTATTTTCTCAAAGGATCAGTTTCTTTACTCTCCAAAACTTACCAGTGCAAACTCATTTAGCGCAGTTTGGAGAATACATAACTGAAATCAGCTAGATTCTGGAATCAAGGGTTACTCGTGCACACACACATGACAGCAGGTGTGTGATTAGGTGCTACACAAACGTCTGTTTTTCTGTGGCATTCATCGAATTGCCCATCGCTAGCGCTGCTTACTATAAAGAGTTAGTATTTGTTTTTTCCTCTATTGAGTACCTCTGAGTGATCTCTGAGTAAGGGACGGACCATTAGAAAAGTGATGGGGGGGGGGGGGGTGGAGAATTTTCAGCTTGCACGAATTTTTTTTTCGCTCACTGCTTGTGCAGGAATTTTTTTTTCAGGTGAACCCCTCTGCACGAATTTTTTTTACTACGTGTGAAAAAGTCACAATTGGACCTTCCTTCTGCATGAATTTTTTTTTACCTTCTTCCTTGCATGAATTTTTTTTCTTGGCATTTTCCCTTGCATTAATTTTTTTTTGTTTTTTTCTCCACCCCCCATCACTTTTCTAATGGTCCGTCCCTAACATTTGATTTCATTTGGACTCCATCTGAGTTGATTTGTTTTTGGAGTTCGCCGAACTGACGCTTTAATTGACATCTTTTAGTCGGTAGGTCCAACGCGAACGGCATCAGTGCGTCTGTGTGCGTTTTGAGCGTCTCACAATGAAAGGAAGTCGCCATGATTGTCCGGAAAATATTATTTTTTATTTTTTTCTCAAGCGTCTGAGCGGGCCGGAATCCTAAATCCTCGAATTTGATTGGCTAATCAAGCGCGCGTAACCGGTCTAGCTTTTTACGATACGGCCCAAGGGTAGGATCATTCTTCACGCTGTGGCGATTATGGCTCGTTAACAATATTAAAGTTTCAATAAAATAAATAAGTTATTTACCGTATGTGAAAAAAAACTGTGCCCTTAGTCTTGAGTACGTACTCAAGACTAAGGGCACAGTTTTTTCCCATACGGACCTCTCGGTCTGATAAATAACATATATGCTGAATACTGCTTCAACTGAGCTCCTCCTCAGTCTCTGCTCGGCTGTACATTCGCAACGTCTATTCGGATAGATGGATATTTTTTTTGTTAGATAGGCTACGCAAACCTAGAATCATGCCACGCCCTAGATGCGTGCACAAGTAACGAGTGTTAATGTGACATATAGAGTTCAATAACTAAGTTAGGTTTAAGAAAACGCTGTCGAAAATTCTAATAAATGAAACGTGGTTGTCTCGATATTTTTTAAAAATGTCAGGACTTTTCTTTATATGCTAAAACCAATTTTCTTGCTCGAACATGAAGTTTGGTCGTGACACCGAGCAGCCAACTTCCAAAACTTGAAAGTCACTGATTTCCGGTTTTCTAACCACTGGCAGGAGTCTATCAATCGGGCTCTTGCCACTGGTAAACAGGAAGCAGAAGTTAGGTTGTGGGCCGTAAACGTCATAGTTACCCATATTTTTAAAAGTGTTTACTAACCGGCTTCGTATTGAGATTAAGTGTATTCGTCTCATGCTGAGGTTTACTGTACATAGCAGCTGCCTAAAGAATTGATGGTCAAACTGTGTGCTTTGATATACAGAAATATAAAACAGTTATAGCACCTCGATATGATACAAACAGTACCACAGTACACTACTGTTCATTAGCTTTCCAAAGAATGGTCACACTGCATGGTTTGATCCACTGGTGAAAAACTTAAAATCACACTGTATAGTAAAACAAACAGTACTGCTCAGTAGCTCTCTAAAGAATGGTCACACTGTACGGTTTTGGACCCACAAATGAAAAAGTTAGAACTACACTGCAAAGTAAAACAAACAGTACCACAGTACAGTACTGTTGAGTAGCTATCCAAAGAATTACCAGTACGCAAACTTTATCATAGTGGTTTGATCCACAAATGAAAGTCTTGTACTGTGGTACTGTATAGTAAAACAAACAACACCACAGTACAGGACTGTTTAGGATTTCCTTAGAATGGTCACACTCCTCAGTTTGGTGTCAACTTTTCCAAAGTGGAAGACTACATTTGGTTGGGAAATTTGGATTTCTCATCGCCAAAAAATAAAAGCACATATTAAAAGAGAAATAATTTTATGTGCTTTTCAAGACAGAGTTTCTATAAAGATGTATTTTTCGGCCCTGTTGCAGGCAAACTCGGTAGGAGTCAAATCCGAGTTCTCACTCTAGGAGTCGAATCTATGATAGCCTGTGCTAGGCTCTCGGATCGTGGGCACGATCCCCTGAAAAGCGGGAGAGCGAGAGCACAAATCGGTGGGAGTCTACTTCTTTTTCCTTCCCAAACTCCCGCCAATTTTCGCTCGACCTCGCTCACCCGTTGTTTCGATCGTGCCCACGAACCGAGAGCCTGGCACAGGCTAAATCTGCGACCTTCCGATTACTAGTTCCCGACGATTACTAGTTCCCGACGATTACAAGTTCCCGACGATTACTAGTTCCCGACGATTACTAGTTCCCGACGCTCTACGTATACGCTGAGATATAAAGAGAATCGTGGGGGCAAGGCTATCACTAGATTCATGGGACAAACATCCTGCATACTGCGAGGATCTAGTGGAATGTCAAAGTTAACGGTAGCGAAAGGATAAAGATGGTAGATGGAAAATTTATGAAACATGTATTTTTCGGCAAAGTCAGGTGTTTTTCAGTGTTGTAAGACTTTTACTTGCCTGTACACAGGTGAACATAAAATGTGTTTTGTTTACCTTGCAAACGGACCTCATTAACATTTCATTGAAAAGACCGTCTCTTACTCACCGGCTTCAAAACAAAGAAACTATTCGTCTCTATGGCCTGTGCTTAAGCCCTCTAAGTGGAAGCAAAAACAACAATAGTACTACAGGAATTACCACAGCTGAACTTGCGACCCTTGGGAGAAGTGTCTACGCTCAATTGTAAGTGAATAAATTACATCTATTGTGTGTTCCTCACAAATGAAAATTTGCGTCTTCGTTTATAGAAACGACGACATTTTAAATCAACTTCGAAGTATACCTTTTAAAACGCGAAGATACGGCCGGAGCGAGGACTCATATATGTGAATTGTTTGCTTTCACTTACGCTATGTGTTAATTCCAAAACCTAATTCCGTTTTTTTTTTCTCACTGTTATGAGGCCGTTGTTACGAAGAAGTGTACAAGTTGCACCTGAGGTAGGTCATACAACCATTTTTTATATTAGTAGCTAGCTAAGAGGGAGTTAATAAACCCTGCCTTAGCGCATCAAACACACGTTACCAGGAGCGAATCACACTGACGATACATAAAGATAACAGAGGGAATCATTTTAAGGACCGTACTCGTGGTAAACATCAGTAGACAACAGTTATCGCGCGAAAGATTGCAGTGGCTTATATATTAATACCAACGAGCCGGATCACAATGCATGGTTTTGTAACTATGATATTATACAGACAGTGCAGCCATGATATGAAAAAAAAACCTCTAATTCTGGTTTCTAAATAGTTAATAATTGTACTGATATCAACAGAGGATAAAAGAGATGTGAAATATATACAAAAAATGAAGGACCAGGCTTCGATAAATCGAAAATAAAAGTTTTACTAGACTCGCTTTTTCAGAATAAATTTTAATTAAATCACCGCCCTTGGGAAAGACATCTATTAATCGTTAATTTCTTGGTGATATGAACCGCTTGTGATTGCAAAAAATTTCACCATCTTCCTAGGACGTCTTAAGAGTTACTAAACGTTTTCTGTTCTTTCAACAAAGGCTGCCTGACAAGCAAAATAGCTCAGTTTCAATTCTATTGACAGATGAAATCGAGTAGGCGTAGCAATGAGACCTACGAGTTAATCAGTGCGATTACTGCAGCACGTCTTGGCACAGACTATTGCTTAGGCTATTGAACTGAAAACTCCGTTTAACAGCAGTTCAACTGACTGTGAAAAACTGATTTCGAAAATTGATTTTAGACATTTCAACCCAGATACGAAATAAGCAGCGTATTTAAGCCCTTTATTTGTACTACGAGGTTGTATTCAAACAATGCATGCGTTATGACTACCGTACGTTGATGAAACTGTTAAGTCTTGGGTCAATATACTCTGAAGTGGGTCTTAACATTTTTTACCTCCAGTTTAATCTCCCCGGGGGATCCAATATATCGTAAGGCGGGGATAATCTTCGGAAATTTTCAAAAATACCCCTAAAAGATACCAGCCAAAAAAAAAAATATCTATATATAGTTCCAGAGTCGTCAACTTCTAACACCTTCTGCTTGAAAAGATACCCTAAAGTATACCGGCCAAATAACAATTTTAATGGTTCCAGAGGCGTCAACTTCAAACACCTTCTGCTTGAAAAATTTAAAGGCTGTCGTTGCTGTTATTATTATGTAATATGTTATTATCTTTAAAAAAAAATACTCTAAAAGATACCAGCTTAGACCTTGGTGGCCCAAAAACCTTTTAAACAACCTAAAAGATATCAGGTCCCTGATTTTGACCCCTAAAAGATACGACAATCATCTCTACCCGTTGCCAACTGGAGTCCCCCCCCCCAACCGGGTTTAATGTGGAGTCATGATGATATTTGAGAAATAGAAAACATGTACCGTGTTTCTATCGAGTTTTAGTATAAATCTGCTAGCGTTCTATCACAAATGCCGCGCTCTGATTGGCTACGCTACTCACTATCTATTCTGTGATAGATAGTGAGTAGCGTAATGGCGGCCGCTTCTTCACGTTTTCGAAGTGTCCGTGAAGAAGATTTAGATAGTTAACTGGTCGAGGCTGTTCCAGAAAAGACAAAGTTTTGAACGACTAGTAGATTTATACTAAAACAATTAGATTATTCGCTCTCGTTTTCTACGCGTGATAGTTGACGAGGGCTGCGCCCTCGTCAACTATCACGCAATAGAAATCTCGAGCTCATAATCTAATTGTTTAATAGATCAAATACGAGTGGAATTAAGTTTGGGGAACGAGAAATGCTGTGGGAACACGAGCCGCAGGCGAGTGTTTCTACAGCTTTTTCGAGTTCTCCCAAACTTTCACGAGTGTTTCTATTAAACAATTAGATTATGAGCTCGAGATTTCTATCGCGTGATAGTTGACGAGGGCGCAGCCCTCGTCAACTATCACGCGTAGAAATCGAGAGCGAATCATCTAATTGCTTTAGTATAAATCTACTGGTCGTTCAAAACTTTGTCTTTTCTGGAACAGCCTCGACCAGTAACTGTCTAAATCTTCTTTACGGACACTTCGAAAACGTGAAGAAGCGGCCGTCATTACGCTACTCACTATCTATCACAGAATAGATCGTGGGTAGCGTAGCCAATCAGAGCGCGGCATTTGTGATAGAACGCTAGTGGATTTATACTAAAACTCGATAGAAACATGAAGAACATGTTTTCTATTTCTTTTAGAAAACACCGCGACGAAAAAAAGAAAAACAACTTGTTAACTTTGATTATCAAAATGTAAATTCTCTTTGCTCGCGTCATCATTACGTCAAAAGCTCGTGCTAGTTCTGTGTTTCTATCGAGTTATAGAAACACGAATTCTAACCAATCAGCGCGCGTATTTTTAGTTGGCTATTCCAATCGCAGAGTTAAGCCTCTGGTGTCAATCTATTGGTCACAAAAAGGGAACTGAATTTAGTCTATCATTTTAATGACATATCTCAATTTTTGCAGGCATAGTCTTCGAATATAAAAAATTTCATGGCAGTTCCAGCAAGTCTTTTCACGAGATCAGGCGCTTTATCACGCCGTGATCACGTGTTAAATCTCCTTCCTCCACTTTCCGTCGTGACTAAAGACGAAGTGACGATGCATGAGCGATTGTTTGCCGATGACCTACCACCGAAAAATTATCCCCAAAGCTTTCCGAATAAGGTTCTTCGGCATCTTGGACCATGGACTTTTTACTCGGCTCCGACAAGAGGCGAGCTGGCTCTGATAGATAAAAACATGTACGACGTAAAAGTCGAAGCTAACGTTGTGGATAAAATACCCAATGAAAAAAAGAAACGCGTTCCGGAAACTGGTAACAAGAAAGTAAAGGGAAAGGCGCACCAGCTTTCTGAGCATGCGCAAGGAACAGTTAAAATGCCCGAAACGATGAAAAAGGTTGCAAAGGCCAAAGCAGGAAAAGAGAAACAAGGTGAAGGGAGTAACGCCGAAAAAAACAGAGGGCATAAATCTAGTTTGGGTTTGAAAACAGCTTCGACCTCAAAGTCTCCGAATCTGAGAGTTTCAGAAAAAGAGCAAGTTTTGGAACTTAAACGCGAAGTGAGTAAACTAAAACGTGACAAAGGTTCAAGCACAGTTAAGCAGCAGTCTAGAATCTACTTTCAAGAACGAAGGAAAGAAGCTAAAATGGGGCGTCGCGCGCTTGCTACTGTTGCGAAATTTGAAAGCAAGTTGCAAACACGACGCGCGAAACTGCTGGGGCATTTGGGAGAAGCAAAAATGGACTCCGAGTTGGCTGTAGAAGGGTACCCTGTTCATACTCACAGCTATCAAAAAATCAGAGAAGGAAACAATAACCTACCACGGGGTGATAATAAAAATAACAGAACAGGGCCTTTGACACGAAAAGACTCGGACAACAACGCGAAAAACTTGAAAGCTGTTTCAAGCTACCACATGTACGCTCCTGGTTCTTCAAGTGTTCCAACAAGGATGATGATTGAAATTTCACTTTTGAGGCTACACGAAGAAAAAGTAGTGGAAACTCCAGAGGAGGAAGGAGAAAGGTTGCAGTACCTTACTCCTGTGCTGTTTGCTAAAGCTGACGGGGAACGTACTTTCGATTCCGTTTCAGAAGGCAACGAAGAAGCCGAACAATCGGAGAAAATTTTGTCAGAAAAGAAGCTGGATAGGGATGAAACAAAACAAGGCGAAACAGCTGAAATGTCCTTGGATAAATTCGGTACGGATTTACAGAAAGGCGTTGATGTAAATGATTTGTCTTTCGACGCAACTGGGGAGAACGAGAAACCCGCAAAAGAAACGGGAACACAGTCGTCTCGAAGTGCGCGAGGGAAACGGGTTAAAAGGAGTGGAAAAGCAAGACTAAAATCGAGTTGAACCACGACGGGTAAAAGTCTGCATCGCAAAGGCTCAGCACTGCCAATGGCCATTTTACAAGATGAATATACCACTACAAGTAAAACGTGTGGAACACAAAGTTTCTGGTTATAAAAGCCTATTTAATTTCATTCCTTGTCAGTACAAATTTTGATTCACTCTTCTCCCAATCCTTGCTTACACTATTTCAATTAGCACACATTGATGCAACACTGTAGCTGTGTCGTCTTCAAAAAATCACCGTTTCTTCAATAACTTGGACCAAGACCGTTGATCGTAACTGTCATCATCTTCGTCCTCAAGTTCATATATTTTCTTAGGTTTCTCAGGCCTGAGTCTTTTAATTCTCGCTTTCTTTTCTTCCTCTGTCATCGTTGCGGGATCGAGAGGCATGGTGATTATTTTAAGGGGATCTTTGTAGCGAATAAAGAATGATGAACCATCTGGTTGAACAAGTCTCACTTTGTATGTCCTGCGATATATTCTCTTCTTTGCTCTTGTTAATGTGGCACTGCAGACGCTGAAAAGAGAAAAAAGGGAATAATAGTGACTTTCCTGAAATGAACTTTCTTGTTGAGTTTAATCAGTGAGGCCCTGAGTATCGTTTTATCCCCAGGACATCTCGGACGAGACCTCGTGGTCGCACTCGAACAGACGCGTATGTAGTTTAGCTGTTTAAAATCTCGTTACGTTTCATTTATATACCTTTCTCTGGTTCGCATTACAGGGATTTCAAACGTAAGTTTTGCTTTCAGCCCCCTGTTTGTGCCGTATTTTCGTTTCTACGTGTTTTCTTCCTGTTAGTCATCATTATTTGTACTTATTTATTTGTCATAGTTTCACCATTAAACACGGAAAGACTATTAGCTACGTGTGTTGGTTGAACGCTGGGTAAGATTTCCTCACAGGTCCCTACTTCATTATGCATGCTGTAGCTGTACGGTTTCGTTCTCAGAAATGTTTGCACGCGCACTTCCCAAGACAATTCAACTACAGCATGCATAATGAAGTAGGAACCTGTGAGGAAATCTTACCGAACGCTGCGCTAGAACGTGACAATAATAACCCGGCAGAATCAGGCTGTTTTCCTTGAATATAATGCAACAAATAAACCTGAATCAAAATGTCTATAATCTTTGCCAAAATACCTTGGACGTTAGACCAATTGACAGAATTGTTTTTTTTTTTTTTTTTCAAATAAATGTTTTGGACAACCAAAAATCTTACGCCCCCAAAACTCCCACCCCTACCCCCTACCAATAAACAAGATGTGTTGCACCAGTGACGCAGCAGTGAGGAGAGAGGAGGGGAGCAACTTAGAGTGATTATCAATTGTGATATTTTTAGGAGAAGCAAGGCACAAGAGAAAACAAAATTTTTGGAAAGACCAGAGTAAAATCTTTCAGTTTTCAAATATCTGGAGCAAACGATCTTTTAGATCACTTATGCAAGTCATTTTTCAGCTGTCTTAACTAGCTAAGCACCTGTTGCATACAATTCAAAACTCACCTTGCTTCTCGCCATTTAGAAAAGCATGGAACCTATGAAAAAATAGAATGTTTCTCTGCTGTAAAAAAGGGTTGTAGAAGGGTGAGCACTTGAGCTGTTCAGTAACAACAATCTTTGCAACTGACAAGCTTAAAAGAACCATTAATATAATTTATTATTCCTTTATAATTCTGTTGATCATGTATCTGCAATCAGGAACTTGCGTTGCATAATACAAGTCATTGAGGAAATTTGCCCTTCTAACTTGATTTATATGTAACTCTAAACTTCATTATTCATGTTACAGCTGAACTGTACATCATTCTTCAAAAAAACTCTTGAATGTGAAATATCCTCAACAGTACAGCCACAGAATGAATAACGAAAAACGGGGTTACACGGAATAATAGTCGTCTTCTCTTTTTGATGTTGTTGTCGAAATACCAAAGGAAATAAATATAGCATCTTACTTAACAATGGTTAAATAGAAATTTATTTCAGTTGATTTCAGTTTGAAAACCCTGATATTCATGTGATGGGCTTAGTATTGTTTAAAGTTAAGCTTATACAAGTCTGACTGAAAGGATTTTACCATGCTAATTGCTATATTAGGAAATAATGCGTAAATTTCACTGCACGAGTCCTGCCTCGAGACTTACCTGGTTACGACACGTTGTCAACACCAAATATAGTGTTTTGTTTTGAAGCAAGCTTCTATACATAGAAGTCAACCTTTCCCTGAAAAGGGAAAAAAGCAAAAATTATGTGTGAAAAATCGTAAGACAGGTTTTCTCTAATCATGATCTTAGATACAGATGACAAAAATTTAATCAAACAACTGCACCTCAGTATGAACGCGGGAGCCGCCATTTTGAATTGAGTACTTATCCGCTGAGCTAACGCACAGTAGATTCATACTCGTCACAGCCCTCGTGACTGTCGCGTGACACTACATAACTTTTCCTTGTCACATCAGTTTGTCTACATATAAAGTTATCAGTGTGTACTTTGCGAGTGATTGAGGAGCCCGCTTTCAAGAGAATTATTTAAAGTACAAAGTTTGCAACATATTTATTTGACCAGATTATTCACGAATTCAAATTTGTTGGCGATCTTTATTTCTCTCGATTTGAGAATGTTCACATCGAATTCTCACTGGTTTTGGGTTGTAGCATGCCTAGTAACTATTCAAGACTTCAGAGTTGAAGGTAAGCTATGCTTTGATTTTACCTAAAATCAAACTTTACAAAATTAATGGAAACGAAGAATGATGGTGCGAAACTGGAATGACTTCTTCATGGGTTCACGTTTTTAATTGTAGTACACAACATTTTGATTAATCTAGTCTGCCGGGCTACTTAACTCTAACTCCATTCCCTGATTACTTTAACAAAACGAGTTTTATACGGCATGCCTGCTTTCGCAGTATAAACTCATGGCCTCTTGTCGCCGAGGTACAGTCTCAGAAGCCTACAACATGGATCTTTCTTATAATTTAATACCGCATTTCTATGCATCTGTAATAGTACTGTTCAGTAGCTTTGTAAAGAAGGGTCTCACTGTATGGTTTGATCCACAGATGAAACTGTTAGGACCACACTGTAAAGTGAAACAAACAGTACCACAGTACAGTACTGTTCAGTAGCCTTCTATAGAATGGTCACACTGCATGGTTTGATTCACAGATGAAAAAGTTACAACCACACTGTATAGTAAAACAAACATTATTGCAGTAGAGTGCTGTTCACGAGTAGCTTTCTAAAGAATGGTCACAATGCATGGTTTACCCTACAGGTCAAAAAGTTGTAACAGACATGTAGTGATCAAAGCCTATGTACACTGCCACTGTGCATTGTGTTAGCATTATTTGCGCTATGGTCAGCTGTTGTAATATAGTAATGATTTGGAGCTCTGTTGCACTGGCCTGATGTACGTTTAACTAACAATAATTTGGTCTTTTATAGCTCATGATATTGATTTAAAATCCAGTTGCACAGATGTTAAAATTCAAACTGGAGAAACTGAGCATTTTGATCTTTCTCTGAGTCATAGGTATTGTATGTATCATTTTTAGATTTTTAAATATGTATACACTCTGAATGTTAAAAGAAGTTAAGTGTGTAAAAAAAAATGATTTTCCTAACACCAGATGGCTGTTATCCTGTAGGGGCAGACAGGGCCAAATCTTACAAGGTGCTTTCATTTTGTTTAATGTAGATCTGGATTTGTGTTTCAAGATCACTCAGATTTTGGCGCATCAAAGGGATCAATGAGTCCTTGTCCAGAGTGGATTTGTTGGTTCCTTTTATGCCTCATGATCCAGGTGGTCTTAGATCACAATCCCAGTGAGATCAAGATCACACCATAGGAGTGTACCGTTAGTCTTTTTATGAGGCATAATTTCTCAGAACAACATTACAATCAGAGGATTGGATCATTTTTTATTTTGGAGTCCAGACCATTACATAAGCTAGTATTGCTTTCAGACTTTCAATAATTGTAATTACCGGTATTACACTGTACAATCTGTAGTATTAAAACGTTTTTTTTTTTAATTTTTATATTTCATTTAAGTTAACTCTCCTTTTGGCCTTATATGCACTTGTGCGTTTGAAATTGGAATTTAGAGTAATGTTGGTCTCTTTTATGGAGGGAGGAAAACTTGAATACCCAGAGAAAAACCCTCAGAGCAAGGAGAGAACCAACAATATACTCAACCCACACAAGATGGCAGAAATCAAACCCGGTCGTAGAGGTGGGAGGCCAATGCTCTCACCACTACGCCAACCTTGCTTCAATTCCTATACTTGAAGTATTCAGGGTCCTGGATGGGTTTTGCAAGAGTGCTAATTTTTGTCATTTTTCCTTGTACACAGTGGGCTGCTATCAAACCAGTCTGTCATTATCATCATTACAAGTAGTAAACCATCAGTTGCTTCTGTCCCACATAAGGTAATACGTCATATACTGACCATGATCAGTCAATCTTATTAAGGGAGATAGTTTTTTAATCCTTTAAGCCTTAAGGGGTCTCCCTGTGACGAGTTAAATTGTCTGGCATTAGCCAGAGTAAAATCTATAAAGTCACTCTAAGGGTGTAAAGGGTTAAGCTGTTTTTCTTTGAAAATGTACTGTCATTGTTAGAGGATGTTACATTTTGATCACCTCTAGTAGTCAAGTGCTTTACTGTAAGTTACATGTACACAATGTATTGAATAATGTTTAATGTAGTTAAATACCATCTAACTTAGTTACAACTAGCATTCGCCGTCAGTGTTTGTTATTGGTATTACTGGTTAAAAGGCTGGCATGGCTTGGTGGCATCAGGCCTTGTTTATGAGCTTAATTCTCTCAGCTTGTGCCATGCAGCAAGGTCAGCAGTTTTTCACAGTGCTCAAGGGGCATCTTCATTGAAAGGCCAGTGTTGTATTTGTGGCTGGTAGTGCTTATGTGGGACGGCATGGCATAGCTTGGCTGTTTATCCCAGGTTGGGCAACTTTTCTGTCCCTTATCCTTCCTCCCCTTTTTCTTATAGCGGAGCTCCACAGCGGCTCGAAGAGCCGCAGAGTGGAGCCCCATAACTACGGTGCGAGGATAGAAATTGAGAAAACCATGCGTTTGAGTTTTCATGGTCATCGTGGCTAGCGGCATGGCTCGCGGGCGCGTGCGCCTAGCGACGACGACGATGATGACGATGTTGCCCCAACATGGCGGCCATAGTCATCCGGGATATTTAGAAGGTCTTAAACCGAAACGAGGCTTTGTTTTTCGCTCACTTTTCGCGGCTTGCCGTGGCTACACAACCTACAGCCAGCAGTCTACAACAGTCTACAACGTTTTGCTGAAGAAACGGATTATTCATAGCGATTTTGGAGGAAAAATTTTCTTCCTACAAGTTTTCAAGTGTTTTTGGAGGGACATAAGCATAAAGCTGAGTTCTTTCTACAAGTTTTCAAGCATTTTTGGAGGGACTGTGTGAGGAGCTCCGCTTTTAGGTTTGCCTAAATTTATTTAATTTTCACTGAACTTTGGTCAGTGTGACAGGTGCTCAGGGTGGCATGGGGGCTTGTGGCTTGGTTATGGTGCTGCCAGCCATTCTGACTTATCCATTTTGGGGCCGGTGGCCTCTCGACCGACGCTGGGAAGATTCCTGTGCACCCATCTTCCACATGCAGGGCAGTAGTTAATAACTGTTATATGTAAGGTTTATTTTTTGATTGTGTTTGGATGGAAAGTATGAAATATCTGGTGAATCACATTTTGTTTAACTCTTTCAAAATTTTAGTAATTGGCATTATGAAATAGAAAATTCACCAGTTCAAAAGAGGTTTTAACAATAGCATAACCTACGTATTACGTATTTAAGTTGAGTTGTAACTCCAAGGAATTTCCATTACAAGATTTTGACTTTGTTAATAACCACTTTGACTCATATAGTATAGATTATTTTTTTTTCTCTTCTAGATCAACTTATCAGAGAATCAAAAGAAATCTGTGTTAGTCCATGGACATGGTATTGGAAAGTCAATTATAAAATGCACTGTGAGAAACTCAGCAGAGAAAAATGATGGTCCCAATGTCAGGTATTTTGTTACGTTATAATATGTAATGAGGACTTAATAATAGTTAAATTATTATCTCTATTATCATCATCATCATCATTATCACCAGTATTCTTTTTAACTACTTTAGTTATGCAGACTACTCAGAGGTACAATGTTACAACTGTTACGTATAACTTGAGATGTAAACATACATGTACAAATTTGGTGGTTTTGCTCTAGTTGAAATCCCTGGCTATCATGTTTCTTTATTTGAGTGTAGGCTAAACAGGTGATTTTTTTGTCTTGTCTAGTTGATTGATGCTCTTTGGCTACAATTGTCGCGAACTAAAACAATGTGACACTATAACTGAATCTTGTTTTTCATGTCATTGAAAACAATTTAATAGCTTAATTCAGCCCTGTACTGCATTGATCATCAGCTATTGAAGTCATATCAATACTATAAGGAACTTGTATGGCAACTGCTTCAACTTTAATACAGAAATTTAATAGTTTGTTGTTGTCAGTGGTCATTGTTTCAAGCCTGTACAGCCTGTAGCTATTGTATTATAATGTAAACTAATAAATGACTAATATTATTAGTATTTTTAGTGATAATCTTTTTTGCAAATTTTCAGCATTCAAGCTAGAGTTGTTCACTCTAAACCCTTGGCAATAATCAATGCGTTAATTGGCTGGATGTATTTTGTTGCATGGTCTGTTTCATTCTATCCTCAGGTGTGTCATGTGATGTTATCACAGTTATTAATTTGCTACAATCTTTGTCAAAATGGATTTGATGTTCACTGGCAGATTATCTGAATTAACCCTTTAAGCCTCAACAGTGTCTCGATAGATTTTACTCTGGCTAACGCCAGACGAATTTACTCTGGCTAACGCCAGACAATTTTACTCGTGACAGGGAGACCCCTTGGGGCTAAAAGGGTTAAATACTATCTCCTTATAGATTTTACTCTGGCTAATGCCAGACGATTTTACTTGTCACAGGGAGACCCCTCGGGGCTTGAAGGGTTAAAGGGAATTGTCAGCCCATGCCCACCACCTTCACCCATCTCAAACAATGTTGGAATATAATTATTTCCAAATGTAGTACCTAGGGGATAGAAGATAACATGGCATCGTATCCTCTGAGTGCCCCAACGTTGAGAGGTTAGGGGGTTAGGAACGTAAATGAAATGATTGTTGTTGGTCCTAAAGAGGGAACAAAGTGCCTACCAGTCAGAGAGTTTGGCAAAGATTGTATTTAGTGGCTAACATTAGGGTTTCATTATTATTGAAGCTGCGACTGCTGAAGGAGCCATTGACACTTCTCAGATTTTAATAGTTACAGATTATATCCTATAGTTATAGATCATAGGTATTTAAGAAATAGAAAACATGTACCGTGTTTCTATCGAGTTATAGAAACACGAGTGAAAGTTTGGGAGAACGAGAAATGCTGTGGGAACACGAGCCGCAGGCGAGTGTTTCCACAGCTTTTTCGAGTTCTCCCAAACTTTCACGAGTGTTTCTATAACTCAATAGAAACACGAAGAACATGTTTTCTATTTCTTTTAGAAAACACCGCGACGAAAAAAAGAAAAGCAACTTGTTAGCTTTGATTATCAAAATGTAAATTCTCTTTGCTCGCATCATCATTACGTCAACAGCTCGTGCTAGTTCTGTGTTTCTATCGAGTTATTGAAACACGATTTCTAACCAATCAGCGCGCGTACTTTCTTAGGACTGTTTTCTAACGAATTATAGAGATTTTTATTTAGTGAATTAAATTAGGGTATCTATCTTTTTACGCTAATATTAGGGTTTTTCATAATTATGATTGGTAGTATCATTATTATTTTTTTACGCTGTTATAACATGTTTATGCCAATTTTTAAAATGTAATTACCAGAGTACACATTACCAATGAATAAAATTGATTTGATTATTAAAAAAAAATTAAAAAAAATTTAGTGGTTCATATAAAACTAGTTTGTAACTGTGTATGTGATCACCATTGCTATGCCACCCTCTGTTGGAGACCAGAAGGGAAATGAAAATTGGCACAACCCAAAACTATTTGGTGGAGGATGATTGAAAAGGCAGAGAACAGAATTTGGATAGACATCCGCAAAACAAGTCTGAACTGCAGCATCACAGCCAAAGACGTGGTGATCATGCAGAGGCTTATTTGCTGCCCTTCGCAAGGACATAGTTGAGATGATGATGTTAACAAGCAGTGTAAATTTTGATACCTGTAATATAATTCTTTATGCTCATTTTCTTCCTTGTTTTTTTTTTTAAGGTTTACTTAAACTGGAAAAGAAAGAGGTAATCACCATACTGTAACAATAAAATGTAGTAACTTTTAAACTTACCTCTATTAAGCAGAGGTGCATGTATTGTTAGCTTTATCTGCTGAATGATATTGGTGTACTATCTCAACGGATTAGTACGGATTGAGAAACCTATAACAACTGTTTCCAGCAACACGCCATCTTTATTCCACCAGGATCCTCCCGGTTTTTACCCACAATGCATGCCGATACAACTCAATGGTATTTCACTAATACAAAGACACTACAATTGGCTCTCAGAACATTTTGCATGGAAATGCAAGGAAATCTAAATTATCTAACTCTTTCACTTCCAAGATTTAACTGGCAATTCTTATACATGTAGACAGTGATTTTTATATATGCGCTTGAAAAGTTGTTTAAATTAATGTGTATGTCAATGGTGAATTTAATTCTACATAAACTCAAAATCTCTAACTTTCCTTCATTTAGTTGCTCATTTATTTATCAATGTTCAAAGTTTTATCATAATTATTATTTTTTTGTTTTTATGTTAGTATATTTATCAATCTGTGTGAATTATGCAGTAATAATTGGCCCTGCTCACGAACTTCTTTGAATTCCTTTTCTTTATTGTTATTTAGTGTCATTGGTCTGAATTTTGATTTCCTTGCGTATAACCTTACTGGATTCATAGCTTATGGCCTATTTAACATTGGGATGTTCTGGATTCATGAAGTTCAGGTTGGTTTGGAACATTAAATTTTAACTAAATAAGAAAACAACCTGGTGGATAAAGTATCTATATTTACTGTTAGTGTTACCCCCAACATTATACTGCATTTATACTGCATTATATCCTGCACTTACACACCTAAGTGGAGAGAAAGAATAGAAGTGGAGTAGCAGTAAGAGTAGAGTAGAAAGTAGAAAGTATAGAAGTGGAGAGAAAGAGTATAGAGTTATTGAGTTTCTTGTCTAAGGAAACTACACAAGTTAACCCCAACATTGAATTGCCAGCAACCATTTATACACCTGGGTGGAGAGTCAAACAGTATAGAGTTAATAAGTTTCTTGTCTAAAGACACTACACAAATTAACCCTAACATTGTATTGCTGGCACCCATTCATACTCCTGGGTGGATAGAGATAGTGTGGAGTTCATAAGTGTCTTTTCTATTATAAATTTACACAAATTCCCTGGTAGAAATCCTACCCAGGATCCTGAATAGGATCCTAATAGGAACCCGATGGGCCGGGGTCTTGTTGGATCTTGATTAAGATCCTTTCAGGATCCTACTGGTCTTCCTGTTAGGATCCTACAAGTTCCTTTACCAGGGCTGTCACTAAGGGCTAAGGGCCGACGATTTCCCCCAGCTGCTGCGAGTCTGTCTAAGCCCCGGCTACTCTGATACAAAACCAAAACATTAGTCACACCAGTAAATGTTTGTCCCCCGGCTACTTTTTTCATTTCCCCACCTACTTGAAAAATTAGTGACAGCCCTGCTGTACGATCCTACATGATCCTACTTAGAATACTGTAAGATCCTGTTCAAGATTCTGTTCCCATCCAGGATCTTAAACTTGTCCTGAGCTCAATTCACAGGATCCAAGCAAATAGGATCTTGTGCAGGATCCTAGCAAATGTGTAGGAGACTTATAAGAATCCTTATCCTATTTTGAAATTGTGGACAGGATCCTAATCCTATACAGGATCCTACAGAATCCTATGTAGGATATGTACCAGGGTTAACCCCACCATTGTATAACTAGCATCCATTTATACACCTGGGTGGAAAGTCATTTGAACAGTATAGAGTTATTGAGTTTCTTGCCTAAGGTTACTTGGCAAGTTACCTCTAACATTACATCATCAGCATGACACATCTATATGTCTGGGTGGAGAGAGATAGTGCAATGTTAAGTCCCTAATTTCTTAAAGGAAAAAACACAAGTCACTGCCAACATGTCATGGCTGGCTCTCATTTATATACCTGCATGGGCAGAAAGAGACAGTATAGAGTTAATGAGTTTCTTTTCCAAGGAAATCCCACAAGTTAACGCCAACATTGTATTGCTGGCACACATTTATTCACCTGGGTGGGAAAAAATGGTGTAGAATTCTGTTTGGTTTCTAAGGAAAAAAAAAACAAGTTACCTCCAGCATTACACCTCCTGATTGGATGTCCAACTCACTAGCTCCTACATAAGTACTGTACGCCTCCAAAACATACAGTACATTAACAAAGAGGCATTGGAAATTTATGCTGATAGTGAAATGCATGTATGTCATTTCCTTTCAGAGACAATATTTTGAGAAATATCCTGGTGGAGTAAATCCAGTTCAACCTAATGATGTGTTCTTCACTCTGCATGCTGTGCTCATCACATTTATCACTATTCTACAGTGTTTTGTATATGAGGTAATTCACTATGTGTTTTTCATTTAATTATTATACAGCTGCAATCATGTTAAATTTTTCCTGTGAAGATACTTGGAACCTTAAGCCAGCTGATTCTAGAGCAGACTGCTCAGACAGTAATAAACTTCATCTGTAAACAATTATTGTAGTGGTGTTTTGTCTTAATTGCTGCATGTATTTGTGACATCTCAATTGAGCCTTCAGCTGGAGTTCCATTCTCTTGACTTGTTTAAACAAGTCATTTCGATTGATAGCTCTAGCCATGGACAAATAATTTTTCTTTTATACTGGAAGATAACCACAGGGCCTACTGTGCTATATGTATATTCCAGTAGCTGTTACTTATCAGGTGAATAACTGTACTGTAGTATGACAAATAGTTTTTTTTCTTAATTTCCTTAAAATCTATTTATTTTGTAGCGTGGAAGCCAGCAAGTCTCTCTTGTAGCCAAGATACTTTTGAGTGGTTCATGGCTGTTCTCAGCGATAGCGTTGATTGTGGCAGTGTGCAAAAAAATCACATGGTTAACATATCTCTATTACTTCTCATACATCAAGATTGGAGTGACACTCATTAAATACATTCCTCAGGTAGGATACATTTAAATTTGCATCTGGTCAGTCTTTCAGTCATTTCTCCTAAGAAGACTGCAGGTGTTCTTTAGATTTCCAATTATTATTATATAATTATTATTTTATACTGACATCAATAGTAACTGAAATGATAAATGATTGAGGTGTAATTTATTGGTTTGAAATCATATATGGACATGATCTTACAAATAATTTTCAGAGTGCATGTATAGCATAATTTATTATGCCAGTGCAATAGTATTACTGGTACTTACACTATACTATAATTTTCTCATCAACAGATTGTTATATATATTTGTGTCAAAATTAAAATAATTAACCATTCACTTTTTATGTATTTTCTTTTTCTCAAAGGCGTGGATGAATTTTAGGAGAAAAAGCACCATGGGGTGGAGTATTGGCAACATTTTACTAGATTTTACAGGGGGATCCTTAAGTATTCTTCAGATGTTTCTATTAGCGTACAACAATGGTAGGTAACAGTAGTCATTATATCAACTCACTTTCTTAATCTGACTGATAAATAAAATCCACTTGTGCTTGAATTTCAAAAGTCATCACCTAGTTGGAATTCAATAAGGTTGGATCAAAATGATTTTCGAGTGCAGCTTGGAATAAAGAAGCACAGGACAGTAAACTTTCCAAAGACTAAAAGATTTGCATGTTGAGCTCAAGTAAGGTGAGCCAAATTGGTGGTCTTTAAAAAATGTAAACATTAGATTACGTACAGCACTGAATTATAATAATATACATGCAAAAATTCAGCATCAAATTTCTAATTACTCATTATTAGTTCAACTTGTTGCCCTCTATTTCACCTTTCTGCACAGTTTGGGATTGATTGACATGTTCACAGCCAATCATTAATTAAGCCTTTTTACATGTTTATTTTACATCTGTTTAATATATAAATTGTTATTTTGCAGATGACTGGAAGTCGATATTTGGTGACTTTACCAAATTTGGCTTGGGTGCCATTTCCATTCTTTTTGATGTGTTCTTTATGGTACAGCACTACTGTCTCTATGGATCAAAGGACAATAATTGTTATGAATCTATCTCTGAATCAAGAGAGAAAAACCCCAAGATCAAGCGACAAGACTTAACTCAAGCATTTGAATAAATGAAAAGACCAAAATGGTCTTGGTCTCAACAATGTTCTCTACATCAATTAACGTATATCTTTTTATCTTTGTTGTCTTAAACTTACCTTCAGACTAATATGTCACAATTAAATCAGCTGGAAACTATGAAGCATTGAACCATGACAACAGACTGCACATTTATTATTGATACTTCTTCACCCAATCCCCTCTTAAAATTCTCAATAGTATATGTGCAAACATGTCAATGTCCTGATTTGCCGAGAGCATGTTAATTATATAATCCCAAACAGTGCAGAAAATTGAAATTGAGCTGTAAAAATTTGAAATTAAATTTTTGTATATATGTAATTGTTATCAAGTAATTAATTGCACTCTCCCTACAGGCTTGTGCAATTCTTTACCTATACTTAAAAACAAAACTGAAACTGAAACCAGACATTTTAAGGCCTGGATTGTCATGTATTCTTTTTACTCAAGTCATGGAAATTTTAAGCTGAAGTTTTTGAATGGACTTTTTAATTACCTCCAATAGAGTTCAGCTTAAAGCTTACTTGACTTTAACTCCAACCATGAATTTATTGATTTCATACCAAAACAGAGCCTACTTTCAAACACTTTGTTTCAAACATTTTGTTCAGTCATACATTGTCATGATAGCTTTGGGGCATATAAAATGCATCTCTTCAGATGTCTGGTTGAATATGTCCATGTTTTGGGTATAGAATAACCATGCATGTTAAAATAGATGGCAATTACCGGTAATAACTTATGTACAGAATAACCATGGTTAAAATATACCCAGTTTTGAATATAGAATATAATACCATATTTGCCTGTGTATTATACACATTTGTTTCCCAAGAAATTACCCTTTGAATTGGCACACACAGGTCCTACATGTATTGTTTGTGAATGCTCTCATTAGCATACTATAAACAACAAAATAAGAGATTTGCGGTATAACTGGTTGGTAACAACTGCAGTTCAGGTTACTATGAATTAAAGTTAAAGTTATCAATCTTGATCAGTGAAAGAATTTATATGGGATCAACTGAGAGTGTTTCTTTACATGAAAGAAGTGAATATGTACTACTAGGAGTCTAAGGTGGGATTTTGAAAGCATTCTAATTTTAGGGAGAAATTCGGGAGGAAATTTTCAGTATGGCCTTTTCCTCCAGAAAGTTTAAAAATGGTTGATAAAACACAGACCTGCAACTATGGTACACTGATGTATGTGAACGGGAATACTAGCCTTCTATGGCATCTCTGCACTGGTCGCAGTCACCAAGAAGCAAGTCTCCTCTTTCCACACAATTACCTTGCATTTGTGTGAAGTAGAAGATAACTTGAACTAGCTATTTTTACTTGATAATCCTGTGATTGCTAGAGGTGATTAATTTCTCCACACATCAAAAGCGGTGAACTCAAACAAGCATTATTCAGAACTGATGTATAATTGCATACAATACTTCAATATATTGTTGGGGACCGTACATGTAACGCTGCACTGGACTAGCATCCCACCCAGGAGGAGTGACAATACTTGACCATGCTTCATACTGAAACTGGGATTAGCTCTGGCTGTGTGGGTTTAAAAACTATCTTCTTAACCCTTTAAGCCCTGATAGTGCCTCTACTGATTTTACTCTGGCTAATGCCAGACAATTTTACTCATCACAGGGAGACCCCTCAGGGCTTAAGGGGTTAAAAGCTCGTGTGTGTCTTTACCGTTATAGGTTGTTCCAAACATCACCTCCCCGGGGGGGGGGGACTTCCATATGGAATGGACGGGGATCCTCGTCGTCTCGCCTAGGGGTGTAAATTTTGGATTTTGGTTTCGCTAAGGGTGTTCTGAGCAAAATGTCATTATTTTTAGCCGTCGAGGTCTCATTAGGGTTGCACGCGAAGAAATAACAAAACAGAAAGGATTTTGATTATGATTTTGGGGGTCTGCATAAGCTTTGGCCACACCCATATTGGTCTCTTTTAGGGGTTAAGTTCAAAATTTCCGACGAGCATCCCCATCCACTCCTTATGGGAGTCCCCCCCTCCCCCTTATAAAGGTAGCTGATGGCAATAGCTTTCTTGATCTATGTTCTTACGCGTGCTCTAATTGGTAAAAAAAAAACATGTTTTGTCTGAGAGTATAAAACGGAAAAAGCGTGTTTTATTGTTTAAAGCCAAATATACCTCTAATGAACATTTTTGTTACAGAGGGCGAAAAACATTTTCTTCGGAGGAATTCATGATGGAGTTCTCTGCAAAGCAGCGGAAAGTTCTAAAGCTCTGATTGGAATGATTTCCGCACAGGTCTCTACTTCATTATGTATGCTGAAGCTGTCTTGTCTGGTGTAATGCACGTGCAAATATTTCTTGTGTTCGAAGAACGAAATAGCATAGTTACAGAATGCATAATGAAGTAGGGACCTGAGCGCAAATCTTCCCCTCTGATTAATATAACAAATAAAGCAGCGAAAACAGTCGAGAAGTTGGTATTAAATGGGGTCAGTTGATCTGTGTGCTTTTTTTCTACTCGCGGCGTATAAACTCTACTGTATATTCCTATATATTGTGACAAAACACGCCGGACACTTAAGAACACTCGATAAATGTAGAAAACACTCGCCTGCGGCTCGAGTTTTCTACACTGTTCACTTCTGTTCTCAAATGTCCGTTGTGTACATGTGTCATCACAGTGTTATACACGGCTTATATTAGGCTTCTTCATTTGTTAAATACACAGTTTACGGATCGTCTCGCTACCAAAAGGACGACGAAAATAGCAAATTCAATCCAGACCAGAAACTAAAGTAAACTAAGATTTATTTTTAGAAGTGATAACACCTTGTAATGCACAGCTGTTCATTTGTCGACAGAACATGGCGCGCATTTCTCTTGTAGCCAACCCAAAATACCATCCAAGCCCTTTCCACTCGAGCAGCTGCATTGTAAAACAGTAATATTCTGCGCTGCGTTAACCAGGATTTCTCGTAGACGCATGAAGGATCTCGCTTCACTCATACTCATACAATCAGGTAAGTCAATTTTGTTGAAAATCAATAGCACGGGCATACGCTGTGTTCCCTTTGAAGACAATATTTCTAGTAGCTGTATACATGAAGAGGCGACTTGCGTTCGATTCCCAAGATCCACAACGTAAACCAAATGAGACGCGTCTTTGAAATAGTTTGTCCAAATCGGTCCCATAACGCCTCCGAGCTCCCGAAAGGTGTATTTCTTTTTGTTGTGAGTTATGGTTTCCAAATTCACACCGACTGTGCGAATTGTCGGGGGCGTTTCGCCAAGTTCTTGTATCCGCTGTGCGTAGGGTAAGTTCTGTTGTGCTGTTATAGTTTGAAGTCTTTTTAACATCAAGGTCTTGCCAACTCCCTCTGGTCCTAGCACTAAAAGTTGAACACCGGCCATTGTGGAGACACCTCCGCTCTGACAGGAAGACAGAGGGTCGTCTGACAAACATCGGCATTACGCGAATTACTACCGGAGCCGCTCGGGTCAGCGACGTGTCTACCGAGGGCAGTCGACTCTGCGACGACTGTTTTAGTACGAATACAATATGGCGGATGAAAGTGATGCTTTCTATTCGTTTGAGGATGGAAAGGACATCGTAGGCAGCGATTCTGGCGCTGTTCTACCAGACGTGAGTTACTAGCGTTAAATACATTGATTTTCGTCATGTAAAATAATAGCCTGTAGGTGATAACTTGAAGAGGGAGCTTTTGACCACGAAGAGAATTTTAGGTTATTTAGGGCTGTGTCGCGTGACCATTATCGTTCAAGGGTTGATTTTTGTTACCCAAATAGCGTTCAGTACTTCATAGCTTACGAACAGGATTTTTCAAGTCTACCAAAGCTTTTACCACTCCTTAACAGCTTTGACAGGCTAATATAAATGCATGTCCATCCCCTAATGAATATAATAATTATATGTAACTTAGTGCAGTGTTATCTGAAACGTAGTCATACAGTAATGGATCAAAGATTTAAAAGAGCGTAAACCTATTCTTGGATTGCACACGATTTAGGTTTCCTCCTAATTATTAGTTATCTGTTTGCACTTTTCTTTGTTTGTTTGTTTTTTGTTTTTTTTTTTGGTCATGTAGTTGTCTGCCCAATTTTAAATGTAATTATAATCTTGACAATATTTTATTTAATTTTATGGAAAAGATTGTTATTCATGGTGGTAACTTCAATGATGATATAAATTAGTTCCATGGTCTCATGACAGAGTCACTTGGGTGGTGGTCGCGATGTTTCGACGGGTTACTGCTAGTCTTTTTCAGGTGATGGGGTTGACTGTTCCCAGTGCAGCATTTTTGTCTTACTTTCCTGTAGTGAAGAAAAAAAATATATTAGTTAGCCTAAATTTCCATACAACGCCACACTTCCCTTGCCTGCTGTAGCTGTACTATTCTGTATAGCCAAGAAAATAATACTGCTTCACGTGCTTTAATCCTAACAGTGCATCTACAGCTGTACAGTTCAAAGGGTCATGAATGAATGAAAACTTTATTACCGTGTCAATGTATTTAGCTATAAAGTAGCTAATTGGGGACACCTTATATACAAACATTGAGTCAACTCTTACCCCCAAAAACAAAGACTGACAGCAAAGGATATATAGTGTCATAAATATCATTTAGAAAAGAAGCCTCTATCATAATAGTCATTTGAAAGGAGTAGACTGAAGGTTGACTGTTTTTACTGGGCCATATTTCTTATAACGACTTACTTCATTATGCATGTTGTACCTGTATGGTCGTGGGAAATGCTTGTGCAAACATTCATGTTTGCAACAGCTTGCATTATAAATAATGGGGTGAGATACATGTAGATATCTAGCTTTTTCTGCATTTATTAGAACTGATAACATTCCATTTATTATATTTCAATCAAAACTGAAGACTACTGAGATCACTGCCTTAGACTTAAACCTTTATTGATGCATTACATCCAAGCCACTGTAGACCTGGGCTTTTTTTTCTCGAGACACAATCTTCCTTTGTCTTTGTAGAGCCCACTAGATGCAGACAAGTCCAGTCGCTCTATAGATCTGAATTCATCAGAGGTAGAGCCCAATGCAGCTATCCTGGAATCTTTTAAGTTAATCGGAGATGAAGACAGCCAAGTCAAAGATTTACATGTCACTGTTGATGACCCTCAGAAACACGTGGGAGGATATGTTAGTTACAATGTAACAACCAAGGTACAGTAGGAAGAGAAGTACCAACAAATCCTTACTTTTTCTTTATTTTTTCTCAGGTCGTTACATACAAGGTTAGTGAAGGCTGTTACCAGGCAGCTGCAAAACTGCTTGAAAAGATACTTAGTGCCTTGTATCTGACTTTTTGACTTTCTTTATAGACCACGCGAGGGCAGTTTGATCACCCAGAATATGGTGTTAGGAGAAGGTATCAAGATTTTCTATGGCTAAGAAAGAGGCTTGAAGAAAGTTATCCTACACATATTATTCCCGTGAGTACCTACTATAAGTAACAAAAAACATGCTGTCAGATTTCCATCAATGTAAGTACCTGGGCAACTGTGCACTTATAACCCCTCCTCTAACCAAACAAAAGATATAATAAGTTAAAAAAAGATTCGTGTTAATGGTGGGTTAGGGAAGGGGTAGGTGCACAGTTGCCCAAATACTTACATTGATCCCAGATTTCTATCTCTGATGAAGGTGGACACTTGGCCAACAAAAATTCAGTGACTATAAACAGAGCGAGTAAAAGCAAAAACAACCTAACAATGTGTTTACAACCAATTGCCAAATATTAGAAAACCTGAGATTGCTTATGACCTTATCCAGCATAGGTTTATTGAATTAGATAGTCATACCTTGGTTCAGTATTACAAGAAGGATCTAACACTTAAGCTCCCACATGTGACAAAGGTTTAACTACTCCTTTCATTTCCTATCAGTCCTCAAGGAAACTGGTGATACGAGTTGAGAAAATGATCAAATGATAAATGTTTTGGTAGGTAACTTTCTTGTTCCGCCTTTTGTTTCTTTGCAGCCTCTGCCAGAGAAACATTCATTTACAAAACATTTTGACAGATTCAGCCCAGAGTTTCTGAAGTCGCGACAAATTGCCTTGAATAAATTTATCGGCCGCATCGCAGATCATCCTGTTATGTCATTCAATGACAACTTTCATGTTTTTCTGACTGCAAAAACATGGGTAAGTTAAAGATTTTCATTACATTGTAAACTAAGCCCTTTAGTATAATATACCAACTCAGCAACTGTTGCCCTTTTGTGCAATCTGATTGGCTCATGATCCCGGGATATTGAGCACTAAGTGTGTCTTAATAAGTGAATAGTGCTGGGGCTTCTAGGAAATCCTTTTGTGAATGAGTTCTGGTCTGTAGAAAAAATGGCCAGTATCAATTCTCTCTTTACAGCTGTTTTTGAGGGATACCACTGAGGTTGCTTCATTGGTATAATACTAAAACTATAATTATTCTCTTCAGTATTGGTGAATAGTGGCTTCAGAAATATTTACATGTACCAGTACCTCTAAAATTTGCAGACAGTGATAATAGCGTTAACCCTTTCACTCCCAAGGTCTGAACTCAACTGCCACACATTTTGGTTTTAAGTTAGTTGAGAGAATTTGCTGTCAGATCAATGTATTATACCTGAGTTGATCATTTCTGTGATTCTTGTTAACAGCTAACCATACATTCACTGTTCTTGTATGGAGAAATTCCATGCCAATCACTTCTGGGAGTGAAAGATTGTATTATTTAAAAATTATTGAAAGATTGTATTTTAGTCGCATTGGTGACCATATCGGTCACAATTCCAAGCCCTAGAAGAACTGTTGTTGATAACATTGACTGATGTGTGAACAACCTGAGCGAAAGTCATCATTAGATTCAAGTGATTTATGTGTTGTCAGGTGGTGGAATTGATGTCTCTTTCATTCGTTTAGTGGACGAAAAAATTGTTTTAGTTCAGCACTCACTTCCTTAGTTGTTGAACTCCAAGTTGGCAATTTTGTCGTCTGCTTTGGAACTTACAGTATTACAAGACTTGTCCATCTGTGGTCAAATCATATTCCCTTACAGTATGACAGATGCAGTCTTTTGTGATGAATGTGGTATTGATTCTATCATTGATTCTTGCTGTGCTCTGAAGGGACGTGTTACATGCACTGGTTTAGTACTGCTTGATTTATTTATTTTTCCTGCATGTTGTGTTCTAGGAACTAACATCAGTGAAGAAACAAACTCCGGGTCTAATGAGCAGAATGAGCGACTCCATGAGAAACATGGCTTCATCGTGGATGCTAAAAAGTAGAGAACCCGAGTTTCAAGAGATGGCAGATTATATGAAGAATTTTAGAGAAAAAATTTTAGCAGTGGAGACTGTTGCTGACAAGATAGGCAAAGAGAGATTTGGTGAGAATTTGTAGTGAGCAATATTTAACAATATTTATTTAAGTGATTATCGGTGAATATTCACCAATAATCACTGAGCCTTAGGTTTAGTATAAATACACAGGTGATGATTTCAAAAAAAGAAAAGAAAAAGCATTGTACAACAGGAAAAAAATTATATTTCATTAAAAGTGGGCGAACATCTGGCAGCCATTTTGTTCGCAGAGGTGATTATCGGCTGATAACCCGAGATAGCGAACCAATCAGAGCGCGTGATTTTGTCTTTATACTAAGTATATCGCTCTGACTGAAGAGTTGTAGCATTGGCAGAATGTACTGTAGTAGTAAAGTTCAAGTAGAGGCTCCGGACCTTCAAAATGATTGACTACGTCAAAAAGGGATGTGCTTGAAGAGGGGAGATTGGAAAGCCTTTCTCTATTCTCTAA
Source organism: Ricordea florida (assembly GCA_949710005.1). NCBI lineage: Eukaryota > Metazoa > Cnidaria > Anthozoa > Corallimorpharia > Ricordeidae > Ricordea > Ricordea florida. The sequence continues at coordinate 3,841,461 of OX453282.1, read as the reverse complement.
CTTCTGTAAATTGAAACAGTCCAGTTTGTAACTGTTTGATGAGTAATTGTGAAGAAGAGCTCCCCTCAACCGACTGTCGGCCGACAGGCTACCGACAGGCCACCGACAGAGGACCGACAAATGTAACAAATGGCCTTGAAAGACATAATCCCCGTTGGAACAGAAAATACCCTGTAGAAGCCTTAAGTACCCTCAAGAGCCTTAATGCAACTCCAGATACAAACAAGACGCATATCTGCGTGAACGTGGGTGTCTTCCCTGGCATATCGAGCTGTAAACGCCAGGAAATCGACATGGTGAAGTCTTAGTTGTCTTTTGTTGAATCAGATTGTTTCATAGCTCTAGCATAGTGTTGCATTTTACCCGCTGTCCGTTTTTTTTTTTTTTTGATATACATGTAGCATGGTTCTCGATAGGTTCACTCAGAAATGTTCACTCGTAAATTGATCCCTCTTAAAGTCCGTGGAGCGACCCTTTCAAAAAACGCTCAAAAACGTTCAGTGTGGGTCTACCGCAAACGGTGTGTGCATTTGTATGTGGTTTGAGCGCAGAAGAAATCATAGTATTCGTCCTTCCTTCCAAGGACGACGCTTGAGATAAATCCACCATTTTTAACTCATTCATTGCGAAGCAATGGATGAGTTATTGTGGAGAGGCCGGGGAAATCTGCGTAGACGGATGTGGCGGCATTAGCAGAAATAGCGGAAGTGACGTAACAAATGTAAACAACCGCTGACCATTTAGCCAACTTGCCATGAATAGCAGACAAGCTGAATTTGAAATAGCACTTCCTGGATGATTGCAAAACATCGTGAGGGAATTTTTATTACTGGAAATGTGGCAAATTCTTGTTTACATTAAAATCGAACCTTTCTTTAAACAAAATGTACCCTTATGGAGTTCAAGAATGGAACGTCAATTCGATAAACAACACATGCGGCAAAAACTGAATAATGGACTTCGCCAACAACTGAACGCATCGTTTCATCTTCGTAAACACTCTCTATATCTGTTCGAATTCTGCTTACTGCCTCCATCAATCACTTCACTGACAAGTATGAATGAGTTGGCTCATAGAGCCTTTTGATTTACCATGTGCTGATGTGCGTCCGTGCGTACGTGCGCATGCGCAGAGGCAACAAGCAGGGACGCAAAGGGACGCATGCGTTCTAAGGCCCAGACGGCGATTTGTGACTGAACACAAGCAAAAATGAAGGGCAGTTGTAAACTTGGGCTCCCTTTGGGATACGCCCAAGTAATGAGATTTCACTTGCAGAAAATTTGCAGTAGAGAGCTAGCCCCTGTCTGTGCACATGCACAAATGCTTTAAGGAGCTTGATATCAGGCATAATTATGTAACTGTTTTTTCCCCTTTCGTGTGCCAATCTGAACCTTTCTTCTCTTGCCTTACTATATTTTCAGATCTCTTAGAAGTTTACAAAGAGTATATTCCAATCTTCAACTTATGGGCGGATGCTGAGTCCAAGCTGTCAGACCCCCTGCATGCTGTGGCGAATGCCTTTGATAATAACAGCAACTCACTGAAGTCTCTGGTAAGAGTTTAAAAGTTTGGTTGCACGTACGTGTATCTGCGTGTACGAAGCAATTAAAAGAACTCCAAAGAGAATTCTATAGACCTTGGTCTTTTTAGAAATCCTTTGGAGGCAATAAAGTACCATATGTACTTGTGGATCAAACCACGCAGTGTGACCATTCTTTGTAAAGCTACTGAACAGTACTGTACTGTGGTACTGTATGTTTTACTATACAGTGTGGTTCTAACTTTTTCATCTTTGGATCAAACCATGCAGTGTGACCATTCTTTGTAAAGCTACTGTACAGGGATAATGTTTGTTTTACTGTGCAGTGTGGTTCTAACTTCTTTAAAACATCTGTGGATCAAACAATGCTGTGTAACTATTCTTTGAAAAGCTACTGAACAGTACTGTACCGTGGTACTGTTTGTTTTACTATACAGTGTGGTTCTAACTTTTTCATCTGTGGATCAAACCATGCAGTGTGACCATTCTTTGTAAAGCTACTGAACAGTACTGTACTGTGGTACTGTTTGTTTTATTATACAGTGTGGTTCTAACTTTTTTATCTGTGGATCAAACCATGCAGTGTGACCATTCTTTGTAAAGGTAATGATCAGTACTGTACTGTGGTACTGTTTGTGTTACTATACAGTGTAATTCTAAACTTTTTCATATGTGGATCAAACAATTCAGTGTGACCATTCTTTGAAACGAGCTACTGAACAGTACTGTATTGTGGTGCTGTTTTTTTTAATATACAGTATGGTTGTAAGGTGTTCATCTGTGGATCAAACCATTTAATTTTAGATTCACGTGGATTTAATATAATATATTTTCACTGGAACATAGTAGGTTTTGCTCTCTGTAAAGAAGGGGCTACGAAAATCACAAGCGTAAAAACAAACATTGTTTGTCTGTTTTCAGTTGAAGGCCCAGGATCCTAGGTTTATGGAGCCTCTTCGAGAGTACGTGCTGTACACAGATGCCATTAAGGTTAGTGAAGCCGTACTGAAAGCTAGGTTCTCTGGAGCAGAAAACGGGATTGGAATACCTGCTCGAAGTCCAAGTTTTGTGGAGCTCAAACATTTTTGGTTGTTCGTCTTTAGAGCGCACTCAAACACCGGGATACGATACAGATGGAATATGAGGTGACTTTAGAAGAACTTTCCAGAAAGAGGACGGAGAAAGAAGAGGTGAGATATTTGCGTCATTGATGAAGCTTGTTCAGTGAAGATGGCGGCATATTGGCCGAGTTCTTTCTTCACCTTTTTTTTGACCCAAAGATAGCTGAGGTCCAGGAAATGCAAAAAAGAACGAGGCCCATATCCAGCCATCTCGACCGAACAAGATTGGTCAATAAAGGATTTATTTTATGGCTATTTTGTTTTGTTTTGTTTCGCTAGACATAGCGGGAAATCTCGAGCGGGCAAGCATAAAAAAGCTCATCTCGCCCGCTCGGGTAGCCAATCAGAACTCGGGATTCAGCTCATCGCCCGCTAGGGTAGCCAATCAGAATTCAGGATTCAGTTCATCTCTCCCGCTCGGGTAGCCAATCAGAACTCAGGATTCAGCTCATCTCGCCCGCTCGGGTAGCCAATCAGAACTCAGGATTCAGCTCATCTCTCCCGCTCACGGAACCAGCCATATAACGCTACTCGTCTCGTTACTACTCATGACAGCTACCAGGGCTGCAAATAACAGGCAGTCAGTCGTGACCACATCGCGTGACAAAAGAAGAATGGTTCATTCTGACCGTCACTGTAATCGTTATATTTCTTTACCGTTACTATTCCGTTACCGTCACCGCTACTGCTCCCGCTGGTAATACCGTTACTGTTTCTCACTGTCGGTTCAGTGACAAGCTGACCGTTACTGTGATCGTAAAATTTGTATATTTTAACCTCGTCTGTTCGTTCATTACAAGGAAATCTCAGACCTGACTGTATTGACCAAGCGACAGCGAGGTCAATACATCAAGGTCTCGGTCCGAGATTTCCCTGTAATGACCTCACTCCCGGTTAATAAGCGGTATATATTTTCATTATTATATTTTTTGGCAGCTTGAAAAAGGCACAGGAGGACGAGGGTTTGGTTTCTTTAGCAAGGACACAGAGCAAACTAGAAACGACAAACGCGAGAGAGTTGACTCAAATATAGAGGAGGTGAGGACAGGTTTCTAATAATGTTTATATTCCAACAAGAGAACATAAGGAACAGCGGGGGACAATCGTGGCTTCGGTTGGGATATGAAAACTTCAGCAAAATTATCATTTATAGAAACGGAGTACGTTTTCCGAGAGGTCAACGTGACTCCACAGTAACCCAATCCTTCTATCCATCTGTATTAAATGGCCGCTCGCGGCTCTTGGATATGTATGAGTTTCTCTACTTATCGACTTTTCAGTCCAAATTTACAAATTCCCGTTGAGTACGCCGTGAGCATCCATGAACATCACAATAAAGCATGCGGACCTCTCGGAAAATTGGCTACGCTAGCCACTATCTATTTAAACAATAGAGTGTTTCTGTTGAGGAACTATCGGCTGATAGTTGCCCCCCGGAAATTTCATGTTCTTAAAATATGCTAGTTTTAAGAACATCAAATTTCCAAGGGGCAACTATCGGATCGATAGTTCCGAGACATAAACACTCTATTGTCTTTATTGTTAACCACTAAATTTTCTTCCGCGCGCCAGTTGAAAAACAGTCAAAACCCACTAAATGCAGATCATTCAAATATTTATCCATACGCACAGCCTGAAATTTCAATAATTCGCAACGTACATTGCCTAAAAAATACGGTATAACTGTCAGAAAATTCACATTTTCACGGACGGGCACTATCCCTCCGGGTATTTTCCTCGGAAGGGCACTATGCGCTGATAGTGTGTCTCCGCGGAAGAACACTATCGCGTCACGTGATCAATTTAAACCAATAAGAATCGGAGAAAATTTAGTGGTGAACTATAATCTGTGATAGATAGTGAGTAGCGTAGCAGTGTGCCCTTGCTAACAAAATGGCGGCCGCTTCTTCACGTTTTCGAAGTGTCCGTGAAGAAGATTTAGACAGTTTACTGGTCGAGGCTGTTCCAGAAAAGACAAAGTTTTGAACGACAAGTATATTTATACTAAAACAATTAGATTATTCGCTCTCGATTTCTGTGCGTGATAGTTGACTCGGGCTGCGCCCTCGTCAACTATCACGCGATAGAAATCTCGAGCTCATAATCTAATTGTTAAATAACAGACTTGTGAAAACAAAGCCATTAAAGAAGGTTCAAAGGACAAGTGTCGTGCACACAGAAACCTTTAAGTTAACTTCCCATCATGACGAGTCTTAAACAGTGCACAGATTGCCAAATGCGTATAGAACTTTAGAACATTTCATACATTTTTCATTTAAAGTCGGCTACACTAACCCACCTCACTGCTTTTTAATTCTTTTTGTATAGCTTTCTAAGTTGGCAGAGTCCGGAGGCGATCGTTTAGAATGCGCCAATGTTGATCTAAAGGCAGACATCGAACGATGGCATGTTAATAAAAGAAAGGACTTCAGAGAGCTTTTTAGTGAGCACGCTGAGAGACATGTTAAATACTACGAAGAGGTGAGTATGGTGACCTGGCCTTTCCAAAACCCTGCGGAGACTGAGGGTGAACTTGCAGCGCAAAGTATTCTGGTAATGTAAGCAGTGAGATTGTAAGATAAAAGGGCATATAATTCATGGTAGGCCGCCATATAGTCACCAAATATAGTGTTTACAGGGGTATACAAGGGTTTACAAAGGTATATCCTTGTAAACCCTTGTAAACCCCTGTAAACTGACTATATGGTGGCCTGCCATGAATTATATGCCGATAAAACGGGTAAATAAGATCAAGTTGTGTATCAAGTGTTTGTGTATCAAGTGTTTCTGTCACAATGCTGAGTTTTTTTACCTCCGCCAACGGAGTTGGACGGAGGTTATATTTTCACCGGCGTTTATTTGTTTGTTTGTTTGTTTATATGTTAGCAGCCTAACGTCCACATCGCTCAACCAATCATCACCAAACTTGGTCAAAAGATTGACTATGGTCTAACTTAGAACTGATGTAATTTGGGGGTATCTACGTCAAAGGTCAGGGTCACGGAAAAACGAAAAAATCATTATTTTGCAATAAATCGTACTAGAATCACCATATCAACTTCAAACTAAAACTAAAATGTGCATCTTTCAATTCTGCATCCTCCCATATGTCAGATTATGCAGTAACATCAGTACCCTTACTAGCGGTAGGGGGTCGAATGCGCTGGCGGAGGTCTACGCTCTCAGAGTGCTCTTGTTTAAGTGTGTGGACAAAATTCGTGGACTGATTGACTCATTCTATGACTGCTTGATTGACTGACTCATCGTCCACTCACTCGCTAACTGGCAGATTGATGGATTGATTGATTGATTGACTGACTGACTTAATGATTGATTGATTGGCTGACTGACTGACTTAATGATTGATTGATTGGCAGACTGACTAAATGATTGACAGATTAATTGATTGATGGATGGATGGATGGTTTGACTGATTGGCTGGCTGTCTAAATGATTGATTGATTGATTGATTGGTCGATCGTTCGGCTGACTGACTCAATAGTTGATTGATTGATGGTTGGATGGTTTGAATGATTGGTTGACTGACTTAATGATTGACAGATTGATTGACTAATTAATGAATCGATCGGCTGACAGGATTAATGATTGACAGATTGACTGACTGATTGATTGATTGATTGATGGTTTGATTAATTGGCTGGCTAACTAAATGATTGATCGATTGATTCAGTATTTTTGTTTATTGACTCACTGATTGATTCGTTACAATTTAACGTTTGGAATTTATATTTTTTTGTCCCTAGTGTTTAGCGGCATGGCAAGAAGCGCTGAAAGTTGTATCTGGAACTGACCCGGACCAAGATTCTGAGGCTGAATCGTAGGACATCTTCCACGGACATAAAAGCGGTTTATGTACACATATGATATGATTCTTTAAAATCCTTAAGAAAAGTGCAAGAATCGTTCTGTACCCAATTTTTAACGATAGGGTGTGATTGTAAAGAACTCAAAAAGCGTGCTCGCGGTAAACGCTTTCCTTGAGCTTTTATGCAGCACTTTTCTTTCATTTTTATACGAAGGCGTGCAACTCTTGTGCGCTGATCATTTTGCAGAGGGGATAATGGTTAAAGGGAAAGACGATATCTTGTCCATTGTGGAGGTCATTTCCATGTCGTGGAAGAGAGCTCTCCGCAAGATAAAAGCTACTGAACAGTACTGTACTGTGGTAATGTTTGTTTTACTATGCAGTTTGGTTCTAACTTTTTCATCTGTGGATCAAACCATGCAGTGTGACCATTCTTTGTAAAGCTAATGATCAGTACTGTACTGTGGTAATGTTTGTTTTACTATACAGTGTGGTTCTAACTTTTTCATCTGTAGGTCAAACCATGCAGTGTGACCATTCTTTGTAAAGCTACTGAACAGTACTGTACTGTGGTACTGTTTGTTTTACTATACAGTGTGGTTCTAACTTTTTCATCTGTGGATCAAACCATTCAGTGTGACCATTATGTGTAAAGCCACTGAACAGTGCTGTACTGTGGTACTGTTTGTTTTACTATACAGTGTGGTTCTAACTTTTTCATCTGTGGATCAAACCATGCAGTGTGACCATTCTGTGTAAAGCCACTGAACAGTACTGTACTGTGGTACTGTTTGTTTTACTATACAGTGTGGTTCTAACTTTTTCATCTGTGGATCAAACCATGCAGTGTGACCATTCTTTGTAAAGCTACTGAACAGTATTGTACTGTGGTACTGTTTGTTTTACTATACAGTGTGGTTCTAACTTTTTCACCTGTCATCAAACCATGTAGTGTGACCATTCTTTGTAAAGCTACTGAACAGTATTGTACTGTGGTACTGTTTGGTTTTCTATAAAGTGTTGCTCTAACTTTTTCAAGGCCAAATTACATAATTGAGGAGCATACCTTGATGTTTTTCTGAATCGTCAAGGCAAAGCCATGATTTAAAGAGTGAAAAACTGAAAATACGTCAAGTATTAAGAAACTCGGACAAAAGTTATGTGGTTGAAGGAAGGGGTGGGGAATCGCTTCGTGACGTCTTTGTTAGTGGGCCACTAACGAGCTCTTCGCTTCCTTAAGAAACCACATTAAACCTCCTGGTGAACATACATGTTTTATCTATTACTGATTACTCATCGTGTATTCTCGGAAAATTAGAAGATTGTCTAAACTTTGATCGCAAAAAAATGTCTACGATGATTAAGAAATTTGCTTGTCAGTGAGCTCTAATGACCACATTGGAACGTTTATTTTTTTTCGTAATGCTAGATTTCAATGAAGAACAGTATTTTCCTCTCTGTCGTATAGTAAGATTCGCTCATTAAAGAGTGAAGACTGCCTGGCGGGCGCAATTAGAATAAAACAAACGATTAATGACTTTTAATAAATCCTTCAGGATTTTCAATGGAATTGTTAAGGAATAAAAAGAATTGTTTATCACTTAGTAAAGTGGTTTGTCGTGATACTATTTTTCTTATTGTGCGAGATAAGCGCTGAATCAGACATTAGAAAAGAATTATCTCTTCAAGTAAAGAGTAAGCATGCTGGAAGTTTGCATAACAAACACAAGGGAAGTTTTTGTGTGTGTCTTTAGAGACGTTTTTTTCCAAACGGAGCTAGAAATATCGCTTAAAACAGAGAATTTAAGGTGCTAGCCAAAAATTGACTCAGCAAATAGAGTATTTGTAAAGATTTGTTTGGTATGGTGTTCGCTCTGCACGTCTGTAGGCCTGATTGGAATTTTGGGTAGCTTACGCAACCCCAGTATAATAGTATAGAGTACCGAAGTGTGACGTCACGTTACCATGGGCACGATTTGAGTGGTTCTAAACAAAGAGCATTCGAACCAACATGGCGGCCATAACGATAACTTCTCTTACTTCTTTTTTTTTCTGGTGAGCCGAAATCAATCGAACGTGGTGAAAATCACTACAAATCCGACCATATAGAGTCTTTTCAGTATTCCAATGGAATGATTATAGGATTGGTACATGCCAGTATGAAGGACAAGTCTTACAAGGTCACGGTAAGTAAACTCACAAGTTCGGAACACTCGTAATCGTTTGTATAAAACTTTAATGTTCCCTCTGTTTACTTTGCAATACAGGTTTCTCTTCATGGGAATGAAATAAAGTCTGCTAAGTGCGAATGTCCCCGTGGAAACTATAAATGTAGCCATGCCGCGGCACTTATTATCTATGGAATCCATAATCTTAGCCGAACAGATGTAGAATGCAAATGGCAAAAGCCCAGGGCCCCAAACCAAGTGAAATCCGTAGAAGAGTTATATCCTTGCCCAAAGGAGTATAATTGCCTTAAAAGAGAAGTAAACGAAGAGGATCGTTCCTGGTTCTACCAAGAATTGAAAAAGTACGGCAACTTTACCGGCACTTTGTGGCTTCTCTCTCCAGAGCCTGAAAAGAACAACGCCCTGCCTGCGATCACTGTAGAAGAGATTGTGTTGTCTCGGGAATTTCTAAATCATTCGGATAAGAAGAGATACCTTACCGAGAAACTTCGTATCTCTGAAGAGCAGCGTATAGCCGTAAATAAAGCCACCGTAAGACAACGAGATAACCCTTCCTGGCAAATGATAAGGAAAGGAAGACTCACAGCCAGCAATTTTGGAAATGTCTTAAACTGCAAGAGAGTCACTCCATCCCTTCTAAAGCGAGTGCTTGGCCAGTACGATTTATCAAGGGTACAATCCATTAATTAGGGCATAATTAACGAAAATCAGGCAAAGAAAATGTTTGAACAAAAAACAAAGCTATGTGTTTAAGAATCTGGGATTTGGCTTGAGCTGTCAGGAATGCTAGGTGCCTCCCCTGATGGCTTGGTAGGCATTTATGCACTGCTAGAGGTGAAGTGCCCATTCACCCAAAGAGATTTAACCATAGAAGAAGCAGTATCATCAGGTAAATTTTATATCAAGAAGAATTCACAAGGACACTATGAACTCGATAAAGGACATGTTTACTGGCATCAAGTACAAGGACAGTTATATTTAACTGGAAGGGAGATTTGCTTTTTTGTTGTGTGGACAACAAAAGAAACCCTCATCCTCCAAATCAAAAAAGATCCTGCCTGGGCTGACAATCTTCAACTCTTAAAGGACTTTTATATTAAGCATATTATTCCAGCATTCTCTAATGATCTACTGTAAGGCTACAGGCAGTCAGCAGCCCTGCAGACTGATTTTCATGAACATATGAAATTGTTGGAGACTGAACATTGTTAAAATCTCATGCATGTTTTTTCAGCATTTGTGAAAAACAACTTTGGGTTGTGGTCATCTGATGTGATGTACAGAATAAATTGGTTGTGTTTTGCAAACTTGTGATGTTAATTAACTTAAGTCTTTGGGTAGACTGTAGAGATATAAACATTTAATGGAATCAAACAAAATCATATTATGCTATATATACATGCATCACGTTCTAAGTATCAAAATATAGCTCACAGCTAGGGATGCATGTTTCATCTCAACTATACCCAACCAAGAATTAGAAAAAAATAATTCTATTCCATGTCAACAGAATCTCTAACTTCTCTAATGAGGGAGTTTTGTAAGTTTACCAAGCCAGCACATAATTTCAAAACTTTTTCAGTGTAGCATCTCAAGTATGGTGGAATGAAGGTTAGAATCTTGAAATCTTTGATGCGTGCATTTGCCCTTTCAACATGAATTCTGCACCGTGCAACAGTCTTTGTTAGCTTAATTTCACTTTCGTTAAATTTCCCATTATATAAAAATGGGGGAATATTAACAGACACACCATTTGGAACAATATCAGCTATCAAAAAGCCTTTGTCAGCAAGTATCAGATCCCCAGGTTTAAAGTGTTCTAGTACACCAGATTTTTCCACAATGGCTTTATCTGATGTTGAGCCTGGAAACAATTTACTTACATGGGTAATAACAGCATTTGGTGCAACACCAATAAGTGTCTTGAAGGAGTTCATTCCCCTGTATGTTGAGTAAGTCAATTTTTGATCACTCATTAAACCAGGCGCTGCAATTTCTATATCAGTGCAGTCGATGACCATTTTGCAATGCCCAAACAGAGAAAAAGATTCTGGCATAGAGGTTCTGTTCTTCTCTTTGAATGGCACAGATTGTAAACAGTCTTCATATAGTAGCTTGTATAATACATGAACCAATGTAAGTATTATATTACTGATTGTTGCAGTGCTACAGTGAAAGAGCTCAGCCAAGTGCAGGTTTGTGTAGTTCTGTCGTAACTTCATAAGGGTTATAAAAACTTGATCTTCCAACAGGATCCTTTCAACCCTCCAGCCATAAAAATAGTTAATTTCTGCCGAGAACCGTCTGACATAGTTCACAACAATTGAAAATATTTGCTTGTTTGGTAGACCTGTTTCCATACATATTACTTCATCTCTTAAAGCCATTACCGAGTATATTTCTCTTGTTCATTTGACTTCCTGTCCTGCAATTCCTTTCTCAAGTTTTCCAGTTCGACTTCAAGAAGGATATTTTGCTTAGAGGCATTGCTGGTTTCACACTTTGAGGCTTCCCCACTTGATGAGTACGAATCGTTTAACTGCTTGATTATATCAGAAACCGGAACCGAGTCTTCTGAACTTGTCTTCTTCGTCTTAGCTCGCTTTGGCGTACGTGTTTCAGCATTTGGAAAGAGTTTATCGGCATTTCTTTTAAATATCTCAGGGCCATTTACTTTCAGTCCTTCACGAAAATGACAGCTACAAACTCGAGAATTGCTTCCCGGACTTCGGTCTTCTCGTCTATTAAAAGCAGATTCATTTCAAACGAACATTAATACATATTAAAAACCGTTGTTTTAAAGAGTAACTGATGAGGGATATCGAAGATTAAGAACAATAATAAGAGTCGTCACGCCACTACCTAGCGCCGGTATTTCTAGCGTGTTTTACCTTACCTTAGGAGCTTTTTCCACCAATTGAACTCCACAGGATCCTTCGGAAACCTAAAAAATTTACATGTCTCCCTTTCTGATTGATGATTACAATCTGGGGCAAAACATTGAACCATTTTCGACTTGTCCACGTTACGTTACCCAAAGAGAGACGCTATGTTGATCTTTTGTTTAGAACCAGCCAAAATGCTTCCATGGTAACGTGACGTCAGCGCTTCGGTACTCTATTCTAGTCCAACATTGGTTTGAAGTGCACTCGGCGCTAGACAATAAACATGACGACAAATGAGGAAGTTATCATAATAGTTAGACGAAACACGTGCAGATATTCAATCAAACTACAAAATTGTAGATCGCAAACGAGCAAAGATGGCAGCGCGATGAAATCCGCCTGTGCAGAGAAAATTGCACCATGCATTGGAATAAGTATTCGGTTTCCAACAGAAAGTGTGCTTTTGAAAACCAGAAATAAATTATTCATATTTTTACTGGAATTTTCTCGTTTGTTTTGAAAACAAAAGACTCCGACACAATGACAGCAGCGAAGTCAATAGACTGTGGAAATGCATAGATTGCACAACCACTTGAGCTCGCCGACCTAGCAGTCTATTGTATTTACCGTGATTCTTGTCACGTTTAACGCAAGTATTAATGGCAAAGTCAGCTATAAAGCCAGCAAAGGACTACCCAACAGCAGAAGAACAAGAAATCGTGTAATACAACACAGGAGTAATGAGTTCACTTCACATACTACGGTAGACAGTTCATTGTGGTTTATTCGCGGTGTGAATAAGGCTAACAGGGGCTAACAGTTTCATTCAGCGTTATTGTTTCTGTAATCAACAAAGATCTGATTAAACTTGGCAGCTGAAGAAACCTTGCGGTAGAATGTTTTCCTTCGGAGAGAAGTTAGAACGAAGCCGTATAGACTTTGCCTCGGAGCGAGCGAAACTCAAGAAAGGTAATGTTCTGGGAAGACAAACATCAATAGAGCTGACTTCACAAACAAAGGAATGTTTGGTTCTACCAAACATAACTACGACACAACTGACACAAAACTGTTTCACAAACAGTGCAAGCTGGAAAACCGCAGGGAAAGGAATAAACCCTGGACAAGAGAAGAAACCTGTTCATCAGCTGGTAAGAGCTGGGAGGCTTAAAGATGGAACAATTACAATTTTGGATAGCGAAGATCACCAGTTCAACGATTTTGAGGGCTTATTAGTTTCAAAGCTTAACTTGCAAAGGGAAAATTTTGAGGACGAAACTACCGGCGAACCAGCCTCGAGAATTGCGAGCAAACGAACAAGACAGGGCAGTAGACTTTCCAAGACAGACAGTGGATTTTATGAAGATTCCAACGATGATGTTGTAATCAACTGCCTCGGTTCTCCGAATGGATCCGACAAAGCGTCGAACGCTTCAAAGAGTTCCGCGTCTTCGCGCGAACAACAAACGACTGCTTTTTCTCGGCCTAGCTTTCGCAGCTCTCGAAACGAAAGTAGGCGAAGAGTTACCCTAGATTTTAAAACGATTTTAGCCGAAGATAAAGTCGTGGTCCGAAACACGGAGCCACTTTCGACTCCAGCGCACATGTGTACGCAATCGCACCGATCTCTTCACGCCGATCTTGTCGCATTCAAAAGTTTCGCCGCGGCTGGAAATACGAACACCGACCCGACATTGTTTGTGAGAATGAAAGAAGTTCAACTTGAGACTGACTCAACAAGAGGCTTTGTAGAGGGCACTGTAAAACAGAACCATGCTTCACTGACTTTACTGAAAACGCAACGCAGGCTTTTAGGAGAAAAAAAGTCCTCAGAGCAACGCTCTTCCTGCTACAAAAAAGACGGAGTATATGATAGGATTTCAGTCGATTGCGATGAAAAGAACCGCTCGCAGTCGTCGGACTTGGAACGACGTACGAACTTAGAGCGAAGAAGTTGTATCGACTTAATAAAATCACGATTACAGGACGATAACATTCGAGAGAAAAGCGACGAAGTCTTTAAATCTGTTAGACCATCTTCCGGTTTGACTGCAAAAGCTTTGTCGGAAGCGACACAGTCGGAGGATATTATTAACGTGGATGATAAATGTCAGGCGTGGCTCAACAAATGGTTGGCTGTGAATGGACCGTCATCTATGATAAAAGACGCGCCAGAAAACACATGTCTTCAATAGCAAAGAACACTGAGGGACTCTATTCCAATGTATAATGTATTTTTTGTTGTTGTTGTCAAGGTTTAAAGCCTGCAATTTGGAGAAAAGATCCCAAGCATCTCAACCATTTACACCCTAAGAGTGACTTTATAGATTTTACTCTGGCTAACATCAGACAATTTTAGTTTTTAATACGCATCACAGGGAGACCCCTTAGGGCTCAAAGGGTTAAAACCTACCCTCCTTAACCATTTACACCCAAACAGTGACTTTATAGATTTTACTCTGGCTAACGCCAGACGATTTTACTCGTCACAGGGAGACCCCTTGCTTAATAAGCATATTTTTCAGACTTGAAAACATTGTCACAATAGAAAAAGGCTATGCAAACATTTTCCGACTGAAAAACTGAACCATATTTCCGCATCAACTTTGACGCTAAAGCGCTGGCAGTATCAAATCATTTGTCTTGGTTTGTTTCCAATTCTCTCAGTATTAATGGCAAAAGGTAACTGTTTTTTTCCGTAAACCATGCAGAGTTACCAATCATAGAAGTCTTAATCAAAAGACACTCTAATGACTCTGTTAGACTTCTGTTTTATCATTAAATATTCCTTAAATTTTAGAACTCTTGGTGTTCTCAGTGAGTTCCTAAAACATGGGTTAGACAATAGTGAGGAATGGTTAGTACCCTGGGAGAGGACTCCCATATGTAGTGGACGGGGATCCTCGTCGTCTCGCTTAGGGGTGTAAATTTCGGATTTTGGTCTCGCTTAGGGTGTTCTGGGCAAAATGTCATTATTTTTAGCCGTCAAGGTCTAAAAATAATGCGCGCGAAGAAATAACAAAACAGAAAGAATTTTGATTTTGATTTTAGGGGTTTGCATAAGGTTCGGCCACGCCCAGATTGGTCTCTTTTAGGGGTCAAATTCAAAATTTCCGACGAGCATCTCCGTCCACTCCATATGGGAGTACCCCCTGGGGGTTAGTAACGAGCTTCCATTTTGCGCCCCCTCTGTTGTTAATTCCACTTCCATTTCCAATGCGAAAAGTGGGCCCGGTTACCAAAACGGTGTCGCAAACAATGTACCTTGCTGTTCACGTGAAGAGTGCACTGAACGTGTTTACACCAAAGTGGAGTAGTCAGTACCAACAGCACAGCTCACAAAGAACAATTTGGTACGCCCGCTATATATGGTTATAACAGGAGCCAGGAGCCCATTACCAGGAGCGTGATTCTCCCATACTGGGTCTGGCCATCAGCGCAGTCGCAAAAGTGTCTATTTTTAGATTTCCTTTTTCCGCGAAACAAACAAAGGGTGTCTTTTCTGACCAATCACAATGTGAGATTTTATTACGTCACTGGGCAAAGTAACGTGCAAGAAAACTCTGTATGGCTCACACTGAATACTCATAAGACTGAAGGAGCTAAACTCGATTTAATACGATGCCAGAAATTCAAAGATGGTTTGTGGCTTAGTAATTACTTTTATTAAATTTGCTTTTACTGCACGATCGGCTTCTTTATCATAAAGATAGGAATGGTTTAAGCTGTCTTGGACCACGTAAGTACGGAAAACGGACTGTGCCAATAGTTTTTCCACCATATTTTTCGCTTCTGTTTTTCGCAGTCATCATGGTAATTGCTTTTCGCGGGAAATCGGGATCCAAAAATAGACACTTTTGTGACTGTGCTGATGGCAGGATGTGGGCTCCTGCAGGAGCCCATGATGGGCTCCTGTTATAACTCGTTATTTTTGCTGCAATCACCGCGTCTCCATATCTGCTCTCAGAACAATTCGGTGGCTGTGAAAAGCTTACCCGAAAAGTGTGAAACACGGTGAGCTTTCCTGGCACCAAACCGCCTGCCCCACACCCCCTACTCAATAGAAGTTTTGTGTCCGAAGGCCCACGTATCAAACAAACTATCCGCCAGCGGTGTTTCCAAGTGATTCCATCACGCTTTAGTACGTGGTGTATCAGTCATATAGTGACCTACCGTAAATTAATAGTCCGCCATATATAAATGTACCAGGAGTGTCCTGATGTACATAGCCATACATAAACATACACAGCCATACACAGCTATACACAGCCATACCGACCGGTTAGCTCAGTTGGTAGAGCACCGGACTCCCGTGCGGGAGGTCGTGGGTTCAAACCTCGGCCGGACTAACACTCACGGTCTTAAAATTACTGGGGAGAAAGTGCTGTCTTTGTCATGTCATCTGCAAATGGTTAGACTTTATAGTCTTCTCGGATAAGGACAATAAACCGTAGGTCCCGTCTCACAACACTGGATACCGATAATCTGTAGGACGTAAAAGAACCCATGGCTTTAATTGAATTGATTAATTGAACCAATTTCCAGTACACAAATTCCACATTTCAACGACAAATACTCCGATAATCAAACAGGAATATTTCTTTTGGAAAATTTGCGAAGTGCAGTGTGGGTACCTTTAGGTATGGACTGGTACTGACTCACGGTAAACCACTATATGTCTGTTGCACCACGTATGTACTTCAAATCCAACATGGCGGTTCCAAGTGGCAGTCAGTTGTTTCATCCTTTCCGAGCTCTTGGTTTCGTTACGAATCACGTTCCACTCGCTATACAATCACAAGGAACAGAGAACCTCGTCACAACTGCCGTAGGGTCCGCTTTTCATGTGTATAATGTAAGTACAACATGTTTTTGAAGGCCGATGCTATGTTTACATATTATACACTTGCAGACTGAAAAGAAAAGCCCAAAGCCACGATAATAACCATAAGAACTGTTATTTTTTACAGTGCGCGAAGCTGAATCTTCTTTTTGTTGGTAAGTAAAGGTAAAAGTTATGACGGGCTAGACTTCCCATACTTATCATACATGTTGTAACCGTACTGTTTCGTTAGATTCGAAAACAAGAAATGCGTGCACGTGCATTAAGATCCGGTAATACGAGCGACATTTTCTTTCAACTTGTCGCGCAACGTTGTTGATGCAAGTTGAAGAGCATTGTTGTCCGTATTACCACACACGTGAGCAACTTGTCATGCAACAAAGCCAGTGTTGCATGTTGCAGCAACATGATTGTTGCGCCAAGTAGACTTACCCTCTACTTTCTCCAACAACTTTTAGTTTTGTTGCTCGTATTACTACTCACGCCACAACCTGACACGCAGGTGGTAATACGGGAGCAATGCCTTTCAACTTGCAATGCAACAATGTTGCACAACAAGTTGAAAGAAAATATTGCTCGTATTACTGGACCTTCACCCTAAAGAATTCAGCTACAGCATGCGTAATGAAGTGTGAGTGATACACTAATCCAGCCGATTTGACGCGATCACAAAAATTATATTGGCTGTTGATCAAACTTAAGAAATCCCATGGCAAGATTTCTGCACAGGTCCCTACTTCATTTAATGCATGCAGCAGATGAATTGTTTAGGGTAATGCACATGTAAACATTTCTTGTTATTGTAAAATGAAACAGTATGGCTACAGCATGTATAATGAAGTAGGAAACTGTGTGGAAATCATTCCAACCCCACGTGCTTGTCAATTAGGCTATAGGCTAAATTTCCATTAAACACCCCAATAGTACTCATGGATGCTGTAGCTAAATTGTTTAGGGTAATGCTCATGCAAAGGTTTTTTTTTCTTTTTGCTTTGTTTTTTTTCGAAAAACAAAACAGTACAACTATGGTATGCACACTTAATCATTGGCTGATATGGAAATCTAGCCAGGAAATATGGTCATTCTTTATACTAGGTACTAGAGATCTAGCTAATTCTAAGCTAGAAGAGAATAGAATTAGATATTATCTAAGTTTTTCCGTGGATGTTTTGTTTTACAGGTTCATCTAAGTCTGGTGAAATCACTTGTCTGTTGGCACATGGTGACCATGTTATCACGGCATGTTCCAACCTCATAGCTTCTTGGAAAAGAGGAAAGCAGGTCTGTTTAGTATATACTGGAATTCCACTCTTTCGGGAAACAATTAATCAATTGTTACTAATTATTAGAATGCTTGGATAGATTTCAGTATCACCCCATGAATGCTTTATTATAGAATAGAATTCAATAGAATTGCATGTCTGTCTCTTGACATCATTTTGTACCAGACATTTTATCAGTGGAACTGACAGGACAGGATCATAATATGGTAGCTTTATGGTGAATCCAGTGAAGTACACAAAGTTAGGTGAATAAGTAGGCTGGTAGAACTTTGTAACAGAATATTTTTGTAGCCCTTCTCTCCCAAGATCTGAGAAGCAGTTTTCTTGAACAAGTGCCACACACTTCCTTATTTACCAGTTGAGAGTAGCTGGTTAAATCAACTCATTAAACTTGAGTTGATCACCTGCCCAATTCTCACCATCCATTTTCTTGGTATTGTATTGATATTGAAATGAGAAGTAATAATATATTGATGACAGCTGGGAGTGAAAGGGTTACACTCAATAAGTTACACTCAGTAAAAATATACATGACATTTACTTGTGATTTGAACTTTTTTTTCCTTTGCAACTACAGTATCAACTGAGATGCCCAATGTCGAAAAGTTTTTATCTTCTATTGGGTTTCCTTGCTACCTTCCTTAGTGCGACATGTAGGACAGTGTGATAAATAAACATTGTCAGTAATGTTTTGTGGCAGTAGTTTCTAAAAAAACTGGCACTGCCTTGGTGGGGAATTGAAACACAAGAAATTTGAATTATCAAACAAGTTGATTAATTAAGTCATACATGTACCACTGTAAGATAAAAAAAGGGTGCTGATGTTTCAAGCATTAGCCCTTTGCTCTGATGAAGGGCTAACGCTCGAAATGTCAGCACTCCCTTTTTTATCTTATGGTGTTATAATGTACTTTATCAACTTGTCAGTAATGTTTGTGTGGTAAAGTTAACAATAAATTATTTATTCCAGGTTGCTGTATTTGAAGGACATCAACAGAATGTCCATCTTCTTCTTTCGTTTGGCTTGCACTTACTGTCGGTGGATGAAGGGAGCACAGTCAGAGTATGGGTTATTCAAACAACAGGTATAAATTATATTTATTTTATCTCTGAGTCAGTACGCGCGCTGTGATTGGTCAATTTAGCGGGCCGTACTTCACTGTACGGCCCGCTAAAGTTTGTTTTGGTCGCCAAAATGACTCCAGAGATATAATAAATATCTTATTAACCTCGTTTTCTCGGTCCGTACTGTAAAATACGGATCCTCGTTTTTTCCCGTCGATTTATGGCCCGCGCGCTTCGCGCTTGGGCCATAAATCGACGGGAAAAAACTCGGTCCGTATTTTACAGTACGGACCTCGAACTCGATTAATAAGAGGTATGTATTTACTGCAGCTTGTCTTGCAATAAAACGGTAGGATTACTTACAGTGCAGCTACTCAAACCAAACAATTTTCCATGCAAATTATCCAATTTAATGGAGTATCTAAACAATAGAATCTTAGTCGGTAGAAACTTGCCATAAATGTGTTGCTTTGCATCTAAAACAGACATTCAGTGCTCGACCTTAGCGGTAGTCCACTAGTCCTGGACTAGTGGAAAATGCTTCTGGACTAGTAGAAACTTAGAACCACTAGTCACAGGACCAGTAACTACTTTGTAGTTCGTAATGTTTAAGAAGTAATACAAGGTGAAAACAAAATATACGTCTTGTAAACGCTGTTTTGATCCGTTCCTCGTAATGTTCCGACTACCACAGGACTACCACAGATTTACTCAGGACTGGTAAATTTTCAGTTCAACTAGTCCAAGGACCAGCGATTTAAACAGTTGAGGTCGAGCACTGACATTCAACATTTGTATGAAAATTTATGTGGGTGGCCTTGGTTTGAGTAGTCACCCTGTGAATACTTTAATGGGCAGTAACATACACTGTCAGACAAAACAAGATGGTAAAAGTATGCCAGAGCCATGTGAAGTCCATGTGTCTAGAGCCTTTAAGTCCAATTTCTGATCAGAAGCATGAAGCACCAAGAATTTTCGTCACTACCCCTGGATCAGGAGCTTCTCCATCACAGGGATACCCCCAGGTTTATGACTCTGGCTCTCATCCATGGATTTGGATGGAGAGAGCGAAAGTGTGAAGTAAATGTACTGTTCAAGGAAACAAAACAGGGCGTTTGAAACAGGACAGCATTCAAAACATGGCTCCACAGTACCAATTCTGTGAACAACACACTATCATGCCTATAATTAGACAACAAGGAATCAGTTTCATAACTTGAGGGCCCAAATGTCCCTCAGAAGGCTGAAATTATCCCAATTTATGCTGTACTCCTACAGAATGTGCTTGCATGTATACCGCCAGTGGAAAAACACAGATAGTGTAGGTCGAGTATTTTTTGGTAATCATGATTATTGTATTTTTTTCATCATCATCATCATTAATTTTATTTTGCCTCCTTTTTTGATACATTTTTATAAACTAACAACTTGCTTTAATGTATGGCGAGGTGACCTCTAGAAACCACCAGGCTTATATTTGAGGCCACCTCAGCCAGAACAATATGTAACTTACATAAATAATGCTATAAGTGTGCGGCTTTGCCAATTCAATGATTATGTGACTAAAAACTCCAGTAATTTTTTCTTAAAGTTAGGAAAACGTGACATAGAAGTGATTGTAACGGGAAGGGAATTCCAGATCGTTGGTCCTTGGTAAAGAGTTGTGAATTTTTTGAGATTCTTTTGGCAATGATGCACTTGATAATTGTTGGCTGTTCTGGTGCTATAGCTATGAATTTGACTATTTGTATTATTGCTCTATTGTTCCAGAATTGTACCTTGAGATGAAGTTCAACCCTGAGAACTTTTACATCACATGTTTGATGCATCCCAGTACTTATTTGAATAAGATATTGCTGTGCAGCAGACAAGGAAAAATGCAACTTTGGAACATCAAAAGCAAGTATGTACAGAGAAAAGAAGAACATCTGCTTTGGGATCAAATTTTTGTTAGTGTGTGCATGACTGCTTTTTTCCCATTTTTGTTGCAGTCATACACATTCTTTGATTGTTATTAAAGCCAAATTCTAAATAAAGCTGTTTAGTGTATACAAACTCAGCAACCATGCCATTTTTGAGAAATCTGATTGCCTCACAATCTCGGGATTTTCAATGCTGTTCACCTCCTACAAGGTGAATGCTGCCTGGTATTCTGGGAAACACCTGTGCAAGTGAGCTTTAGCAGGGCGCGATGAAAGTGCCGTCCGATAGCCCGGGGCTAGTGGAATGACTTGTCGTGCTAGTGTTTTCTTATCGTAGCTAGCCTGACGGGCAAGCACAGTTGGTTCCTCTTTTCTGACGATAAATTGAGCCTTAATACCAAAAAGTGTGTAGCAGAAAGCTCCTGAGAGAAAATGATAACATTTTGAGACCAAATTATAGTAGCGTGACAACGTTTTGCGCCGCATTTTGGTTGCCGCAATAGAGTTTGTGAGCTTGACGAGCTTTGAAGAGAATTTTACTTCATCGAATGTCGACAGACTTCAGATTTCAGTGCTAGTTTAATTGATCGATCGCAACGTTCATGACATTCACAAAAATAACTGTGTTGTGATTTCCGTAAATTTATAATATTTTTGACTGTCAACGGGGGTAAAACGTAAAATACTATGAAGAATTAGGTTATATCTATGCCTGGTATCAGTACTTGTATTTTGCGTAATTAAATCTGATTATTCTTTATAAACAATGTAATTTCGGGCTAGCTCCTCAGAGCTTCGGGCTATTAACCTCAAGTAACAGCTTGCCCGAAGGGCAACCTGATCTTTTCATTTTCATTTCACCCTCACCATTGGAGATCGGAGAATTCTCTGGCTACTATGAAGAATTCTCCGGCTACTACAAAGAATTCTCTGGTCAAATCTAGATGGCCTGAGCTACTGTAGTTTTAAATTCAGACATGGAGCGCTTTCAGAATATTCTCCTGTTACTTTACACGATTCTCCTGCTGCTACAATTCTTATTGAAAACCCTGTAAGGATATCCTAAAGCAATTATTCTAGATTCAATCTCAGTGAATACTAGCTTTGGAATATCATTCTGTTCCCATTCACCTCAATTTCAGAGAATAATTGTTAACTTTACTTGGTAATTGTTTTCATGTATCATCCTGTTGTATAATTATAAAAAGAAACTTTCAAACTGTTGAATCAGATTTGAATTGTTTTATTTATTTGATTTTACTTTCAAACAGCAAGTTAATCCACACGTTCTCTGGCTGGTCAGAACCAATAACAGCTGTTGAACAGGTGAGAATGCTTTTAACGGATCCTAATTCACCAGAGGAAATTTTGGATCAACTACAGGCCCTGAAATGATCCTGGCCCCAAAATGATTCCCAGCCCTAAAAGGATCCCCGCAAATGATGATGCAAATGATGCAAATGATTCCAGCCCCAAAATGATCCCCAATTTTTTCCACACTGGACCCGAAATGATCTTCAAGTAATTCTTGGAATGAAATTTGGAATCAAGGATTTTGGAATGTGCAAGATAAATGATTTTAATAAATTTTAATTAGTATTTATTCATTTCAATTAGGAGCCCATTGCCTCAATCAACTGGCATCTTCACTTTTTTCCAATTTTTTAGAAATAGTAAAACTGTAAACTAAGTAACCAGAACTCAGCAGTTCCAAAAACTGCAGCATGTAATAAAACAGTCATTTTTGAAAAATGTTGTGAAAGGCTCTCCTTTTAAAAATGTGCGAATAACTTGAATCAAAAAATGAATATTAATCACTGTTATTTTCTTGTGGACAAAAGATAAAATCTGAATTGTATTCAGTGGAGCATGATCAGGCAAAGCTCAGTTACTCACAACACATGAGGCAACAATAGCATTAACAAGATAGCAAAAGACAGAAAATCATATGATTTCTTGTTAAAAATTATACATGAAAGAATTTTGATTTATAATTTGCTTTGTTATTACACTTAAGCTGCACTGCTCTTAGCCAATCAGAATCAAGTAATTTTTTCATGTATATTACGAGATGAAGTAACATAATGATCAGTTCTGTATCACAATCACTGACATTTTGTCAACAATCTTTTTGGTTAGGCACCTGCAATAGATGTGGTGGCAGTCGGTTTACAGAGTGGAAAAATTATCCTGCACAATCTGAAGTTTGATGAGAAGATCATGAGATTTCAGCAGGACTGGGGCCCCGTAACTGCTTTAGCATTCCGAACAGGTACATGTCTATAAATTTGTCAGCTGACGGAATTCTGAAAAGGTTTCCGACGTTGCACTTTCGAGTGTGGTATTCTCGATACTCACTAAGGGAGATGCCTCGTGCACAAACCTTTACTTTAATACACACATTGATAACTCCCCACAGGTGGGTCAGGTAGATACATATATAATGGTAATCACGTGACCAAGAGCCAAGTCCTCTGGGGTTGCTACATTGAGCTGATTGTTCAAGGAAAACTGGTCCTTCATGATGGGTCTTGCCTGTATGTCCCCAGTTCACTTGGACAGGAGGTTATGTCCCTTCTTCGGACGCGCTACCACTGAGCTATAGCAGACTCGTGGGAGCAAGGCCATTAAACTTGGTTCACAGGACAAACATCCCGCATACTGCTAGGAAATTTTTTTCTTTCAGTTTGTAAAGCTAATCATACGGTTTCGAGTTCAATTTGGAATTAATTTGCACGAGTGAGCTTTTGAAAAACTCACAAGTGCAAATTAATTTCAAATTGAACGAGAAAAACCGTATGATTACTTATTAATAATATAAACATGACAAATTCGCCTGGAGGAAATGCCGGAAGATCTCATTGCGGATAGCAAGTGAGCATTTGACGCGGATTTGACACTTTATTTACTGATTTGCTGATGAAGATCACCTGATAACGCTACGAACTCAAAGCGGTTCGTTTAAAAATAAAGAATATCATAATCCAGAATGTTGATGTGTAATTTTCACTGGTGTAACACTTTTTGCACTGGTGTTACACTTGAACTGCACTGCTCTCAGCCAATCAGAATCGAGTAATTTTTTCATGTATATTATTAGTTCTTTAATGGGTTATTTCAAAAAAGGTTACGTTGTTAGAATGGTCACCCACTGTTGTAAACAGCCCCTCGTAGACTTTGTGCTGATGTACTCAAGTTGAACGTTATTTCTAGATGGGACCCCTATCATGGCATCGGCAAGTACCGCTGGTCACATTGCTCTTTGGGACCTGGAAGATCGTCGACTCAGGAGTACGCTGCTTGATACTCACCAGGGATCTGTGTGTGGTATGAAGTTTCTACCGTCACAACCCCTGCTAGTCACAAATGGCCCTGACAACTCCCTGAAGGTGAGTCTCTCAGTCTACCGTGGCACTAATTTCATTCTTCTCGACTGGAGGTGTGGCACTTAGTCGAGAGTGGCGCTTATTTCAAAGTCACTGAGTAAAATTAGCTAATACTCAAGACGATCACATCTTTCAAGTTTCAAGTGATCAGGACGCTTCCATATTTAAGCGTCAACACATCTACATGTCCTTTTCGCCTTGTTCATCACTGTCAACGATGGGAACTTGATCTTTGCCATGCTCCACATCAAATTCTGTCGCCTCAAAATGCGGTGAAACGAAAAGTGCTTTACTCATTCACGTATGGAAAATTAGAACCACGCTGTGTAGTAAAACAAACGGTACCACAGTACAGTACTGTTCAGTAGTTTTACAAAGAATGGTCACACTGCACAGTTTAATCCATGATGAAAAAGATAGAACCACACTGTATAGTAAAGCAAACAGTACCACAGTACAGTACTGTTCAATAGCTTTCCATGGAATGGTCACACTGCATGGTTTGATCCGCAGATGAAAAAGTCAGAATCACATTTTACAGCAGAACAAACAGTACCACAGAACAGTGCTGTTCAGTAGCTATCCAGTGAATGATCACACTGCATTGTTTGAGCCGCAGATGTACCACAGTACATTTCTGTGGATCCGTATTGTGGATCAGTGCTCAACAAGAAACGGCTTTTATTCCACAGCAAGTGCATATGCAAGTAACGACACCTAATCATTTACAGTTGGCCAGGGCAATGGTTTTAAACTGGTTTCACTTCATAATTCCCACATTTATCGGCATCCAATTTCTCCTAGTGATGTCTATGCATAGTGATTTATTCAGGTAATGAGAAAACAAGGGGATGATAATAAATGATGAACTCTCATAATATATCTATTAACACATTGTCCTAAGCGGAACTGTAAGAACTGTGCAGGAACCACAAAGGAGAATTTGTATCTCGACATTGGGGCTTAGGGAGTTAACCCTTTAAGCCCCGAGGGGTCTCCCTGTGACGAGTAAAATCGTCTGGCATTAGCCAGAGTAAAATCTGTAAAGACACTATTGGGGCTTAAAGGGTTAAGAGGAACCTTAGGAGACTTAATCTTGGATCGGGCTATTTGTAGGTGTGGATATTTGATCAAACAGATGGGAGTGGTCGTTTATTGAGATCGCGCTCCAGTCACAGTGCACCTCCCACCAAGATCCGTTTCTATGGCAACCATGGCTTTAATATCTTGAGTGCAGGTAATGTACTTGTGTTCATGATATACACTGGCGTTAGTTGAACAGTATGTGACATTTGGAAAATAACTTCCCTACATGTTTGTACCAGTGTTTGGACTTGCAGAATATGTGGGATAAGAAAAAGACCAAGGAGAGGGAAAATCGCTTTGCTTCTGTTTCTTTTCAGGGCTCGACAGAACGTTTCGGTTTATCTCGACTGTTAGGGATGAGAGAAGCTGTGAATTGTCTCAAGGTTAAAATCATTGTTTGTACTTTTGATTCCTTTTTTAGTGTTTGTTTTAAGCATTATTACATGATTCATACCCATTTGGTTACTCACGCATGCACGCAATCACTCACTCGCGCACGCACACACCCACGAACTCACGCACACACTGTCACTCTCGCTCATTAATCAATTACACAAATTCATATCTCAATCAATCAAAAGTTTGTGCTTGTCCTCTTGTTTGATTCACCTTTCTGTGAGTCCTATTTTCTTTTATTCTTTGTAGGTTCTTTGGCAAAGAAATCCAAGAACCTGGGCGTGCATGTGGACGAAATGAAACTGCCCCCAGTAATTGACTTCGCCTCTGGTATGTAGGATCAGAAAGTAATTTCTTCTTTGATCCTAGAAGTCTTTGCAATATCTATATAAATGTGATTGTGTATCCCCATGGATACCAGCCTTTGAGCTGAACGGGCTACCCTGTTTAAATAAAGTTTTACTTTACTTTATTGTAATGTTTTCAACTGTGTGTATAAAACCGTGCACTCTTTGCAAAATTAAGAACAGTGCAATACCGTAGTATTGTATGTTTTTCCATACAGTGTGGTTCTAACGTTTTCATTCGTGGATCAAACCATGCAGCATGAGGATTCTTTGTAAAGCTACTGAACAGTACTGTACTGTGGTACTGTTTGTTTTACTGTGCAGTGTGGTTCCCGCTTTTACATTTGTAAATTAAACCATGCAGTGTGACTAGTCATTGGAAAGCTAGTAACCAGTGATATTCTGTGATACTGTTTGTTTTTCTACACAGTGTGGTTCATCTCTTAATCAAACCATAAATTATGTCTAGTCTTTGACGTAAAGAGCCTTGTCTGCTAAAAATTGCTCATTTTTATTGAACTGCAGAGGAGATTCGTCAGAGCGCCTGGGATAACATAGTCACATGTCACCTGGGAGACAAAGAGGGTAGAACTTGGAGCTTCCAGAAAAGGTGTATCGGAAAACATCGACTGAAACCGCGCCCTAATAAAGAGGCGGGAGCTTTGACGGTGGGTACAGCTTTAATCTTTCACCCCTTGCAGTGTATACATTAGTCTACCACGTACTTCCACTGAGATGATGGTCCATTTTAGTGAATAGACCACTTTCATAAATGGCGACCGATTTATTATTCTTTTGTTCTCATGGTAAGGAGCCTTTCTGACTTCGCTAGGATGTGCAACATTCAATGGAATTTTTGTTCAAAAATGAGGTTAGTGGGTCTAATTAACATACATACAAAAGAATAATAAAGCGGCGGCCATTTATGAAAGTGGACTATGTTGGTAGTGAGGAAAGTGGCGGCAGACAGACGGCTGCCGTTAGCAGTCGGCTGTTGGTCGGCTGTCTGTTAGCAGTCGGCTGTTGGTCGGCTGTCTGTTAGCAGTCGGCTGTTGGTCAGCTGTCTGTTAGCAGTTGGCTGTTGGTCGGCTGTCTGTTAGCAGTCGGCTGTTGGTCGGCTGTCTGTTAGCAGTCGGCTGTTGGTCAGCTGTCTGTTAGCAGTCGGCTGTTGGTCGGCTGTCTGTTAGCAGTCGGCTGTTGGTCGGCTGCTGTTAGCAGTCGGCTGTTGGTCGGCTGCCTGTTAGCAGTCGGCTGTTAGTCGGCCTAGGAAGCTGTTCCTTACAATTACTAGTTTGTTATTAGCACTCACCACACTCTTATTCTTTTCAGTTAAACTGCTGAAAATCATAAGCCTTTACAGTTATCGTGATTTCTTACATACATACACACGCACACATACATACATACATTACTTTAATTAACCCTCGGATTTTAGAGTAGCTTATGCAGCTAACATCTTCGAGGATCTAACCATCAGATGAGAGATAGTCCACAACACCGAGAACTACGTCTCCTACTCTTTTTTCGAACATTTTGTGGGTTCTTTTACGTCCCACGAAATCAATTATGAAGAGTTGTGAGACGGAGCCTACAGTTTATCGTCCTTATCCGAGATGACTAGAAAGTCTAACCATATGCAGATGTCATTACAAAGACAGCACTTTCTCTTCAATTATTTTAAGACCCTGACAGTTGGTCCGGCCGGGCTTTGAACCCACGACCTCCCGCGCACTAGTCCGGTGCTCTACCAACTGAGCTAACCGGTCGGTGGTGAAGAGGAGTTTCCTGTATCTTTCTCCTTCTATTATTACGAGCAATTTTGAAGAGTAATAAATTCAATAAATTAAAATATGGCGTTGCGTAGAAACGGCACTCTGCAGTTACTGTTAGTTCAAAGAACTAACAACAATTTACAATGCAAATAGAAAGCCATCATCTTTTCATTACAATGTAAGTGACGTATGTGTCCGACGTTCTTCTTGTTTGACAGACAGCCGCCATGAGTTCCTGTGGGAACTTTGCGCTCATTGGTGATGCTTGTGGTCACGTGGACTTGTTCAATATTCAGTCTGGAATACACCGAGGGAGTCTTGGGACGCCTAAAGGTATTTTTTAGCATTCACTGCATTCATTTCATTGATCACTATTGACAGTGAACCAGTATTGTTCGGGGGGGAGAGGGTGGGTTGGTAGGGGAGGGGAGGGGTCCGGGTTTTTCAATGAGGGGGGAGGGGTCGGGATTTAAATGAGGGGGGGAGTTGTATTTTAATGTAAATCATTAACATTATAAACAACCTGCAAAAATTTTAATATGGGCATTACCTCAGTCGTTATCATCCTCTCGGCAATGCCCTTAATACGCGGTCTCAGTTGTGTTTCGAGCCTTTCACTCCCAGTTGTGATCAATATACAACTTCTCGTTTCAATATGAATAGAATACAAAGAAAATGAGTAGTGAGAATTGGGCATAAGATCAACCTGAGGTTAATAAGTTGATTTAACACCAAATTCTCTCAACTGGTAAAGAAAAAAGTGTGTGGCACTTGTTCAAGAGTTTTGCTGCTCTGATCTTGGCAGTAAAAGGTTTAATGCAGTCATAGTAAACACCTGAAACACCTTGTGAGAGAATTTAAACATGGGCATTGCCTCAGTCGTTATCTTCTCGGCGATGCCCTTGCCTACGAATTCAGTGTACATGTGAAATTACAAACCTAAACCTTAATGCCTGAAAGATCGACTCCATTCAGAAGAGCAGCTTGTCACTGTTTTGAAACATTCTCGCGCGCATTAGACAACTTAGAACTTTCGAGAATGCCACTTACTGTGTTCTGTAGAGGTTACGAGACGGCTCCTCTTGTCACAGCCAAGAGAATAACTTAAGAAGAGGACAAAACAAAAGAAGTGCCTCCATTTAAGGGGGTGGCTTGGGCGCTTCTTGCAAATATCATATGCTGTGTGTCCGCACTAGAAAGCCTGGTCATGTGCTATAGCGAAGTATTTCCTTTTCGTAACCACTCGTATATATCTCAAAAATCGTGAGATGTCATATAGTTTACACCAAGATATGTCTACAATAGCAGTTGCTCCTTTGTTTTCAGCCCATGATGGTCACGTAAGAGGTGTGGCGATTGACGGTCTGAACCAACAAGTTATCACTGCGGGTGCAGACTGTAAACTCAAGGTACTTTGCCGGTTTAAACCTTCTTTCGTGCTTAGCAACATCCTGCGTGCGTCCATAACTCGATGGTTGCACGCTGCACGTTTACCATTTCTTCAATTAACTCAACAAGTCTGTTCTCAATGTAGACTATTACAAAATGCCTTGATATTGTAAGTTTTCTGTATGTGATAGAGCCAAACAATAGTATTATGAATCAGTTTAAGAGTTTGACAACTTTTGTTTGAGTGAAGTTAGTGAAGAAAACACCGTAAATTCCATGTTCTTCACTTGCGTGCTCACAAAACCATTGTCTATTTTGATTCCGCTATTTGTAACGGTTCTTCTGGAAGAAAAACAAAATTAGTTTTTAATCTGCAAAGGAGTCGAGTGTCGAACATTAATTATATATATTTTCATTTCGTCATTTTATGCTTGCAGTTCTGGAATTTCAGTGCCCGAAAACTGCTTCACACTTTGTCATTTGAAGCTTCCATCACTCAGATTCTACTGCACAGGGAAAGGTATGCTGTCATGATAAGTTTAGATTTTTAGTTTCTTTTTGTGGCAATTAGCTCTTTTCAAACACGTTTTGAATGCTACACAGTGTCTGTGCTTCACCACCAAGAGTCACTGTACGCTTTGCGGACCTATTTTTCAAAGTTGCTGGTCGATTCGAAAAGCTTACGAAGGAAGTAAGTTATAACTTGTCCATAACTTGGTTCGTTTTTCTTTTCTTCTGTAAATAAATTTACATAACCCTTTTTTATTTCAGTTCGTTGTTAGCCGTTTCTTTGGAAGATTTTGAGGTCCACGTTGTCGATATAGATATGCGCAGGCTTGTGCGAATATTCCGTGGTCATAGTAACAGAATAACTGACATGGTGAGTTACCATAGAAACGACTTTGTAAGGGGGTCTTGTCGTCAATATTTCGTTTTTCAGTTTTGCTCATACTGTTGATGCAAAATGATCATGTTCGTCCTCTGCAACTTTATCAAATAAAAATAATTAAATAGACTCTGAGATACTTTTGTGTCATGTGTCTAACCAGGCCTTCAGTCCAGATTCCCGCTGGCTGTTAACAGCATCCATGGATTCTAGCGTGAGGACATGGAATCTACCGGCGGCCAGGTACAATATAATGTTAAAGAATTGTTATTATTAAAATGTTGGCTAACTCTGATAAACATGAACTCAAATATGCTGGCTGCACACTTCAGTACAGACCTTTCGGTGGCAAACAGTACAGTACAATGCAGTGCAGTGCAGTACAGTACAGTACAGTACTGGTTATAATTTTTTGTACTCAAATTGTGTGCATGTTTGAAGAAAAATTTTGTGTTCTTGATTTTCTTTTTCCTAGACTGATAGATTCTTTTTTAGTGGAATCACCTGTGACAAGCTTGGCATTTTCTCCGTCGGGAGAGTACATTGCTACAACACACGTGGATGATCTGGGAGTTTACTTATGGTGAGTGGTGCCAGACTGCATGCATGGAAACGTTAGAACCACACTGTATTGTAAGACAAACAGTACCACAGTACAATACTGTTCAGTGGCTTTTCAAAGAATGGTCACACTGCATGGTTTGATCCCATACTTGTCCAATACTCTTACAAATTTATGCACAGCTTTGTATTGAAATGCATTGTGTTGTATGGTGTCGTTCTAGAATGCATTGTTGAACTATTGCTATGGCCATATAATAGAGTACAATTCTATGCATAAATGTGTCGGAGTATTGGACAACCCTCTACTGTATATTAGGAGCTGCGCATCACTCTAATGTGACTGATTTGTTATATCACGTGACAGGTCAAATAAGACGCTTTACGGTGATGTGTCACTTGTTCCGCTTCCCGCGGATTATCAACCAATCATAGCGCACCTGCCTGGTACAAGAGATGAAGGTAAGATCAGGAGCTCTTTTCAGTAATTATTTTACAAACAATGAAAATTGTTAGTTTGCGTCTGAGTAGTTTTTTTTTGTGACGACTGACCA
This sequence comes from Ricordea florida, assembly GCA_949710005.1. Classification (NCBI taxonomy): domain Eukaryota; kingdom Metazoa; phylum Cnidaria; class Anthozoa; order Corallimorpharia; family Ricordeidae; genus Ricordea; species Ricordea florida. The sequence goes on along the minus strand of OX453282.1, from coordinate 3,810,412 downwards.
GTGCTGTCTTGGAGCGGATCTAGCGGAGGGGTGCACGGGGTACGACCCTTCCCCCCTCCCTCCCCTCCCCCTGCCTCTGAGATGACCTGAGGATTTCAATTATAACTAGTTATTTACAAAAAAAATGAAAAGAAGAAAACTATCTGGTTTATTGGTGTTGAAGTAAGTATAAGTCATGAGCTTTCTTCTTCGTTGTTCCCTTTTAAAATCTGTTTACGTCAGCCGTCAGTTACGTCATGCCTTAGAAGTGTACTCCCCCCCTCCTAACAGAAAACCTGGATCCGGGGGGAGATGCAATGTATAATTGAAATGGTATTGAATGTGAATATACGAGAGTTTCATATCTGTGAACTGCGGAAGAAAGATTTTCCATAAGTGAAAGATCGTCGCAGTTATATGAGCAACTGAAGCAGTTGCAAAGATGAGACCTGAGAAGAAAAAGAGAAAAAAAAACTGCACCGATATCGCGAGGTAATCGGTTCGAATCCCGTTCAAACCTGAATTTGTTTCAGGTCTTATCTTGGCAACTGCTTTAGTTGCTCACATTGTTCACATAACTGCAACGATCGTGTACTTATTGAAATGGTATCGTTCGCAAAATAATGCAGGACTCAAACGCAACACTACGCCGTCGTGTTACATGACTTTCTGTTAAATAACATCTCAATATGGCATGTGTTATTCATCTGTTCTGACGTAAGGGGTTTGTTATCGTCATTTTTACCAGGGTATGAGGCTGAACAAGATGCCGAAGAACCAGAAGAAGACAGTAAACGTGCTAGTAACAGTACTGCGGGGTTTAAAAGTCCGGACCAATTGTCCGACGAACTTGTTACATTATCCTTGTTGCCGCAGTCAAGATGGCGAAATCTGACAAGCCTGGAACTCATAAAGGTATTTCTTATAGTCGCCTTAAAGATTTTGATTCCTGTACCTCAGAGCAATCTTGATCTGTTTTCAAAGGCCGACAAGCCATTGAGCTCACAACTACAGTACACTAATAATTAAAAGTTATATAGCGCAACTTTTCATGGCACATGATCAAATGCGCTTTACAATAAGGAAGACTAAAATGAATAAAATTTACAAACAGGTACAGTATAGAAAAATTTAAAAATGAATTAAAATGATAAATAATAAAATATATGAAACAAATATTCTACTACAAATTAAAAGCTTGTTTAAAAAGATATGTTTTCACATGGCATTTAAATTTTGACAGAGAGTCAAGGCTGGTTTATGGATCAAAAGTGCATGAAGTATGAATAACACTTTTTTGACTTCAACAAAGGTTTAGTGTTCTCATGGCTTCACTGTAACAACTTGAACATCTTTTTCTTTTTATTCCAGAAAAGAAACAAGCCTAAGGAACCACCCATAGCGCCTAGAACCGCTCCGTTCTTCCTTCCCAGCACGCAGGAACTGGTTCCTAAATTTATCCACACAGAAGAGGACCAGCTTGCCAGCAAGTCGGTAAGTTGTGATGTAAAGATTGGTATCATTGTCTAGGTTGTGATGAATGAGTTAGAACCACACTGTATAGTAAAACAAACAGCACCACAGTACAGTACTGTTCAGTAGCTTTACAAAGAATGGTCACACTGCATGGTTTGATCAGCAGATGAAAAAGTTAGAACCACACTGTCTAGTAAAACAAACTACCACAGTACAGTACTGTTCAGTAGCTTTACAAAGAATGGTCACACTGCATGGTTTGATCAGCAGATGAAAAAGTTAGAACCACACTGTCTAGTAAAACAAACTACCACAGTACAGTACTGTTCAGTAGCTTTACAAAGAATGGTCACACTGCATGGTTTGATCAGCAGATGAAAAAGTTAGAACCACACTGTCTAGTAAAACAAACTACCACAGTACAGTACTGTTCAGTAGCTTTACAAAGAATGATCACACTGCATGGTTTGATCCACAGATGAAAAAGATAGAACCACACTGCATAGTAAAACAAACAGTACCACAGTACAGTACTGTTCAGTAGCTTTACAAAGAATGGTCACACTACATGGTTTGATCCACAGATGAAAAAGATAGAACCACACTGCATAGTAAAACAAACAGTACCACAGTACAGTACAGTTCAGTGGCTTTACAAAGAATGTTCACACTGCATGGTTTGATCCACAGATGAAAAAGATAGAACCACACTGCATAGTAAAACAAACAGTACCACAGTACAGTACAGTTTAGTAGCTTTACAAAGAATGGTCACACTGCATGGTTTGATCCACAGATGAAAACGGTAGAACCACACTGTATAGTAAAACAAACAGTACCACAGTACGGTACTGTTCAGTAGCTTTACAAAGAATGATCACACTGCATGGTTTGATCCACAGATGAAAAAGTTAGAACCACACTGTATAGTAAAACAAACAGTACCACAGTACAGTACTGTTCAGTAGCTTTACAAAGAATGATCACACTGCATGGTTTGATCCACAGATGAAAAAGTTAGAACCACACTGTACAGTAAAACAAACAGTACCACAGTACAGTACTGTTCAGTAGCTGTACTTTTTATAGTTGAACAAACAGTAGCGCCGTAGTCTTTCTAGTCCTTCAACTTCCCAGTAAATGTCATTTTTCTGTCCACTGACAGCGGTTCACTTAAGAACTTGAAGAGAGCTTTGGTTAGTCTCTCTGAAAGCTGTGTTACTTCCACAGGTGGGACAGTCCAAGATAGCTAACTTGAAGCAGCTGCAACTAGACTCCGAGTTTCAGAAGACCCTGAGGCAATGTTCGACCACAAACAGTTGTGAGTACTACAAGCACCTCTTGCTCCTTGAAATCATTTCAACCGGTTCACTCTGCGATGCCGATATCTGTTTCACTGTGAGCAATTGTGCGAGTCAGAGTAAAATAAGTTATTTTGAAAAAGTTCATGGAAGTGATGAATCATTCTCGGAAGTAGTCGGTTCTTTGTGTTCTATTTTCGGAAGGACTCGGATGATCATCTTTGATCCTCGGAAATACGAATACAGTTAGGGAGTCGATGTTACATTTTGCGCGCGAGAGGGTTGGGGTGGAGCGGTGGCTGAGGGGGAGGGGGAAGAGAATTGGCAAACTGCTTCCTCTTTGTCCCGTCCCGCACTCTCTAAGCGCAGAGAAATACATTGAAAATATTGCAAGCAGACCAGCTTCAACAACATTTTTTCTAACTTTCTATTTTTCAGATTATCCCGTCTTAGATTTGTTAAAATCAATGGGACTTTCATCGATCGACACGGAGATTCGCTCCCTTGGACCTTCAGTAGGCGGAGATCTAAAGCTTCTAGAAATGTTCATGTTGTTTATAGAACAACAGCTTGCCTCCAGACGCGACTTCGAGCTAGCAGAGGCGTATTTAAGCCTTTTCCTCAAGGTAATTGACCAGCGAATGTCTTATTCAATACAGTCATTAGGATCACATGCAATTGACCCGGAACCTGTACCTAATATCACCGCTGTGTACGACATGAACAACTCTGCCTAGAAATGCAGGCCCCATATAGAGTAAATGTCTTTATGATATCTCTCAGTACGCGCGCCGTGATTGGTCAATCAGCGGGTCGTATTCTCTTGTTCGGCCTGCTGAATGTAAAACGTTTTCGTGCCGTTAACAAAGAGATATGATAAATATCTTACTAAGGTTGTTTTTCTCGGTCCGTACTGCAAATTACGTATCCTCTTTTTTTTCCCTCTATTTGTGCTATAACAAAGTGGCTAACGTGCAATTTCGCTTCACGATGTCAACATAGTAAAGCAACCATATGAAAAATATCTACTTAAGGATATTGAATCTGTCAAACTCAGTCGAGATTCTCCAAACCAACACCTAAAGAAATGAATAGCACTCACTAAGGAGAATTGCCATCTGATCATAGGACTAAAGTGGCTACCCGAGCAGGCAAGATGGGCCTGTCTTGCACGCTCGGGATTTCCCGCGTTTTCCCACGAAACAAGACAAGACAATATGGCCGTACAATAAATCATGTATTCACCAAACTTGTTCGGTCAGGATGGGTGGATATTGGCCTCGTTCTTTTTAATTAACCTCGAATACATCTCGGTCAATAGAAACGCAAAAAATCCCTGCAGTCGTCTTGACCTTATGGTTTGTTTATAACGCATATTTCTTTGTTTATAGCTCCACGGTTCCTCCGTAGCCGAGGACCCAACGCTAGTAACGATAGCTAGTCGTATACAACAACAACACTCTACTTCATGGACCAGCATCCAAGACTTGTTAAATCAATGCCTATGCCTGGTAGGTTACTTTAAGAGCGCTGTTATATAACCAGACATCACAACAAGGAGGACTTCACAAGCCTGAGCCCGCAGGCTTGGCCAGACAATGTGACTTATCTTTTTATGTTTATGCCACCATAGCGACATTTTTAAAAATGGAGAATATGAGATTAGTGCCTTCGTCACTTTTGGTTAGAAAGGGCAGTCGAAGCATTGGAGTCAGATTACTCACTGAAACTATACGGTCTATACTATGATGAAACACGTGAAGGCAAACCACGTTTTGAATTTGTGCGTGGGTCAGCATTCTTGGCTAGAAATTGAAGGAACGAGTGCTATAACACAATGGTACTATCTGCAAAATCTCAGTTTGCTACGGAGAAATGTTAGTAGTCACTGAAGAACTGTCTACAGTAGGCTGAACACTGCGTGAAATAAAAAATATTCTTGAGTTTTCTTAACTCGGAAATGTTATCTTGATGTATCCAACAGTATTGAAGGCCTGTAGAATACGAGATGTTCACCTTGAGCATTCGTATCGAATACGGCTGAACAAATATGTGAATATTAACAGGTTCTAGAAGGTTCTCGCCATAACATCTGCGTTAAAAGTGTTTCGTGGAGTTTCTGAAAAATACATCACAAACATATTCACGAGTATTCGTATCGTACACCACATAAGTTATTGCATCCTAGATTATCTAATACACTACCATTACATTACCTACTTGCAACGCGCCCAAAAACGGCCCAATCGTCTTAAACCAACACAATTTGCCCCTGCTCAAAACCGGCCCAATAAATTTAACTGACACAATTTCCATCAGGTCACCCTTAACAGACCCAATCGTCTTGAACCTACCCAGTTTGCGCCAAGCCGGCATAAACCAGTCTAATGAAATTAAATTGAACCAATTTCCCCTATGCACCTAAAACCAGCATTCTCACATTAAGCTCAAATTTTCCCTATGTGCACAAAACTGGCCAAAAACAGTCCATTCTAAAGCGCTTAAATCAATAACTTAACCCACCTAATGTTATGTCCCTTAAATGACCATTGAAAACCACCTATCTTCAGTCTCCCGATAATAACCAAAAGTACCTATTTTTCGGCCCCTTGAACAACAATCACTGTCTGCTTTTAGTTCCCTAAAATGACCTCCAAAAACCGCCAACTTCTCTGCCTCTAATTGTAGTGCACAAAACTGCTTATTTTCAAGTGTCCGCTCAAAGCATCCTCTTTTGAATCTATCAAACTCGAGGTCCTAAAATGAGCATCAACAACAGCCTATCTTTAAGCCTTTAAAATAACCACAAAAAAGCCCCTTTTTTGAGACCCTAAAATGACCAAAAAAAGCCTTCTATTTTTAAGCCCCTAACTTGACGCCCAAAACAGCCTATATTTTAAAGTTTCTAAATTCAGCTCCAAAATAGCGTATTTAAAAGCCCCAAAATAAAGGCCAAAAACAGCCTATTTTACAGTCAATGAAATGACAACCAAACACCCCCATTTTTAATTGCCTAAATTTACCTCAAACAACATGCAATTTTAGTCCCTTGATACGACCAGAAAAAGCCCACGAAAAACAGCCTGAGGAGGGACCCATCTGAGAAGGGCCGTGCTAAAGAGGACACATATCTGAGGAGGGATCAACCTGAGGAGGGACCACGCTGAGAAAAGACCTATCGAGAAAGGGTCATACTTGAAAATTGACTTAGCTGAAGAGGGACTTACCTGCGATGGAGCTATCCTGAGGAGGCATCTACCAACAAATGATCTGGCCTTCTTTTAAGATCCTTCACCGAACACACACGCCTAACTTTATGCTTATTAAAGTGCTAACATTTGGCCTTTTTTGAGGGCCATTTTAAGGGAAAAAATGGACCGATATTGAGACTCATTTTAGGGGTCTAAAAATGGGCCGATTTCGAGGCTCATTTTTGGGGGCTAGAAATGGGCTGATTTTAGTGGCCTAATTTGAGCCAGAGGGGCAAAAAAAGGCCAATTTTAATACTCATTTCAGGGGGCTGAAAATGAGCCGATTTTAACAGCCTATTTTGAGGGTTTAAAATGGGCCGAATTTGAGGCTCCCTTTAAGACCAAAAATGGGACGATTTTCACGGCCTAGTTGAAAAAGGCATTTTGCCCCTCAGAAAAGACCTTCAAAATAAGCACATTTGTAGTTCTTGAAAGTCTTCCCTAAATATGGACCATTTTTAGCCCCTCGAAAAAGCCCTCAAATTGGGCCCATTTTTAGCCCCTCAAAATTGGCTCTCAAAAAGCACCTCAAAAAAGGCCCCTAAAATGGCTCATTTTAAGCCCCTGAAAATAAGCATTCAAATTGTTTATGTCCCTCAAAAAGGAACCTCAAAATTGGTTGATTTTAAGCCCCTGAAAACGGGCTCTCAAAATGGGCCTTTTTTAGTCCTCAAAAAAGGCTTTCTAAAGGGGCTCATTTTAAGCCCCTAATGTGCCCTTAAAATGGGCCATTTTTAGCTCATCAAAACACGTCCTGAAAATGGGCCACTTAAAATAGGCATTTAAATCGGCCGATTCTAGCTCCTTAAAAAAGTTCCCAAAATGGGTCCATTTTTAACCCTATAAAAATGGGCCCTAAGAATTGGCCATTGTTAGTCCCTCAAAATGGATCACGTTAAGCTCGTTAAAAAAGGCCCTCAAAATGGGCCCATTTTGAGCCCCTAAAAATAAGAATTAAAATGGCACATTTCTAGCCCCTCAAAAAGGCCCTTAAAATGGGCCATTTTTAGCACTTAAGGATGGGACCAAAACTTAGCCATTCTTAGCCCTTAAAAAAGCTCTAAAAATGGACCAAGTATTAGCCTCTAAAATGGGCTTCTTTTAGCTATTCAAAAAAAGTCCTATATTACACCCTTGAAAATAAGCACTCATGGGCCATTTTGGGCGATTTGGGCCCATTTTGAGAACTTTTTCGAGGGGCTAAAATCGGCTCATTTTCCATTCTACTTTTGAGGAGATAAAATGGCACATTACTAGGGGCTTAAAATGGACCCCTTTTAGAAGCCATTTTGAAGAACCTTCAGGTGCCCACGTCAATGCAGTCCTCGAGTTGTTGTCAGGATTTTTCCTCAATACACGCCTTAACCATTACCATCTTCTCAGTAAGGACTGACACCAGCGTACTCCCTGTGGCTTCATACAGCTCTTCGGTGCTCAAATGGTTGGGACAGAATCTCCTCAGCACTCTCTTAAGGCATGCGGTGCAACACATCCAGTTTGTTGAGATCAGGTGCTGTCACCCTCTACAAAAATGACCTTTAAAAACAGCTGATTTTAAACTTCCAACAATGACACCCAAAAACCTCATTTTTACGCCACGAAAACAACGTTTGAAAACAGATTATTTTTAACTCTTAAAAATGACCTTTGAAACAAATAATTTCGCAAAAACGACCACCGAAAATAGCTGATTTTAAACTCCGAAAAATGAAACCCAAAAACACTGATTTTTTACGCTACGACAACGACCTTTAAAATCAGGTCATTTTTAACCTTTCAAAATCACTTTTAAAAACCTAATTTTTTACCGCCAAAAAAGGCTACCAAAAACAGCTGATTTTAAAGTTCCGAGAAAGAAACCCAAGAACAACTGATTTTTATAGCAAAAGGTTTGAACCCAGGAGTATCAGTAGTTCGTCTAGTTTGATCGTCCGGGTGAGGGTAGTTCTGATTCTAGAGTAGACTGCTCAATCAGTACTAATGTTCATCAAATCATCCCAGGGGAGTTTAGGACGTCCTGAAGTTGAGTCAGCACGCAGCACTGTAAACGTCCGGCCGTCATTATTGGTCGAAGAAGACCGATCTCAACCAAACAAACAATACGTATATATACACGGAAAACAAGTCCCATACCCCAATCTCCATCACAGGGCGCTTAAGGCTTTCCTGAATTAGGGACGGACCATTAGAAAAGTGATGGCGGGGGTGGGGAATTTTCAGCTTGCACGAATTTTTTTTTCGCTCACTGCTTGTGCAGGAATTTTTTTTTTCAGGTGAACCCCTCTGCACGAATTTTTTTTTACTACGTGTGAAAAAGTCACAATGGGACCTTCCTTCTGCACGAATTTTTTTTTTACCTTCTTCTTTGCATGAATGATTTTTCTTGGCATTTTCCCCTGCATGAATGTTTTTTGGTTTTTTCCCACCCCCCCCCCCCCCTCCATCACTTTTCTAATGGTCCGTCCCTTAGAAAAAAAAACAAAGCGCCTTGGAATCAAGGCTGCCTCTACCCTGAAAAAAATGCTGCGATACTGAAAGGTAACTTGGAGCTGTGTGCTGTCTACTAACCTCTTCCACAACGATGCACTATGACCTTTAGCAATCAGTTAAAAACAATAAAGCTTGGAAGTGTCCATGTTTCCCTCGACCACTGGTATTTTACTTACAGTATGCACTTACTGTTCAGCTTCTTAAAAATTTAAGTCATGGTCTCAACTGAGATTTGAAAAAGGCTCGTTCACTCACCGTGCTCGGAAAACTATTTTATAACCACAATTTTTGTAACAGGACTTTCAATTTCGTTGATTTTCACAGTTTAACGATACAATTCTCAATCAACGTGCAAGTTTAGATGGTTAGTACGCTACGAACTACAACTGAAAACGTTTTTTTGACGGCGACTTAAAATAAAGTTCCGGGCCCGTAAAGTTACTCAATCTTTCTTTCATAAAACAGGCCGCTGGACAGGGAGTGATTTGGTAAGCTATGCGGAAATAAGTGCACAGCCATAAAACACGACTCATAGTATAACTCTTGCTCTGTCTGATTATCTGTTCTTGCCTACTACTTTAACAAGATCGCTATAGCAAACTTTAAAAGAATCAACTTCACAATCCACATCCTAATCTTTCGTAGAGAGATTCCTTAAAATATTTCATATGATAAACAAGGAAACAACTAAGGCAGCTATTTTTATTCATTCTTTTTAAAATATCTCTTGAAAGCAAAACAGTTGATCAGATTACTCTGTGTTAATGCTTTTCATTTGTCGCGAAATTTGAAATTCAAATATTCCTAATTCATTATTCATGCTGTTTTTACTCGCACCTTTGCTATCGCACATGCTTCTACTGAGACACGTAGCGGTTCAAGTTAAGCAAGAAGAAACGATGTTTCCTGGCTTGAACTTTAAAGTTTCAAAGCTTCCTAGTAGAAAGTGTTCGAGAACAGAAGTGTCGAAAGAGGCGATAAAGCTTCCAAAGAAAAAAAATACCTTTTTTTACGAGAAAGGAGGCAAAGAAGCCATGCATGCCGTCTTTGAAAAACGTTCGTCTCTGGAAGGTAAGTTGAAATTGTGGCGTTTAGAATTGAAACGGGTGCTAATTTTGAGCGAGTGTTACATAAGTTTAGATTTTATTTCAATATAATTTTGTTTGAAGCGGAGAAAATTTGAAAAGTGTTCGGCTCGCTATCAGAACTTTCAACGATTGCCCAACATAGAGTTGTATTTGAATCGCTCAAGTTTCTATTCGACATGGTATTTGATAAATGTTATGTATACTTTTGCAGTTCAGAAGCGTGAGGTCATCAGAGGTGTGGAGGATTGACAGGGAGAAGAAAAAAAGCTACCAGACAAGGTGAGTCCAGTTTACACAATTTCCGTTTCGTGTATGTATTCGTATGCATATGTCTCCCAAAGGTTTGTTCTTGCCAAGTGAATGTTTTCTAGGAATTTGATAAGGTTTTCAGACTCGCGTTCCGTTCTTGAGTTTAAAAGGAGCACGCTAATACGTTAGATTTCCATATCACCTCATACTTCACTATGCAGGATGTTACCGTACTGTTTTGTTCTTCATAAACAAGAAATATTTGCACGTTTGTTAACTTTAACAATCCAGCTATAGTATGCAAAATGAAGTGTAGGTTGGTACGGAAATCTAGCCTGCTAAACCTTTGAGGTGATTTTGAATTTAAGTAAGATCATGCGCAGGCAAAAAATTTGTTTTTGTTTTTGAAGAACGAGACAGTAGTGCCACAACGTACACAGTGCGATTGCAGAATACCAGGCCCACCATTTCCACGTGTAGGAAGGTTTTGAAGAACAAGGCCTAAAACAATGGACTCTGTTGTTAATCATCAGTATGTAAATTTGTGGCCGGGTTTTCTGCGATCCATAAACTTGGAATAATCATACAAGTTGATAAAGTAATTTGTACAACCGTAAGGTACAAAAAGGGGGGTGCTGATGTTTTGAGCGTTAGCCCTTCAGAGCAAATGACGAAGGGCTAACGCTCGAAACGTCAGCACCCCCCGTCTTTTACCTTACGGTGGTATAACTTACTTTATCAATTCGTTTGATTATCCCAAGTTCTTGTGTTTCAATTCCCCACCCACGCAGCACAAGTTTCTATAGAAACTATCCCCACAATATTCTGCAATCTAGCGTAGAGATCTCAGCCGAAGTTGTTTTAATCAAAACTTTGGTATTCCGAACATCACTTAAAACCTTTCTAAACTTTTTCCAGTCTAAATTAAAGCATCTGAGCCCTATTTTCTGTGATGCCCTGAATTCAAAAGGCGCCTCTTCAAAAATTTGGAGCACAAAAAATCCAGAGGTGAAACTCTACCCAAAAAAATTAATTCCCAAGGGAACCTGTCTCTCTTTGTTGGACTCTGTTAAGTATGCTAATTAGTGATGTCACCATAAACAATGGAGGGCTGTTATTTTAACTTCTGTGTTGCTGACAAATGACGTAGTGAAAAATTTTACTAGCAAATGTGACACAAAACATTGTTAACTTAATTTTTTTATCATCTTCATTTCAGAGTTCCTGTGAAAATCCCTCCCACCCCGATACGCTATCCACAAAAGACAGGAATCATGGTGTTTCCTTCTGTTCACAGACAAAAATCTAGCTAGTGTCTTCAAAGGTAGAATATTTTTTTAGAAATTTGATGTTAAAAAAGGAACTTAAGCAAACCACGATGCCAGTTAAGGCATAGTGTTATCTAAGGTACGGCCAGTGAGTAACGTACAGCGCCAAACTGCATAATTTCGCAATCACGAAGCCAAACTTTCAGTTCTGGTCACAGTGGCGGAAAACTTTTGTTTTCATTGGACGCCTACTTCTCTTGGATCGCAAAAAAATTATTAGTAAGTCTTGCGCAGCACGTGACTTAGAACCTGATTTAGTTGCATGAGGTTACCGTAGACCTGCGTGGGCCAGTTCTTTGCAAATTCCGTTTTTCACGTCAAACTAAAAATTACTATTCTAGCCACATTTTAAAAAAATCATAAAATATTGAAACTCGCATGAGTTAATTTCTAAAAACAGATTTTCGAATTTAATTCTTTTGCCCGCGAGTAGGAAAGTCCGATTAGGACGTGCCAACAGAACTGACTCCCGTGATATTTTTGGCGGTAAAAACAGCCGGAATCTCTGAATTTCAAAGGGGTCTGTATGTGCCATAAGCACCCTATGATTTCGGTTGCAAGTGGTTGTCTTTTCAATCAGTTTACTGTCCAAAATTAAAGTGTGAATGGGGAACAAGCAAAAACGAAGAGGATCATAGAAAGCAAACTAAACAATTCGACGAAGAATGGCGAAGGGAACTTGACCAAACGGATAAGGGCTCGAGATTTGAGCAATCTACGCTGCACACTCTCTATCAGCAGCCATAAATCACAAGATCTGCCATGGCGAGCTCAAGCTGCTCAAACTTTCAATTTTCCGCAAATATGTTTTCGACAAAGAGTCTTCAGGGACTCCGCAAGACGCCTCTGTATTTCTATTGGCTCTCAGAATTTGTAGTTTTGAGTGTTGGCATTTATGGGCATCTAGTCACCAAAAGGCGTCAAATGTTTGCAAAACTTTGGAAACGAAAAAAAGTTACTTCGTTTTTGTGCGAGTGTACCCTCTTTGAGCTAATCAATAGAGTGTGAAAACTTAACGGATTGGCTGGAAATTTGGCCTTAAGACTCCCAAGATACCAACCAAAACACCAATGTGAAGGATTTCCTTTTTTCAAACTCAGTCCCCCGCAGTGGCCTCCGCCGTTAGGCGTAAATTTGGCAGAAAAATTTCAAAGCAAGCGATAGGAATATAGAAAAAGCCTTAAACACGAGTTTTTAAGTCAATGCATGGTGATTGATATTATGCAGTAGATTCAAGTATCAGGTGGAATTTGATACCCGATAAATTCGCTCAAAGAGACATCAGCCGTTTTGGGCTTTAAGGACGCGCTCTTCTTACGGTAAGACAAAGTTAAAGCAAAATGTTTTTTATCGCATAGTACATTCCATAAGCTTTGTATTGATATATAGTTTGTGGTGGTTGCGTTTAAAACAGCGCGCTTATAATTTTCTCCGTGAAGGTCTACGGTAACGTTAAAAGATGGTTTCTTGGCCAAAAATGGCTCCGCAATGTGACCAGCGCCAAGCCTATTGCAATGTAATAAACGCCGCAATTTCGCCTAGCTCCGTCGTGTTTGCTTTAAAGTTCCTTGCTAGAAAACCTTGTAAAAACTACTATATAAGATATTGTAATTATCGTAGCCTCAAGGGTGACAAATAAATACCCGCACTGAGATTTCACACCAGACAAATTAGCATTATTGTAACAAACGATTTAGACAAGATGCTTAAACGTAGGAAAATGTTTATAATGCACTAAAAACGGCTGACATTGGATGCAAATTTAGTCCTTCACTAAGAAAATTCTCCCATTTAATGTTCTCGTTAGGGCAGCCAAATCATTGCGTTAGGATAATAAAATAATAGAATCTTTAGGGATAATTCATATGAAACCCTTGAGGCTTACGTTACTTTAATGTGAGACAATTGAGTGTCAAGGTGCCCCACGAAAAGTGCGCTCAAAACGCGCGATAAACTTGAGTTGCGCAATGTTGCTATCTTTCTATTCTCCTTTAATCTTGCAGTACGTATTCTATACGTACAGCATATAACTGTTAAGTAGTTTTCCAAACAATAGTCAAACTGCATAGTTTGATCCACAGATGAAAACGTTAGAACCACACTGCATATTTAAACAAAGAGTACCACACTACAGTACTTTTCAGTATCTTTACAATGGATGGTTTGATCCACAGATGAAAACGTTAGAACCACACTGTATAGTAAGACAAACACTACCACAGTACAGAACTGTTCAGAAGCTTTCCAAAGAATAAACACAGTTCATGGTTTGATCCACAGATGAAAACGTTACAACCACACTGTATATTTGAACAAACAGTACCACAGTACAGTACTGTTCAGTAGCTTTCCAAAGTATGGTCATACTGCATGGTTTGATCCACAGATGAAAAAAGTTAGAACCATACTGTATAATGAAACAAACGGTACCACAGTACATTGATGTTCACTGGCTTTCGAAGAATATTTACACTACACTGTTTGATACTCAGTAGATGAAAAGTCAGAACCACACTATATAGTTAAACAAACTATACCAAAGTACTGTTCAATGGCTTTCCAATATCTGGCGGCAGTTCGTTCAAAGATAGAAAATTTAAAATCACGCCTTTTCGATAAAGCACTTGCTATACCAAAGTCTTGTCTGCAGTGATAGCTTCATTGTGCAACTCAATGTGTGAATGTTTCATTTCTGTGTACGGCTGCTAGTTAGAAAGCCAAATAGTGTAAACAGCGATTTTTACGTGGCGCACCTTAACACATTGTACTTAGCTTTTAAGAAATCAAGGCGGAAACCTCACATCATTTTGCCATAAAAACAACTTGAAGTTTAGATATTAATTTTTTTCTGTTAGCTGGATTGGCATATTAAACGTCAAAGTAAAATATCTAAGATCTTTTTTTACTGAAAGTGTTAAGTTTTAGTGGCCTTTCTAATTTGAGGTTACCGCTTGTTATTTCTTAATCTGTGATATTTAATAGCGAAATCCAGCGGATTCTTCCACGGTCTCAGCAGCATTCTCATTGAACGTGTAGCTAAAAATGCGCTCTAAATTTCTTTCAAAAACCTATTTTTAGGGATTGCGCCTTTTGTTGCGGAAGTAATGTCGCCTTAGCTTTATGGCGCTTCGTTTGGCAGAATTTGCAATTTTTATTTTAAGCACTCAATGTCGCAGCTCAAACTCGCGCAGCGTGGAAGAATCTCACGGATTCGTACTCTTGGAAAGTAACTTAAGGTGGAAGCTCACACTTTGTTTACGAGCCAAATATAATCCCAATTTATACCGGAGTGTTCTCGAAACCTACAAAGTATTTGGAAGCGATAACAGCAAATTAAATTACAGTGTTGAAACTCCGGTGTAAAGTGAGATTTTTACTTGGTATGGATGCGAAGTAAGGCTTCTCATCGCTAAGTAGACTAAAAACTGTAACGTACAAACTTCGCTTTGTCTGCGAGTCAAGTTAAACCTCTGTTTGCACTGGAGTCCTTGATGGCAAAAACAGGCCTTCAAGTAAACGAAACACTCTGTGTGAATCGAGGATTTTGCTTGAAAGGTCGAGAAAGTAAAGTTTGGCGTCTCAGGTTAGAACTGTAGGCGCCATGGAGGCTTCACTTTGTTTGTGAGCCAAGTTAAACCTTAATCATTTTACACTGGAGTATGGTCGAAAGATCACGAGTCGAGAATAACAAACTCCGGTTTAAATTGAGAATTTGATTTGACGAGCAGAGGAAGTGAAGCTTTTTATCCCGCTGTAGACTTAAAAATAGGAGTTGCAAAGCTTCACGTTGTTTTGCGAGCCAAGTTAAGCCTCAATTTATGCCTGCGTACTTGAAGGCAAACAATAGTCTGGTGTAAATTGAGAATTTATCTTGGCGTGCTGATGAAGTGGAGCTTGTTATCGCATTGTAGACTTAGAAATGTAAAGTACAAGCTTTGCTTGCGAGTCAAGTCAAACCTTAATTCATGCTGGAGTGTTAGCGGCAACAAAAGCTCCAGCGTGAATTGAGGATTTCACTTGGCTTGCAGACAAAGCAACGCTTGTCACTTTACATTATTCAGAAGCTTTGTAAATAGGACACATAAGAATTAGAATAACACAAGTCATGTAAATTAGTTGCTTTATTAGTAACGCATATCAACAAGTACTTATGATACACATAGAAGTATTAGCACTGATAAAAAACGAAAATGAAACGATATATCTTTCAAGTATTTGAGGACAAAATCAAAATATTGGCTGTTTACAATGTCAAAAATTCAGTGGGATAACAACTTGAACAAGTTAGGTCAAAGTTTATCTTAAAACATCCTTGAAAACTAATGATGGTTTCTCCTTCCATCAGGAATTTTTTTGCTATAATACTTCTATGTGTGTCGCGACAATTTTATGTAGACCAGTAATACAGCTCCTTTAATTTGCAACAGAATGTGCAGCCAAATGTCCGAATCATTGACTTGCAAAATAGCCACTAATAATTTATTCATTTTTTTCTGTCACCTTCTCTAGCGGAGAACGAAACAACGTGGTTCTTACATTGGGTGGTTTTGCTACCAAAAAAGCTCTCAAAAAGCACTGTTTGCAGCGTCAATAACGGTTTTCTGGACAAAATTAAGAAGGGGAACCTACACGTCAATTTTGTATGCTGTGCGTTGAATTTCTGAGGAACGAAGGCGACTTAAGGAGCACGATGCCCGAACAGCCATCTTGGCGGAGGAAGTCGTTGAACAAGGAATTAAGAGGCTTACTTTGCTCTCCAGGTATATCTACCAGAATATTTATTATTCATTTCTTCATTTCTTCGCAGTGTGATAAAGTTTTAGTTTCTGTCAGATTTATTTTTGCTGTTTGCCCCATTTTGGCTATTAAGTGCAATTTAAGTCGTTGGCTGGTCATATGAAGTCTCAGTACACACCGTGGCTTTTTGGACGAAGCAGTGTAAAATGATCACAAATAGGAAAGATCTTATTTCTTTTCTGAGTATTTCATGAAACAGAGTTTTTCAGTCATCCTGGTGATATATGAATAGTACTGTTGTCTTGTAAGAAAGTGAATTTTATGTTGGCAACAAAACGTCGGCAAATGTTCTATACTAAGCATAATTGACACTTTCGTTCTTAATACAAGGTTCTGGAGCGTAAATATTTATGTTTAATTTCAGTTTATTTTTATACGAGTTTAGTTGCATTTTGGGGAGAGTTATAAATAAATAGTGAATATTGTATTTGAATTTGTGTACACTGCAATACTGTTAGAAAATGGATTGTTAGATAAATCCTGAACGTCACATCTGAATTAAAGTAAATTGTAATATTCTGCGGCAAGAGCTGAAACAATCTAAAAGTTTAAATCTATCTTAAGATCGAATTCTCCTTTCAATCAACTTTTTCCTCCAATTCTGTGTAGCAAATTTCAGTGAGTGCCGTATGTTAGTTTGGAGAATTTAGTATCCGTTTCATTCAATATCAGTTTCATTCAATATCCTTGAGCTGATAATGTTCGGATTTCTCATCAACTGTCTGCTTGAAAATCAAAGTATTCTGAAAGGAGAATCTGCATGTTGGTCACTTCAGGGGAGAAAGTATTAGCAATTGAAAGTAGGATACCCTGGTCTATTTAAAGTAAAATTTTTCAGACTTTGAAATTCTTAAATTAGAAGATATTGCTTGGGTAAATAACTAGAATGATTAAGATTGTATTTTACTTAACTGAGCAGTGTTGTAATTGTAATATTGTTTTATTTCACAGTTGCTGCCTGAATGAATGAATGTATGTTGGACAAAGATGATCAACAAGAAGAGAAGCACAGAACACTAATTTGACTGTACACTGCTTTGACTTCAATAAAGCTTGATTGAATGGAACAGAGTGTGCAAACTTTAAACCAGTGAAGCAGACGCTGCCTAGTCCAGCTTTTACTAGCACCAGTTGCTGACATTTGGAAAGGAAAAATGCTCTTAGCCGCTTCTTATAGAGGAGTATTTCTTCGGAAAAATTTCGAAAAAATACTAAGTCTCTATTTTGGCTAACTGCGCATGCGCGAATTTTTCTCAGGAAAAAATTTCGAAAAAATTCTAAGTCTCTATTTTGATCAACTGCACATGCGCTAGAATTCACTGGTTTAATCAGATTGCAGTCTCTGGGTGTCAACTCATTTCTTTCATTTGCATAACGAGTCTTCCTACTAGCACTCTGTTCAAATTGGTCAAATTTTCCCGCCAAAAGACTTAGAAAAAATACCAGGGCGCCAAATACGCATGCGCCGTTTTTTTTTTTAAAAAATTCAAAGGATGATCTTCATTAAAATACAACTCATTTTCTTCTCTTTCATTTCTTTATTTGCATCTCATGTATCATAAGTACTTGTTGATATGCGTTACTAATAAAGCAACTAATTTACATGACTTGTGTTATTCTAATTCTTATGTGTCCTATTTACAAAGCTTCTGAATAATGTAAAGTGACAAGCGTTGCTTTGTCTGCAAGCCAAGTGAAATCCTCAATTCACGCTGGAGCTTTTGTTGCCGCTAACACTCCAGCATGAATTAAGGTTTGACTTGACTCGCAAGCAAAGCTTGTACTTTACATTTCTAAGTCTACAATGCGATAACAAGCTCCACTTCATCAGCACGCCAAGATAAATTCTCAATTTACACCAGACTATTGTTTGCCTTCAAGTACGCAGGCATAAATTGAGGCTTAACTTGGCTCGCAAAACAACGTGAAGCTTTGCAACTCCTATTTTTAAGTCTACAGCGGGATAAAAAGCTTCACTTCCTCTGCTCGTCAAATCAAATTCTCAATTTAAACCGGAGTTTGTTATTCTCGACTCGTGATCTTTCGACCATACTCCAGTGTAAAATGATTAAGGTTTAACTTGGCTCACAAACAAAGTGAAGCCTCCATGGCGCCTACAGTTCTAACCTGAGACGCCAAACTTTACTTTCTCGACCTTTCAAGCAAAATCCTCGATTCACACAGAGTGTTTCGTTTACTTGAAGGCCTGTTTTTGCCATCAAGGACTCCAGTGCAAACAGAGGTTTAACTTGACTCGCAGACAAAGCGAAGTTTGTACGTTACAGTTTTTAGTCTACTTAGCGATGAGAAGCCTTACTTCGCATCCATACCAAGTAAAAATCTCACTTTACACCGGAGTTTCAACACTGTAATTTAATTTGCTGTTATCGCTTCCAAATACTTTGTAGGTTTCGAGAACACTCCGGTATAAATTGGGATTATATTTGGCTCGTAAACAAAGTGTGAGCTTCCACCTTAAGTTACTTTCCAAGAGTACGAATCCGTGAGATTCTTCCACGCTGCGCGAGTTTGAGCTGCGACATTGAGTGCTTAAAATAAAAATTGCAAATTCTGCCAAACGAAGCGCCATAAAGCTAAGGCGACATTACTTCCGCAACAAAAGGCGCAATCCCTAAAAATAGGTTTTTGAAAGAAATTTAGAGCGCATTTTTAGCTACACGTTCAATGAGAATGCTGCTGAGACCGTGGAAGAATCCGCTGGATTTCGCTATTAAATATCACAGATTAAGAAATAACAAGCGGTAACCTCAAATTAGAAAGGCCACTAAAACTTAACACTTTCAGTAAAAAAAGATCTTAGATATTTTACTTTGACGTTTAATATGCCAATCCAGCTAACAGAAAAAAATTAATATCTAAACTTCAAGTTGTTTTTATGGCAAAATGATGTGAGGTTTCCGCCTTGATTTCTTAAAAGCTAAGTACAATGTGTTAAGGTGCGCCACGTAAAAATCGCTGTTTACACTATTTGGCTTTCTAACTAGCAGCCGTACACAGAAATGAAACATTCACACATTGAGTTGCACAATGAAGCTATCACTGCAGACAAGACTTTGGTATAGCAAGTGCTTTATCGAAAAGGCGTGATTTTAAATTTTCTATCTTTGAACGAACTGCCGCCAGATATTGGAAAGCCATTGAACAGTACTTTGGTATAGTTTGTTTAACTATATAGTGTGGTTCTGACTTTTCATCTACTGAGTATCAAACAGTGTAGTGTAAATATTCTTCGAAAGCCAGTGAACATCAATGTACTGTGGTACCGTTTGTTTCATTATACAGTATGGTTCTAACTTTTTTCATCTGTGGATCAAACCATGCAGTATGACCATACTTTGGAAAGCTACTGAACAGTACTGTACTGTGGTACTGTTTGTTCAAATATACAGTGTGGTTGTAACGTTTTCATCTGTGGATCAAACCATGAACTGTGTTTATTCTTTGGAAAGCTTCTGAACAGTTCTGTACTGTGGTAGTGTTTGTCTTACTATACAGTGTGGTTCTAACGTTTTCATCTGTGGATCAAACCATCCATTGTAAAGATACTGAAAAGTACTGTAGTGTGGTACTCTTTGTTTAAATATGCAGTGTGGTTCTAACGTTTTCATCTGTGGATCAAACTATGCAGTTTGACTATTGTTTGGAAAACTACTTAACAGTTATATGCTGTACGTATAGAATACGTACTGCAAGATTAAAGGAGAATAGAAAGATAGCAACATTGCGCAACTCAAGTTTATCGCGCGTTTTGAGCGCACTTTTCGTGGGGCACCTTGACACTCAATTGTCTCACATTAAAGTAACGTAAGCCTCAAGGGTTTCATATGAATTATCCCTAAAGATTCTATTATTTTATTATCCTAACGCAATGATTTGGCTGCCCTAACGAGAACATTAAATGGGAGAATTTTCTTAGTGAAGGACTAAATTTGCATCCAATGTCAGCCGTTTTTAGTGCATTATAAACATTTTCCTACGTTTAAGCATCTTGTCTAAATCGTTTAGTACAATAATGCTAATTTGTCTGGTGTGAAATCTCAGTGCGGGTATTTATTTGTCACCCTTGAGGCTACGATAATCACAATATATTATATAGTAGTTTTTACAAGGTTTTCTAGCAAGGAACTTTAAAGCAAACACGACGGAGCTAGGCGAAATTGCGGCGTTTATTACATTACAATAGGCTTGGCGCAGGTCACATTGCGGAGCCATTTTTTGCGAAGATTTCATCTTTTAGCGTTACCGTAGACCTTCACGGAGAAAATTATAAGCGCGCTGTTTTAAACGCAACCACCACAAACTATATATCAATACAAATCTCATGGAATGTACTATGCGATAAAAAATATTTTGCTTTAACTTTGTCTTGCCATAAGAAGAGCGCTTCCTTAAAGCCCAAAACGGCTGATTTTCCTTTTCAGCGAATTTATCGGGTATCAAATTCCACCTGATACTTGAATCTACTGCATAATATCAATCATTAAGCATTGACTTAAAAACTCGTGTTTAAGGCTTTTTCTATATTCCTATCGCTTGCTTTGAAATTTTTCTGCCAAATTTACGCCTAACGGCGGAGGCCACTGCGGGGGACTGAGTTTGAAAAAAGGAAATCCTTCACATTGGTGTTTTTGTTGGTATCTTGGGAGTCTTAAGGCCAAATTTCCAGCCAATCCGTTAAGTTTTCACACCCTATTGATTAGCTCAAAGAGGGTACACTCGCACAAAAACGAAGTAACTTTTTTTCGTTTCCAAAGTTATGCAAACATTTGACGCCTTTTGGTGACTAGATGCCCATAAATGCCAACACTCAAAACTACAAATTCTGAGAGCCAATAGAAATACAGAGGCGTCTTGCGGAGTCCCTGAAGACTCTTTGTCGAAAACATATTTGCGGAAAATTGAAAGTTTGAGCAGCTTGAGCTCGCCATGGCAGATCCTGTGATTTATGGCTGCTGATTGAGAGTGTGCAGCGTAGATTGCTCAAATCTCGAGCCCTTATCCGTTTGGTCAAGTTCCCTTCGCCATTCTTCGTCGAATTGTTTAGTTTGCTTTCTATGATCCTCTTCGTTTTTTCTTGTTCCCCATTCACACTTTCATTTTGGACAGTAAACTGATTGAAAAGACAACCACTTGCAACCGAAATCATAAGGTGCTTATGGGACATAGAGACCCCTTTGAAATTCAGACATTCCGGCTGTTTTTACCGCCAAAAATATCACGGGAGTCAGTTCTGTTTTCACGTCCTAATCGGACTTTCATACTCACGGGCCAAAGAATTAATATCGAAAATCTGTTTTTAGAAAATAATTCATGCGATTTTCAATATTTTATGATTTTTTTTTAAATGTGGCTAGAATTGCAATGTTAAGTTTGATGTGAAAAACGGGATTTGCAAAGAATTGGCCCTCGCAGGTCGACGGTGAGCTCACTACGGCAAATAAATCAGGTTCTAAGTCACGTGCTGCGTAAGACTTAGTAATTATTTTTTTCGATCCAAGAGAAGGAGGCGTCCATTCAAAACAAAAGCTTTCCGCCACTGTGACCAGAACTGAAAGTTTGGCTTCGTGATTGTGAAATTATGCAGTTTGGCGCTGTACGTTACTCACTGGCCGCACCTTAGATAACACTATGCCTTAACTGGCATCGTGGTTTGCTTAAGTTCCTTTTTTAACATCAATTTTCTAAAAAAATATACTACCTTTGAAGACACTAGTTAGATTTTTGTCTGTGACCAGAAGGGAACGCCATGATTCCTGTCTTTTGTGGATAGCGTATCGTCTTGGGAGGGATTTTCACAGGAGCTCTGAAATGAAGATGATAAAAAAATTAAGTTAACAATGTTTTGTCTCACATTTGCTAGTAACATTTTTCACTACGTCGTTTGTCATCAACACAGAAGTTAAAACAACAGCCTTCTATTGTTTATGGTGACATCACTAATTAGCATACTTAATAGAGTCCAACAAAGAGAGACAGGTTCCCTTGGGAATTAATTTTTTTGGGTAGAGTTTCACCTCTGGATTTTTTGTGCTCCAAATTTTTGAAGAGGCGCCTTTTGAATTTAGGGCATCACAGAAAATAGGGTTCAGCGGCTTTAATTTAGACTGGAAAAAGTTTAGAAAGGATTTAAGTGATGTTTGGAATACGAAAGTTTTCTTAAAAACAGGATTAAAACAACTTCGGCTGAGATCTCTACGCTAGATTGCAGAATATTGTAAGGGTAGTTTCTAAAGAGACTGGTGCTGCGTGGGTGGGGAATTAAAACTCAAGAAATTGGGATGATCAAAGGAATTGATAAAGTAAGTTATACCGCCATAAGGTAAAATAGGGGGTGCTGACGTTTCGAGCGTTAGCTATATAGCCCTTCGTCATTCGCTCCGACGAAGGGCTAACGCTCGAAACATCAGCACCCCCCTCTTTTACCTTACGGTGGCACAAATGACTGTATCAACTTGTATGATTATCCAAGTTTATGGATTGCAAAAAACCCGGCCACATATTTACATACTGATGAATAACAACAGAGAGTCCATTGTTTTAGGCCTCGTTCTTCAAAACCTTCCTACACGTGGAAATGGTGGGCCTGGTATTCTGCAATCAATTCTGTTGCACTACTGTCTTGTTCTTCAAAAACAAAAACAAAATTGTTTGCCTGCGCATGATCTTACTTAAATTCAAAATCACCTTAAAGGTTCAGCAGGCTAGATTTCCGTACCAACCCACACTTCATTTTGCATACTATAGCTGGATTGTTAAAGTTAACAAACGTGCAAATATTTCTTGTTTATGAAGAACTAAACAGTACGGTAACATCCTGCATAGTGAAGTATGAGGTGATATGGAAATCTAACGTATTAGCGTGCTCCTTTTAAACTCAAGAACGGAACGCGAGTCTGAAAACCTTATCAAATTCCTAGAAAACATTCACTTGGCAAGAACAAACCTTTGGGAGACATATGCATACGAATACATACACGAAACGGAAATTGTGTAAACTGGACTCACCTTGTCTGGTAGCTTTTTTTCTTCTCCCTGTCAATCCTCCACACCTCTGATGACCTCACGCTCCTGAACTGCAAAAGTATACATAACATTTATCAAATACCATGTCGAATAGAAACTTGAGTGATTCAAATACAACTCTATGTTGGGCAATCGCTGAAAGTTCTGATAGCGAGCCGAACACTTTTCAAATTTTCTCCGCTTCAAACAAAATTATATTGAAATGAAATCTAAACTTATGTAACACTCGCTCAAAATTAGCACCCGTTTCAATTCTAAACGCCACAATTTCAACTTACCTTCCAGAGACGAACGTTTCTCAAAGACGGCATGCATGGCTTCTTTGCCTCCTTTCTCGTAAAAAAGGTATTTTTCTTCTTTGGAAGCTGTATCGCCTCTTTCGACACTTCTGTTCTCGAACACTTTCTACTGGGAAGCTTTGGAACTTTAAATTTCAAGCCAGGAAACTTCGTTTCTTCTTGCTTAACTTGAACCGCTACGTGTCTCAGTAGAAGCATGTGCGATAGCAAAGGTGCGAGTAAAAACAGCATGAATAATGAATTAGGAATATTTGAATTTCAAATTTCGCGCCAAATGAAAAGCATTAACACAGAGTAACCTGATCAACTGTTTTGCTTTCAAGAGATATTTTAAAAAGAATGAATAAAAATAGCTGCCTTAGTTGTTTCCTTTTTTATCATATGAAATATTTTAAGGAATCTCTCTACGGAAGATTAGGATGTGGATTGTGAAGTTGGTTCTTTTAAAGTTTGCTATAGCGATCTTGTTAAAGTAGTAAGCAAGAATAGAGAATCAGACAGAGCAAGAGTTATACTATGAGTCGTGTTTTATGGCTGTGCACTTATTTCCGGAAGCTTACCAAATCACTCCCTGTCCAGTGGCCTGTTTTATGAAAGAAAGATTGAGTGACTTTACAGGCCCGGAACTCTACTTTAAGTCGCTGTCAAAAAAACGTTTCTGTAGTTCGTAGCGTAGTAACCATCTAAACTTACACGTTGATTGAGAATTGTATCGTTTAACTGTGAAAATCAACGAAATTGAAAGTCCTGTTACAAAAATTGTAGTTATAAAATAGTTTTCCGAGCACGGTGAGTGAACGAGCCTTTGTAGAAACAGGCCTCAGGAATAAAAAAATATTTTCAAATCTCAGTTTAGACCATGACTTAAATTTTTAAAAAGCTGAACAGTAAGTGCATACTGTAAGTAAAATACCAGTGGTCGAGGAAAACATGGACACTTCCAAGCTTTATTTGTTTTTAATTGATTGCTAAAGGTCATAGTGCATCGTTGTGGAAGAGGTTAGTAGACAGCACACAGCTCCAAAACCCTTTCAGTATCGCAGCATCTTTTTCAGGGTAGAGGCAGCCTTGATTCCAGGGCGCTTTTTTGTTTGTTTTTTTTTCTAATTCAGGAAAGTCTTAAGCGCCCTGTGATGGATCGGAGATTGGGGTAAGGGACTTGTTTTCGTGTATATATACGTATTGTTTGTTTGGTTGAGAAAGGTCTTCTTCGACCAATAATGACGGCGGGACGTCTTACAGTGCTGCGTGCTGACTCAACTTCAGGACGTCCTAAACTCCCCTGGGGATGTCCCTGAGCTTTCCCCGCGCCACCCGTCCCCTCAGTAGTTTGTACCCTCAAAATGTTTTACTTGCTCGTACTTTCTTAACTTTCTAAACGAAGTAATTGTCAAGGTGGCCTTTTGATCAGACTCCACTCAAATGTTCAAAACCATTTTTCTTTTATTATATGATAAAAATATGTGCATTATTTTTTTTACGTTGTCTCAAAATCTTCTTGGTAAATTTACACAGTATAATTTCCATCTTAGTTTTTTTCAAGGACCAACTTTGGTTCCAGTTCTATGCTAAAGTAAACTATGAAGTCGTCACAGTTACATTTGTTCTAGTGAATCTAATTCTGACGGCCCTTGTTCTCCTGTGAGAAACGCCGTGGTCTCCTGATTGTCCTTCCACATCTGGATCTCTTGGCGGCGACGGCAGACTGTTCTGGTTCTTTCTCTTCTTCTAATTTCCTCTTTCTTGTGTCTTTGCAAGGCTGGGATTCCTTAATACAAAAATATTATTCCAAAGAGTTAAACTCTAAGCTCAAAAATAATCTTGATGGTGTAATGAATTTTTAAAAGCGATTACTCAGTGAGTGTCGTGACGTGTGGTCACATGACTATTAATGCTTTATTTAGTAATTTTTCGTTACCTCAAAGTGAGGTGTTACCACTGTGCTTGGCCCAGCCTCTTCCATCACTGCCAGTTTATACTTTAGAGCTTGGCAAGACTGGCTCTTTAAAAAACACATAATCAAAATTAACGAATATCGTTCTGCTAAACAGGAATTAATAATAGGGTAGATAAAGTGGTAGTCACATGACTGTAAATGACATATTTAGTAATTGTCCCTCATCTCAAAGTAAAATGGGCCTAGCGCAGTAGGGCAACCTCACTTTGAGGAGAGGGACAATTTGATCTAGCTGCTGGTCTTCCATTGGCTGGGTCGTAAAGGGAAAAAGAATGTCATTATAATTGCTTTTGTATACAGTTTAATCCAAAAAGGCCGCCATTAAAATATTCTTTTATTTTTATTCAAATTATTCCTTGATGCCTCGTTATTAAGCTAAAATTGAAACGAATATTTCACCTTGAACGAGGCATCAAGGTCTAATGCAAATAAAAACAAACCAATATATAAAAGGCGGCCATTTTGGAATAAGGCATATTACAGTGTTGAGCTCTGCATACTTGGTTGAAGGTTCGATGCTAACGCGGCGTTAATAAAAGGGTGACGTAACGATGCAGTCACATGACTAACAATGCTTAGTGTATTGTACCTCATCTCAAACTGAGGTTGGTAAACTGTGCTTGGCGCAGCCTCTTCCGTTACCACCAATGCAACCTTGTTCATCTCTGCAGATGGCTTGCACTTCAAAGTGACAAATATAATACAAAATTTGATCAATATCATTGTAAGAAAGATTGCCCACTTTATTCAATTTCTTTCCTAGAAAGGAATTTAAAAAGTGACATAACGAAGTACTCACATGACTATAAATGCCATATTTAGTAATTTGTTTTTCTGGACTCCACCCACCCCACCCCTATTCTACTGATGTTTTGATTCTTTCAAGATGAGAGAATAGAAAGCCTACAAACAATGTAAACAGATCACAATCGTGGTTAATAGATTAAAAGTAACTTTCCTCCTTCGTCTTTCTCGCTTTTTATTTTTCCCCTGGCCCCTCCCCTGAGAGGTCGAACCTTAAGATGGATCCTGGATGGTATAAGTTTTACTCACCCTCTCTTAGTCGCTCATTTGATATAGCTCTCGCTCTTTCTGCACAGCCCATCATGCAATCAGGTATTACTGCAATGTTTTCTAAGATTTCCTACAATGAAGCACGTAACCATAACAAGTTAATCAAAAACTGATTATACAAACATTGTAGTGAAACCACTCCGTACAGCTTGTGATTTTAGCCGAGTTTCAGAAATTCATGTCGTCTTGCTATCAGTCCTGTTATCATCGCATTCTAAGCAAGTGTGCCGTTGTTCTTGGGTGGTCGGAGAAAACGTGGCATGCGGTTGTTTGTAAGAATTGTTTCAAGGTTGTAATTAAATTAAAATTAATAAATTAAGTAATTTAAAAATCTTTGCATTTTTTATGTTGTCAAAACGACCTTTTCCATTTTACACCTGTTAGTTATGTAAAACTTTGGTTCCATCTCATTGTAGTAACATCTTCTTTCCTTCTTTTGTCTGTGTCATTTATTCTTTGTAACCTGTATACTTTATTTCCCTCAGGTAAAGGAGCAGTTGGGAATAACATGCCATCCAGTTCATTCAGGTCAAACCTGTTTGTTACGGAGAAACGTATGAAAAAATTGTTCCCTATGGACGAGGTCAAAGTAGCTTTTACTCAACGTTGGCAATGGCTAGGGAGCTATCATCCTATCCCCTCTGCTTCCCCCCAAAAGAAACTAGCATATTACAACAGACAATGTGCGCCCCTCTATTTACAGTCCGTATCGGAAAACACTTTTCCCTTGTGTGATAGAGTTATAGCTCAAATAGAAGTCGTATGCAGGACAAAACACTTTCAAAGAAGCGTAAAAGTATAAGCTCTTCCTCTCGACTTTTATCAACATAACATCTCTTTGAGCGATCGAGAGGGCTGATGATTGTAATCATTAAGCAGCAAAACTTACAGATTCAAAGACATTTGCCATTCTTTTGGAAGTACTACGCATTCAACAGTAGTTTCTGTGTGATTAGGGACCATTAGCAAGGACGACGTCGACGAGAACGAGAACGCCAAAAAAACAATAGGCATAATTAGCAAAAACAATGGATCTACACGCCCCACACGTGCGTTTTGCATTTGTTACATTTCGTTCACGTTCTCTCCAAAACAACGACGTGAAATGGCCAAATTTAAAGCTCTGTGGAGGACGTGAGCCCAAGTAGAGAAATGCTCAGTTTACTCGGAAAACATCAACGCCGTTCATGCAAGTTAAATTCCTGGACAGTTTGCGTGAGTTTCACAAGGAGGATGTGTTGAAATAATTGCAATTTCATTGCAGTAATGCGAATTCATGTTTTTCGTAGTCGTTCTCGTTGACGTCGGCGTCGTCCTTGCTAAAGGTCCCTAATGTGTTTTAAATAGAAAATGTGAGAAATTGCTATCCTCTCTCATTTGTGTTTTTCTGGTCTCTAATTTTTCGCGTTGGAAAAGGAAAAAGACACTCGGTTTGTTTTACCTTTGTCCTCGGGGCCGCCGCGTCACCAACGAAAAATCTCCCATTTCGTAAAGTTTTGTTGTTAGTTATGTTTGTTCAAACGATGTAAAAGTAGTTTCGTTTTCTTTAATTGTAAATTTCTGAAAACCTCCAGTCGTAAATGAAAACTACGGAGTTGATGATTGTGATGTCATCAATGGAAAGGGTTATCCGCGCGCTCTGACGCACTTTGGAACTTTAACTAGAGCAGTGACACGCAACGCTCACAGGGGTGGGGTGGGGTGGTAGTAGCAGTAGCAAGTTGTCATAATACTTTATGCTAGTAACACTGTCACAAGCGCCTGCACCTTTGCTAGTGAGATCTCTTGGCATGGTCAATTTATTATTTAAAGCGTGACACATGCTTGCGGACAATCTTCTCCTCCTTTGTAACCAGGAGGCCATCAATATTGATGAGCTCCGATCCTGCTTTGAACTAAGCAACAGTACACGAAAGATTACTGGTCGCGAAACTAAGGACGTAGTTCTGTTTGGAAGCCGACCTATGCTAACCTCGGTGTAAAATTTTTCCGCGTTCTTGCTTGTTTGCGTGCAGTGTAATCTCCATTGTGACTTGATGAAGTGGAGTTTTTAAGGGTCAGGGAGCAGGGTTGGCGCAGTGTTGGTGAGCAGGGTTGGCGCAGTGGTGAGAGCGCTACCCTTCCACCGATGTGGCCCGGGTTCGATTCCCGGCCCCAGCGTCATATGTGGGCTGAGTTTGCTGGTTCTATACTCTGCTACGAGAGGTTTTTCTCCGGGTAATCCGTACCGGTTTTCCCGAATTTCCCCTCTCCACAAAAACCAACATTTTTTCGAATTGATTTGTTTTTTAGTGTCCCCGATTAGTACGTCAGTGCTAGATACAGGTGACACTCAAATAAAGCTCATTATTGAAACAAGGAGAATAAAAAACACCTTATTTTTTATTCAAGGAGAATATTCTACCATGTGCTTTTTTCCTCGCCTCCACTGCTTGACTTTTTCGCGTATCACCAACAAAACTGAGCAGAGTTATGGACGTGTTCTATTCGAGAAACTTTTTTCAAAAGCACAACCAGAAAAATTGAGGATAGACAAACCGTTTTCTCTCGTCGACCTCGTGCTTTGGCGGATAGCGGTGGCAGTGAATCGAAAAACAGAATGAATAATTAAATATCATTTGCATTACAAATCTCCGCCAAACAGAATACCCAGGAACAGTCGCTTAATCTTATTGAAAATAGCGAGCTCTGGAACACGGATTAATGATCTGTATTTATGACAATGGGAAGTTCAAATGGCCTGTGAAGCCGTCGGAACACTTTGCAGGAAAGTGAAAACTAGTGCAACTAAGGGATCATGAGGGACAGAGAGAAATACTCGGGGCGTCGTCTGGGGTATGAAAACTTCAGTAAAGTTATTTATAGAAACGGAAGAACGTTTTCCGAGACGTCCGCATCGGTATCTAATGGCCGCTAGTGGTTCTTGAATATGTATGAGGCTCTCTAATTATGGATTATTCAGACAGAATTTACGGTAGGTACGTGGTGTAAGCATCGTGTATGGCTATGGAGAGCAATGTATGCCATATATTCACTAACGGGGAACCACTATATGATGCTTACACCACGTACCTACCGAATTTACAGACAAGAGTCCTACTCGGTACGCCATGACTTCCGAGTCCAAATAAATAACTTTTCTGAAGTTCATATCGCGTATCCCAAGGGCTTGGCTAGACTGGGAGTGTCCCTCTCCGTCCCTTATGTTCTCTTGGTGCAACTTCAAATCTGGTGAAAAAAATGGATCAGGTGAACGCATAAAAATTCTCAACGCCTTGGATCGTGCCGCTTATTGTTTTGCCCCTTAGCTCGAAAGACCACTAAAAACCGCACAATTTAGCCCCCTAAAATGACCACCAAAAACCGTATATTTTAAATCCCCTGAAATGATCACCTAAAGAATCAAGACAGCATTCAGCGCAAAAAATGTGTTTTATTCGATTTTGGCTCAAAAATATAATTTTCACTTTCAATTCTAATTCATTAAAAGTTATATCATTAAGCTCTTTTCAAACAGCGCCTAATTGTAAGAAATGAATAACCTCTATAGCAATGTCATTTCTCAAACCACAGTGAAATAATTATATAATAAATAAGTAGGCGAAATTAAATAATTCATATTAAATAAACATTAAAGGCATTTGCGACGGCAACATTGCAGAATTCCAATATTCACTAAGCCAATTTAAAGAAATTACCATTCCAATCCTGATAATGTAGGAGTAGCGAATACAAAGTGAACGAGGCGAGAAATAGGACCTTAAATGCGCGCGATCCCCATTCGCTTCTAACTTGCTTTTCAAACTGTTGACTGAGAACATCAAAGCTGGAGCCACGATTTAAGTTAACACTGCGATCCAGAGGTTTCTAAAAGTTGAATACAAGTGAAAACCGGCAGTGTTAACTTTGAAAGGGAAATAAAACACGAAAAAGCTAGTCCAATAACTAAGAACCTGAGGGTTGAATGAGGATCTGGAAGGTTGTAACTCAGAGCTTAGTTGCGTAACTCTAGTTTTCACTTTGGAATGAAATGGTTAAAAGTTAGAGCCATTTTAAATGACTTGAGATTTAATTCTGGAAGTGACTGGGCTGCCTTTTTACGCTTGAATAATAAGTCTTGTGTCATGAAAAACTAACCAAGACTGAATGCGTCTAAATGTGAAAACATAATAAACTGTGGTAAGTTGCGTGAACAGCTAAACAGGCAGCTGTTGTGAATATACGCGTGAAAGTCTTGCTTGAAAGGTGAAATATACAACTCACGACAAAAATATGAAACGTTAAGGAATGGGTATTCAACTATGATCGAAACATGACTGACAGCCTTTTCGGTAACGAGCCTGAAACGCAAGTCACACTTTTGTATAAAGGCAGAGGTTAAGGAGCCAAATTTCACTTTCTTATGTAGCAAACTACTGTGCTTTATTTGTTTGAAGAAAAAAACCTGAACAATCCCCCCCGCAGAAATGCAAAGTATCCTTTAGGAAAGGTGAGAAAAATTTCTATGCTTCCTAAAACGTTTCAGTAACAAAATCGGACCTTAGAATATCATATCAAAATGAAGTACAGTAATGAGTGGCTGTGGACCTCCGGCCCTCTTCTCAAATATAGAGGTGTGGAGAGAATAGGATAAATAAGAAATACCCCACCCCCTATACAACCAAAAGGGCGTCGCGGTTGTCTGATCCAAACACTAAACAAGCCCCCCTGAGAACAAGGACTAAACCAAAAGTCGCGCAAAGTGCACAGCCCCCCCCCCCTACCCCTGATACCATGCAACAACTAACAGACTGGCACGACGGAGCAAATCCACGCTAGGGCTTCGTCACAGCACAACAAGTTAAGGAAGACTGAATGTGTAGAAAGGAGCGACTGGGGTATTGACAAAACAAAAAAAACCTAAACCCAAGTAAATGGTGAAAGCTGTTCTGCTAGACAATAAGACCCTTACTGTAGTCTCGCAACAGCTCTTTGAAAACAAAAATGAATTCTTCGAGACTGCACAATGTACAGTAAAATAACGCCACGTAAGATGGAACGAAGAATGACGCAAAGCGCAACTGTGGAAAATCTGCATCTTATGAAAACGAATTTATGGTTGAATGTACTATTGGTCAGTTAAACGCTCCAAAAACGCAATCCAATTCGATTCGGTACAAAAAATTGTCAATGATGCCTAAATATCAAAAGATTTTTTGGCGGGAAATTACTAATAAATATTCAATTCCTCAAACAAAATGGAGGATCAAAATCGTCGACAATCATCTCACAGCAAAAAAATGCATTTAGACCTGTCCTAAATCTGTTGTTTTGTTTTCTTTTTTTTCTAAATACTAATAATACTTTTTTTCCTTTATTTACTCTTTAAACCTTGGGTTCTGCCTCCTCATTCTCTTGGCACTGTGTTGAGGCATGTCTTCGAAGTAAGACAGCAGGTTGGCTCCTACAGTGGCTGATGACTAGGAAAGGAAACAACCAATATAACTATACAGTGAAAGTGGACATCCTCGGGACCAAATCTATTATCCGCCTTAGCGAGGTGTCCGCCTTAGAAAGAGCTGAGTAAGGGACGGAGCATTAGAAAAGTGATGGGGGGGGGGAAACAAAAAAAATTCATGCAAGGGAAAATGCCAAGAAAAAAAATTCATGCAAAGAAGAAGGTAAAAAAAAATTCATGCAGAAGGAAGGTCCAATTGTGACTTTTTCACACGTAGTGAAAAAAATTCGTGCAGAGGGGTTCAGTGAGCGAAAAAAAAAAATCGTGCAAGCAGAAAATTCCCACCCCCCCCCCCCCCCTTATCACTTTTCTAATGGTCCGTCCCTAATCTGACAACTAAACGTCAAAACGAAAACTAGAATTTTATCATTTTGCAGAAATATGACGCGGTCAACAAAACAAAATATCTTCCTGCAATACAAGAGAATCAATAAGCTTTTCATAAAGTCATCTTAGGAATCATTTAGGAAAAAAAAAACTGTGTTTGTAGACTTTTTTTTTCTTAGCGGGCGCTGAAACCATATTGTCCACGTTCGCCTTAGAGAGAGTTAATTTATAGGAAAACAAGTGCGAAACGGCAGGGACTTCATTTATTGTCCGCCGTGGACGGGTGTCAACTTAGAGAGTGTTCACTGTATAGACGAAACAATATTAATGAGCTTCTGAACAGTGCTGCACTGTGGTACTGTTTGTTTTACTGTACAGTGTGGTTCTAACTTTTTCATCTGTGGATCAAACCATGCAGTGTGGCCATTCTTTGGAAAGCTATTGAAGAGCACTGTACTGTTTGTCTGGAGCAATCTCTTGCATTACCCATACAAACGTCCCCCTTTCTCTTCCCTTCGGTTTAAATCTTAGGTAACAAGGAAGGCCAATTCTACTCACCATTCGTTGTTGCACCTTTTGTGGAATCTCTTCGCTTGCTTTATACACGTCTTCCCGGCGAACACTTAGCTGTGATTCGTCTTCAAATTCAACCTAAGATAACAGTACTTAATTAAGCTCAATGATTCCAGTAGGTTCTTTTCTCAAGTCGAAATTTCTTAAATTGCTTCAATTGCGTCAATCCTTTAACAACATCAATATTCATTTTCTCCTAAATGTTCTCATATTTTTGTTATTGTGCTTGAGAGGAGAATTTGTTTCAATATCAATGCAACTCTTTTTTGGTGATCATTTTCGTTATTCTCATAACCGGAATGATTTATGAACAGTGAATATTGTAATGAGAAATTGGATGCTGGTCACTACTGGGACTTAAAGGGTTAATACCGCGCGGGTCAAATCTTCTACTTTGTTTTAACGGGAGTGCAAATATGTAATATGTTTCCTATATACTAATATCGTTGGTTCATAAGAAGGCAGAGAAGGCAGAGTGGTTCATTCAAAACCTTAAGATCTACGGTTGTAGAAACGAGTGCGTTTACAACTACATAGATAGCTAGATGGATAGACAGATACACAGACAGACAGATAGACAGATAGATAGATAAATAGACAGAAAGACAGACAGACGGACAGATAAATAGATAAACATACAGACAGAGAGACAGATAGACAGAAAGACAACAAGAATGGATACTGAACACAGACAGATAGACAGACAGACAGACAGACAGATGGATGGATGGATACTTTTATTTAAAAACGGTATTCTATCAAATTAAAATATACAAGATATTAAAATTTGTTTTACATAAAATCCGTCCCAGTGAAACTTACCTATACACTATTTTCATTAAAAATGATTATTACATTACCATATATATCAATGACTTACTGTATGAACCTTTACTGGTGTCGATAGTGTAAACCATCAAGTTTACACACAAAGTCCTCCAGGGACGTTTCATCTTTTTAATTGGGTGACTCGCTCCGCAACTAGTCTCCAGTAAATGCAAAGCTATTTTTGTAGTAGTTTGTGCGATTTTTTGGAAGCTCGAGGTTTTTAATGGACGATCGGAGTACGTAGTCGTTGAACGAGTTACTATAAGTAAACATTTCAGAGAGGTACCGAGGTGCTAGACCATTTAGTATTTCAAACATCAGAATGGTCTTTTGGCGCTTTCTCGTGGCTTCAAGGTTTAGCCACCCGAGCTCTGTAAGAGGGTCGCGAGACCTTTTTACGTAGAGGGTTCCAGTTATAATACGTGCTGCTCTGTTTTGTAATTTGTGCACGTTAGCCATTTGTGTGTCACCTATCGCATCCCAAACAATACAGCAGTACGTAAAATAGGGCTCTATCATTGACCTATAAATGTGAATAAGATTTTCTAATTTAGGTTGATAGATAGACAGACAGGCAGACAGATAGGTAGACAGACAGATAAGTAGGTAGGCAGATAGACAGATAGATAGGTAGACAGACAGACAGACAGACAGACAGATAGTTAGGTAAATTCATAGACAGATAGGTAGGTAGGTAGGTAGGTGGTCTGTCTTGTAGACTTATTAAAATCCTTGACGCTTTGTTGGATAAAGACTGAGTAGTCATCACTTGATGGCGTGCATCGGTAAGGAGACGTGATGAATTCGTGAGACGTCAATGTAGAGTTCCACTATCACCAGTTAACTCAACCACTTCTGAGCAAGGCTAAATTTGAACTCGCTGATTGGTTGATAAGATGACAGACGCATAAATTTTCCGCGCACTTTTCACGAAGAGCAGCGTCTTACGTCGACCGAAAAATCAATTACCGAAAAAAAAGCTCTGTCGACACAAGCTTCACTCGTCAAGTTGTCCGATGTTTTAACTATACCCGAATAATTCTAGCATGCTGATTGGTTAATGGTATGACAGACACATAAAATTGTCGCGCGCTTTTCACGAAACATGCTGAAAAAACATTACCGGAAATTGGCACGCTACCTGGTATGTAACACAGATCCGTCTTCCTGTGACGCGGGCTCTAAAAAGTTCTTTTTCCGCTCCCCACTTGACCTGCACTTCGCGTCCCACAGGGATATCCTCCATCGTACTATCATGGCTCTGTGTGATTGGATCAAACACTGGTTTAACAAAACGGCTAAAAATAGTACAATAGCAAGCAAACTAAGGGACGGACCATTAGAAAAGTGATGGGGGGGGGGGGGGGGAATTTTCAGCTTGCAAGAATTTTTTTTTTCGCTCACTGCTTTCGCAGGAATTTTTTTTTTTCAGGTGAACCTCTCTGCACGAATTTTTTTTACTACGTGTGAAAAAGTCACAATTGGACCTTCCTTCTGCATGAATTTTTTTTTTGTTTTTTTCCCCACCCCCCCCCCCCCCATCACTTTTCTAATGGTCCGTCCCTAAACAGATCGAAAAGGTGGCTAATTTTAGAACTAGAAACTGCTGTGGGTATAGATTAAGAAGGGGATTTATTTTACGCCGGGCTCCGAGAACGGGCAAAATGAACCGAATGCTGCATTGACTGCAATGATTGGCTACCAGAGCAGGGACATGAAACGAACACTGCAATGATTGGCTACCAGAGCGGGATATGAACCGAACGAAATTAAAGGGTTAATACTGCGCGAACGAATGATTGCGGGATCTCGCAAGTTCTTCCAAGCAATTTCTTGCTTTTTCGGCCTGTAGTAAAACGATGGTCAAAATGGCTAGTCCTTGGTCTCTGTCTGCGTGTTCTGAACCTCGAGTGCCTATCGGTCGATATATCCGTCAATTCAAAGTCGGCTAAAATCCAGGGTATTGAGTCACCACTACTTAGATGGAAGGACAGGAATGTGATAGGAACAGCAATGAAATCTAAAGTTTGAAAGTTACTTCTCAAACTCATTAATAATGCATAATTTGATATGACATTTGATGTGTGATGAAACACTGTATCTCGTGTGTGATATACTGCCTCATGTTTTCAAGTGTCGCTGAACAATTCGCATTGGGACCTCCGTTAAACTCTGCAGACCCTTTAGGAATCGATTGATGGTGAAGAAATTTCTTTGGTTTGTTTTCTTTACAGAAAAAGAGTTTTAAATACTCACCACAATGTCAGTGGGTGGCAGATTATCACAATACGTCCCATCCTCGAAAGACACTACATAATATTCATCTGACGTCGTGTCCAGCACTACACCTCTATAATATCTGGCAAAACAACAGGTGTTAATAAGTATCCGGAAAAAAATTCAAGGAATAGAACCATGCTACATGGACTTGCGTTGACCAAGAAATTTCGATAAATAAAAAAAAAAAAACGAGCGCCAAACCAGCCCATCACCACCCCTCTATATTATCATTATAAAGAGGTATACGGTGATAACAAACCAACCCATCACCACCCCTCTAGATTATTATTATAAAGAGGTCTACGGTGATAACAAACCAACTCATCACCACCCCTCTATATTATCATTATAAAGAGGTCTACGGTGATAACAAACCAACCCATCACCACCCTTCTACATCATTACTGTGAAGAGGCCTACGGTGATAACAAACCAAACCATCATCACCCCTCTAGATCATTATTGTAAAGAGGCTTACGGTGATAACAAACCAAATCATCACCACCCCTCTAGATAATATTGTTAAGAGGCTTATGGTGATAAAAAAACCAAAACATCACTACCCTGGACAGGTACCTTCCATTCTTGTGCTTAGCCACTACTGATTCACCTGGATGAATTTCTGAGAAGTCTCTTTGCTTTCCCTGTAAGACCAAATAGTATTCTTAGTAACAGAGCTCACTTCCTCATTTAGAAAGTTGCCTCCATCCCTCAAAAGATCACCAGAAAAGCAACGTAAGAGGACGTCACAATGTGCTGAGTAACTCTTCCATAACTATCAGACAGAACGTACATTGCCTAAAAAAAATAACGAGCTGTTAAACTTTTATAATAAATGGCCGGAAAATATTTCTCTTTAATCTGTTTTTGTACGTTCTTTTTTAAAATACTATAAAGTACTGTATCATTATATTAAATGGAGTACAGCATTGTAACAAATGTAATTATCTATTCAAGTTTGCAATAGCAAAAAGTAATTTAATAGTATAAATACATATACAATGTAATTTATTAATTATAAAAAAAAGAAAGATAAAGAAGAGAAGACGGAAAAGAGAAAATACCAGTAATTTCGCAACTGTTTTTTCTTAAATTGTAAGTTATTGTAACTGTCAGTGCAAGTAAGTTGTAAGTAGTGTTGTAATAATAATAATAATAATAATAATAATAATAATAATAATAACAATAATAATGATAATAATAGTAATAATAATAAGAAGAAGAGTAAAAGGAAAAAAACTCTTTCATAACCATCGCTAATAAAGGTTGGCACGTTTTTGCCTACAAATTTCAGCGTCCGAAACAGACCTTCCTTTGGCCTCAACACGAACTAAGATAAATCATGCTAAAAGCTGACCAAGCCTAAAACATATTTCTTTTACCATAGTAAGAAAGAACCGTTGGTGTGGTGACGTCATGGCCAACACCTTAAGGCAACCACACAAAGAAAACCAAGCATGAAGATCAAAAACCGAAGGATGTTCAATCAAGTAGTACAAACAGGAGGAATGGAAGGACTGTCATGTGAACTCCTAGTTAACTCAATTATTCTCAAGATCTGAGAAGTAACTCTCCCTTGGGAGCGTCACACACTTTCTGGTATGTTAGTTTGGAAACTTGGTGTTAGCAGGTAAGGAACCTTCCTACCAACGATTGTTGATTGCCTCTTGTTATTTAAGGCGGCGGGAGAAGAGTTGAACGACGGGAATGGTACGACTCAGGTCCAATAGTATATGTAAGCGAGAAAAGGAGATTTGAACCTTTTCTTTCTCAAACTCATTAGTAATGCATCAAGGAAAGACAAAGGAAATCAGGCACCGTGACGTGTTTGGATATCAGATGAAACACCGCTCCTTTTTGCATCGTTAATTTCTCCTTCTAAATAATTTCGTTCAAGAAGCTATATCAGACAATCGATACATATGTTTTATCCCAAATCAAACACCTTGAATATCGCTACACGTGGTATTTTCAGCTCTCTTTGATCTATTACTTCAAAAACCCAGGGCTTACCTTGAACTTATCTCTTTGATGTCTTTCACAGAAGATCTCAGTAGGCTGAGGCCAGTCACTGGGTTCTAGTACGTTTCCCGCCAAAACAGTGCATGTTACGTGAAACGCCACCGCGCACTTTCCAGCACAACACTGCACACACGCTCCCCCAAATGCTCCGCTGACACCTGAACTTTGTCGACAATATATGCATTTCTGTCAAAGAAATTAGTTAAAAAAAAAATGACTGAGCTTCTTTAAAATGCTTCATTGATCACTGAATTCTATTTTGCTCTGACCAAGGGCAATTGCAATCCAATCGCGCAATTTAATAACACGCGAATTGGACGCGCGTGAAAAGAGGAACGGGCGTGTGCCGCTCGCGTCCCGCGCAGCGCGCGAAAAGATAAATGCTTTCGTTATAATAATTTTATAATGGCGAAAGCATGTATCTTTGCGTTATATATCTCTTAACAAAAGAGTTAAATTTTAGGCCGACTATCTTTATTTGGCATTCAAAATTGCCAAAGTTTTCCACAGCCGTTGACATTCACGTCAAACCAAACCAAATTTAAGCTAATTAACTCACAAGTTTTCGTCTTGCCGGCGTGATTTGTTCTGTGTTGATTTCTCCTCTAACGTTAACGTCTACAAAGAAAGCTTCTGGCATCGCCACAGCACAACCTATATGCGCCCATCTAGACCAAATACAAATCAGTCTCTAAGCCTCAAGCGGACACAGTAACAATGACATAACCTATGTTAGATCAACTCGAGAACTTCACCTTTTCCACCTATAAGTGGTCATTTGCAACTGCATCTATAAATACCAATACATTGTCAAGCAAACATGTGATCACAACCGAGTGAGTTATCAACTCTGGAGTGTTGAATTGATCTATGTAACAGGTCTCATAATAAGCTCACTAGGGAGTGCTTGACACTCACTCAGGGGAATTGCTAATCATATCTTGGAAGCGGAAAGAATTAAGCTATTGCTGGTCCAATACAAATGCAGAATGAAACAGATGGGTTTACAGCTTTCATAAAAAAAATCAAAGTAAATTAATTGGCAGAAATGTAACAAGGACGCATAATCAATGAGTCAAAAATCTTTGTCCTATTTAGGCCTTCCCCAATTCTCACCGCTGATAACAGATCAAATACATAAAATGCAAACGTGCTAACCAAGTTAGACCATTACCTGACATCTGTAGTTTTCTTTAGAGCTCCACCGCCTAATCTACATAAGGAACAGTACTGCAGGAGAGAAAGAGAGAATCTTTATTTTACCATGGACAAACCCTCAGCTGTGCTACTTTAATACACTGAAACGGGTTAAAATATCATATACCTGCTGATCAAAATGTTAAAATTAGATAAAGGTTGTTCTCTGATATTAGAAACCACATATGTTGCTGTTCAGTACAACCCAATGTAGTATATATGATGCAATGAAATTCAATGCAATGTTATGCAATGAAAACTGAATGCAATGCAGAGTGCAGGGCAATAACACGGACTGCAGTGCAACATTTTAATTTTTTACGAGGGGGGGGGGGGTAAGCTGGTGTGATTCAAGAAGAACCATTTAAGAATTGCATGACCCCCCTCGACTTGCAATTTCTTTCACATGCCCTCCCCCCTTCCTTGAAGCAGCGATTTCATTGATGGGCTCCTGTTGAAACATTATGCCATTTTCAAAGTATTGCAAAAATATTTCAGGTGAGCCCCCCTTTTCCCTATTATTTGGCATGCCCCCCCCCCCCTCGAAATCCGTTTTATCGCATGCCCCCCAAATACCACCGGCCCCCCCCCCCCCCACCACCCCTTCCTCGTACAAAAATGAACAGTCCCTAATGCTATGGCGGTAAAACTCGCATTATCGACTCATTTTATCAACCATATTTTTGGGGAAACGTAATGTAACACATTGCATAACAGGATTATAACGCATGGATTCGTCAACAGCTCAACACAACACTTCAATGCTTGGCTCTGAAGTGAAGGAGTTAATTAAACTATGCCAGCGTGGACGTGGGATTAAGGTCTCACAACATTACAGAAACACCTCTACTTACACTGGTTTCCACAGCGGTTTGGTCCTCCTGTTGGCATCTTTGGCACTTCCACAACAAACTACTCGGAGGATCTAACACTCCATAGCAACCTGACAATGGAAAGCACACATTAAATAGTCAAGCGAGCTTTGACTTTGCAATTATTTATTACAACCTCAACAGGAGAAAAGTAGCAGTTATCAATAATTGGAGTTGATCAGCAAACTCTTTACTTTGCTGCAAACTTAAACTAAAGAGTACGAACATGGAGGTTAAAACGTTAGGCGACCTTGGAAAGAAGCAGAGACTAGATGGAAGAAGAGGGCTGGCCGAGGGGGGAACCGGAAGTGGGGGTGGTGGTTGTGGATGTAGGGGATGATAATCAGTCATTACGTCTAGTGAGCCTTAGATAATATCTGGCGATTTTAACATTCATATGGAAGTGTCGAACGATCTAGATACCATTCGGTTTAGGCATCTGCTTGACTCCATGGGTCTAGTGCAGCATGTAAGGAAACCCACCCACATAAAGAGTCACACTCTGGGTCACAACTTTGATCCAATCATCATGCGCCAGTGTGACAACATTGTCACTACTGAGCCATTACCGGAGAGATATTCTGATCATGAAGCCATAATATAGTTATTATGAGCTTACTACTGCCAGATTAGCGCAGACGGTAAAGCACGCAGAGTACCGCAAGCTTAAGCCAATTAATATGCAGCAGTTTGTCGAAGATATTTGCAATTCTGATTTGTGTGCTTTTCCTCCATTTGGTTTTGCTGATTTGGTTGGCTGTTAAAATAGGACTCAGGCTTCTATGTTAGATAAGCATGTACCGGTGCTTTCACGCCATGTTACTACTCGTGTCCGTCCACCCTGGTTCAACGATAGCATCATGCAGGCGACGCGGGATAGGAGAAAAGCTGACGGCGATGGAGGGCTACTAGGCTCCCCGCAAGTCTGGCCGCGTTTAAACCCAAAAGAGATTACGCCATTCATGTCGTGAACGTGATTATTAACGTAATTATTATAAGACGTTCACTGAGGACAATGGTTATAATCAATCCCAGTTATTTAGAGCAAGCGAACGCCTTCTGAATATATTGCCAGACAAAGCTGT
Source organism: Ricordea florida (assembly GCA_949710005.1). Lineage (NCBI taxonomy): Eukaryota > Metazoa > Cnidaria > Anthozoa > Corallimorpharia > Ricordeidae > Ricordea > Ricordea florida. The sequence continues at coordinate 3,769,398 of OX453282.1, read as the reverse complement.
CCCAGCATGCGCAGATGCTCTCTCACTTGCCAATGAAATGGGGGAGGTCTTTGTTTATAAGATCGTTTAATTTAGATCAAAGCTTATTGCGGGTGACCAATACGGTGTTGGGTTCGGAGGATCTACTGATGGAAGTAATCTTGATATTACATTCACAAACTCATTAAGAATGCAAAAGGGAAAGACAAAGGAAATTAGAAATCGAGATGTGTTTGGATATCAGATGAAACACGACTTGTTTTAACATCGTTGATTTTTCCTTCTAAATCATTTCGTTTGAGACGCTATATCAAACACTCGATACACATGTTTGATCACATCGACTTTCGCCAAAAATACTCCATTGCACGTCGTATTTTCAGCTCTCTTCTCGGTGTATAATATATTAATTCTTTGATTTTTCGCCATTGTCTGAGAAAGACGTACGCAAACCAGCTTTGGCGAATAGGAAGTCGTGCGCGCTTGACAAAATCCCAGCGTCTATTATATCAGTGTGTCTGGATGACTTACTCCAAGTGAAAACTAAAATGGTTAACATGTCGTTAGAAACTGGTTACTTCACTATTGAATGGAAGTGTGCCATAGTACATCCTCCACTCAAGAAACATGGTCTTCGACTTATCAATAATAACCTTCGTCCGGTAAGTAATCTGTAGGTAACATCTAAGCTAACAGAAAAAGCAGCAGCCAGGCAGATCCAATGTCAAACGGTGAATAATGACTTGGCACCTTATTTACAAAGTACTTAAAAAAAAACAGGTTAGGATTAGGGTTAGGGTTAGGGTTAGGGTTACCGACAAAATCATAGCACCGAACGCGCTCTGATGAAGGTGAACAGAAACTTTCACTCGTGTTTCTATAACACGATAGAAACACGAAAGATATTTTCTATTTCATACTTATAAAGTCAGATGAAGAAACTACAACGCGTTACGAAAGCTTATGCTAGACTTATCTACTGCGCGCTTAAGTCTTGTCATATCACCCCAATACTTAAAGTGTCTATATCGCCTTCTGTTCAGGTATGTACATTAAGAGAAGGTAGCTGTTCAAAAACGTTTTTTCGAATTCCACCGTGTTTTTACCCTGAAATCGTCGTTCAAAGTTCCCGCTCGAGCCACACCCATCAAACTTGACCGAGTAGTAAGGGACATGGATCTATTCCTGACTTCATGTCACAAACCATCCATGATATTACATAAAGCCACCCCCATCCCCACGAAGAAAATCGCTGAACTTAAAGAACAGTAATTTTCGTCACCTGACCAAAGCATTCACCAAAGCTCAAAATAATCTCACGTATACACTTTGCGTGGTAAAAGGTTTCTACATTGACTCACTTGCATGGACTGACACTTTACACGATGCACACTTCAACAGAGGACTCTCTTTCTCAGTTGTGACTGTGCTATCAAGCCACGAGCTCATGCTTTCAGGGCTAGAGTCATCTGACATGAAGCATATCTCTGGAACTATAGGTACCAACATCCGTGATTCTGTGACTTCAGGGTCTTCAGTTGAACTTGACGGCGTTTGCTGAAGTTTGTCCTGAAAGTTCATTAGTACGGTTCCCTACGATTCCAAAAAAAAATATATTTCCATGAAGCGCGTAAACAAGGAAAGAAGCGAACTATGAGAAGCCATTAATATGGTAACACTGCTTTGCTTATTCGTACAGTCAGTCATGTGGTTTCGAGTGCAATTTGGAATAGACGAGCAGAAGTCAATTTTTCTAAGACTGAAAAAATTGTACGACCCTGAAGGGCGAGTGCAATTTGTTGTCTTTGAAAACTTTATGCGAACTTACTTTCACAAAATTGTAGTTGTAATCATTTGATTACTTGTTTTAAAATAATATTTGCCTAAAAATTTAATCTCAAATTTCCGCACTGAATTTCAGGTTTCTGCACTGTTTGGTTTTAATTGACGTGCCGTCAGCCAATCAGTGCGTTATCATTCCACTATTACGTCATTTGGCCATATAAGGTCAAGAAAACACACAAAATATGCCAGCGTATTACACTGAGCACTAGCGCATTACACCGTTTCTAGAGGAGGACGAGAAACAAAAAAAGGCCGGACTGGAAGAAGCAAATTTCAACTTGTTTGCAGTTTTCAAAGTTGACTCTCTTTACTACGAACCTATTTACGATGAGCTTTAAGTAAACTTTGATTTACACAGGGTGTTAATTAGGCATCGGAGATCGGAGAATTCTCCGGCTACTACGACGACTTCTCCGGCTACTACGACGACTTCTCCGGCTACTACGACGACTTCTCCGGCTACTACGACGAATTCCCCGGCTACTACGACGAATTCTCTGGCTAACTACGAAGAATTCTCCGGTCAAATTTAGATGGCCTGAGCTAGTTTTAAATTTAGACATGGAGCGCTTTCAGAATATTCTCCTGTTACTTAATACAATTCTCCTGCTGCTACAATTCTAAATTAAAACCCTGTTTACAACATAGCTTTCGCGTCCGCTAGAACTCTTTGTGGCGTGTTTCTTAAAACTAATTTCAGTCTTTCTAAGAATGAATAAAAGAGAGCCTGTCACTTGTGACTCAAAATATCCAATCAAATGAAAGGAATTTCACTGTCTTTTGCCGCTTTCTGTACTCTAGCTAAAACATATGGATGCTTGATGACAAAAAATTCAGTGGAATAGAATATACCTCTTATTCGATGTTTTGCGAGTTACTACGCGGGGACATAAAAATACGAAAGCAACACGTAAAATATCCGCACGCATTATCTACAGCAAAACATAGAATAAGGTGTATGTATTAAATACTGGGTAGAATGTAAAACATAAGACTTGTGGGTTTCTGATAAGGCCAGTTCAATCTCACCTCTAACTTATAGAAGAATCCACAGACTGAACAATGAGGCTCCCGCTGGGATATGATTGTATTAAACGTTTGCTCTGCCTTAAAGTTCGGTAACTGGTGCTGCCACAGTCCATCCAACATATCAAGTATCCTGCCTTGCCTTGAGGGGCTGTCCTTATCATCGGGGTGTTTGCGGCCTATGGGGACAATCACGCCATACAAAAATTAATTTGTATAGGTAATCAAATGGTTTTGAGTGCAATTTGAGTTTTCAAAGATTGAAAAAAATTGAGGACGAGTGCAATTTGTTAACTGAAAATTTACGAGTGATTACTTATACAAAATTGCACACCAAATAATCTGATGATTGGATAATTTTCATGAAAATTTGTTTGGGTGCCCTTGGTTCGAGTGGTCGCACTGTAAATCCAGTCACAGCTGAGCGCTGAACCACTTAACGAAAATAGTATGGCAAAGAAAGACTACGGCCAGCTGAATAAGGCTTAATACCTGGTATGTTAAAAAGAACACTATAAATCAATAATAATAATAATAATAATAATGATGATGATAATGATGATGATGATGATGATGATGATGATTATTATTATTATTATTAATACTAGCAGTAATCAAGTAATAAAGTGTTGTGGGGATAGTTTCTAAAGAAACTGGTGCTGCGTCGGTGGGAAGTTGAAACACAAGAAAATGGGTAAATCAAACGAGTTGATTAAGTAAGTTATACCACCGTAAGGTAAAAAGGAGGTGCTGACGTTTCGAGCGTCAGCCCTTCGTCGGAGTAATAAAGTGCGTCGCCTCAGGACCCTAGGGAGCTGTATTGGTTTCCATGAAGCATCTTAATCTCGGCACGCTCAGTTTGCTGGATGGATGCTATTGTCACGTCTCAAGATGGTGCAGATTTGGAACCGACAGACCGACAACCTCTTTTCTCGATTTCTCGCGCTTGGAACATGCACAGGATACCCACGAACACAGAGAACAGCCAACGACTCAATTAGGAAGCGTCTCCTTCGTCGACGCAATCAGTCGTCCAAGTTACACCAGGCTAACCAATAGGATTGAGGCTACAATGTTTCGTTTAGTGCAAGTGGCTCAAGATAGGCAAATAGTTAGTAGGGTACTGCACAAGCCTTTTAGTAATACTGACAAACAGGTAAGATGTATTAATGGTGCTATGTTACCTTTAGTTTTCTTGGTTTCTTCAATTTTCTTTCTTCTTCCAGCGCTGCTTGGAACAGTGAACGACTTTGTTACCAAAGGCTGTCGTTTAGCTGGCTTTCCTGATCGTACAGATTTTCTGCAACAAGCAGCAAAAAATACACAATTGCACAGGATCAAGGAGGGGGTATTCATTCGTAGAGAAAAAGGTGAGAGCGGTAGGTGAGGCATACATAGGTTTGGGTTTGTTACCTTAAACACCTCCCTCCCTGCTCCACCTACTCCTCCCCTGTAACTGAAATAGTATAATTACTAATCCAGGTTTGTAAAGTTTGTTTCTCAAGGACTCTGCCCTCTGCTCTCCCTCCCATCTTATCTGGAATACTGTTCAGGGTTTTTTTTTAATTTTATAGGTAATCAAACGGTTTCAAGTCAATTTGGAATGAATGGGCACAAGTAGATTCTTCAAAGACCAAAAAAAATGCCTGTAGGGTGAGTGAAAATTTTTTATTGTCTTTGAATAATTATGCGTGAATATTAATACAAAACTGCGCTTAAAATCATTTGATTATTTGTTAATAATATACATACAAAAAACTGATTTCAAATTTCTGCACTCAATTTCAATTTTCAGCACTGTTGGTGATTAATTGACATGTTCTATAAAGCCACGCAGTCACCATGTTGAAACTTTTGCATGTATTTCATTATTACAATAATAATTACTAAAATACTGTTGATGTTTCTCTAGTTTCTGTACCTGACAGTAACAGTATCAGTTTTATTTATTTTTGAAGAACAAACTACAATCTAACCACACAGTCGGCAAATAGCTTAGCTAGTCTAGGCTGACAGTGTGGAGGATGTTTTTTAGATAATACAGATATTACACAGTTAAATACGGACATTAGATAAACACATCTGACCTGAATGCACACAAGCATACCTTTCTAATGCTTCTTTTAACTTGGCCAGAGGAATATCCCCACTTAATTCAAATTCATGAGTTTTGATTTTGAGTTTCCTTCTGCTTTTCTTGGACCCCTCTTCTTTCTCCTGCTCCTCTTCACTATCATCACTGTTTTTGTGCTTCTCTGCAAAATATTCCTCCCACTTCTCTGGCTACAAATTAAGACAATTGACAAACACATCTAATTAATATACACTTTCTTTATAACTGGGCATCTTTCTTTACCTCAATAAGACTGGACACACCACAAAAACGGCAAAAACGAAACTAGAAAAAGGTACAGGTATATGTAATTCTGCATTCTTCCAAGTAGCGAGCACCAAACATGTGACCATTATAAACCATTTCACTCCCCAGAGTGACTTGATAGATTTTAACTCTGTCTAACGCTAGACAATTTTACTCGTCAAATGGTGACCCCTTCGGAGTGAAAGGGTCAAAAAACTATCTTCCTTAAAGGTGTGGGGTGGTTGGGGCAAGAATATTTTTCCAACTGGATTTGAATTTTCCATTGATAATTTAGTTTTGACATATTGTTTTTATTGTCACACAAGATTTTTTAACTTTGAGTTACTTTTCAGGAATTTTTATTTCCAAGACCACCCAACACCCTCTTTAAAAATCCAATGATGAGCCCTTGAATCTATGTTAGTTTATTGACTGCACTGACCAACTTACCTGAAACTTCTTAACAAACTTATCCATACAAATCTTGACTGTATCTTTTTTACACATACACTATTAAATTGGAAAAGAGAAATCAGGCTGTTTTATTCAAATGCAAGGCAGAAACCACAAAATTCATCATCCAATTACTATAAAGAAAAATCAAAGTTTAACACAGAAATAGTTAGAAGTTCACACATGCCAATGACAGCTCACCACTTGTGCCTTTTTTCCAAAGTCAATCCATCTTTCCGAGGCAAAATTTGTAGACTCGGCACAATTGAAGCCATTGTTAAATCCACAGTGGTAGCCATAAGGGAATGTAATGATAAATTCACCAGCTTCTTGTGTGATCTACCAGTTAGGGTAAAATAAGAATATAGATGACATGGATGCGGTAACTGCAGAGCAATTAAGCTTTACGAATCACTATTTAAAGCTATGTTCTACACATATCTCGAGAAAGGCATTATAGAAGATGACTAGCATTTATATAATTATGGTAAACTTGCGCATGTGGTCCATAAATAATATTCATGTATGTACTTTCAGAACTGTTATAAACCCTAAGGCAATAAGACTAAACTTCCCATATTTAACAAGTTAGACTTCACATCCATCTGACTGTTTTCTTTCAAACAAAGGCACAAACAGAATGGTCATGTTACTTACAGGGACAAAAGAGAGAAAATCAAACATTGTTATGCATTACCTTGTCATATGGAATGGAAAACTTCTTTAGCACTTGAGGGGAGATAATTGTCATTTTATGTCTCAGGAACTGAGCACAGCTTTGCTTACTGCCAGGAAAGAAACCTGAAAATAAAGAATGTAATAACTGCAGGCTACCATAATTTGAGAAGAAAAATTTGCAGTTCCAACATTTATTAAAGTGCAAAAGCATCAGTGACAGTGTACACTGTACTGTGACAGGAAAATATTTCAACTTTTAAGTTAAAACACAAATTTCAGTGTCTAAAGATTTGCATCACTAGATCACTGATAAGGGCATGTACGGATCACATATCTTATGGGGGGCCTTGGTCGGCACATTGGTCAATACATCAGTTGATGCATCAGTCAATTATCAGCAAAGTATCAGTAAAGTGTCAGCATATCATCAACTATGTGCTGGTCGACAGAACTAGGAGAAGGCCGTTTGGGAAAGCAAACAGTCTGCTTTGTTGTAGACGAAGTACACACTGTTACAGCTTGGTAAGTAAGCAAAACAAACTATTTTCTTTGTCCTATGAAACGTGACTACAAAAGAAGTTTGGCTTGTGCAAACTCTTGCCAAAAATGCAGACCTTTCAATGTGTGTAAAACCTGAGAAATATGTCTTTAATTATCTGAACATCGTTTCACATAATATTACACTGGATCTCTCGCATGTTGCTTTTTAATACCTTGTTGTAACCGATTTAACATATTATTTAGAGTGATTTTACCGATGTGTCAGGGCAAGATGCTGGGAAATTCAAAGGTTTGTATTGGAATTCAAAGCCAACTAAAACTTCTTTAATTAAATATATTGGACACTTTCCCTTCAAAAGAGCAACTTATGAATTTAATGACATATATATGTGCTTGAATGTTCTCCATGACCATAAGGGGAACTACTTTATCAATCGTCTTTTTGACCAGACTTCCCTATTCATTGATTGTTGAGTGTAAGAAATTCAGCGATCTCTGTGATGACTTTCTCGCTGTTGTTGTTTTATCATCCGTCGTTGGAAATGATTTTTTACAGTCATCTTTGTTTCTTTTAGCCAAAGGAGTCTCACCAGTTGGTGATCTCCATGGTGATGACCTTTTGATGTATGTTGAACTTGCAGGAGGATCCTCTGGCACATCCATGGTTTACAGTGGTTGATTACAGCAGCTTAAAATCAATGAAAATGACTCCGCTAAATGTAGGACTTGTTGAGTGCAAGAAAGGCAAGACATGTTGGAGAATTTTGGACCACTCTGTAAACATAGTCGCAATAATCTTTGGATTTCTTCAGCTAAAAAGACGCTCTCCATTCCAGGGACCACTACAAGTTCCTTGTTTATCAAAGCATTAAAAACAGAAACTTACTGACAACATTTTGCCCTCCGACGTGATCAGTGACTTCTTAAAAAAACGACAAATGCGTCCTTGTTGCATTTCTCCATTCCTCGAAACTAACTCACAAAAAAAACAAATACGTTCTTGCAAAGCGTTATTGAACAGACATAGCCTGTCACTTTTGACACGTCCTTTTGACATGTCGTTTTGAGGATCTGTCAACACACTGATGTGCCAATGAGAAGTGGGCATAATGTCGGCATGCATAGAACGTCCACAGGCTCCCCCTGCCTTTCCATCACCTCCACCCTCCCCAGTCTGTGCTCCCTCTGCTTGCAAACCAAAACCCAAAAAGGAGCCTGTTCACAGGCTCCTACCTGACCCAATTTATATGTATCAACTGAGTGTCAACCAAGTGCAGACCAATTAGTAATGGTCGACATATTGACCGAGTATCAACAATTACTTGGTTGAAACTGTCAATTGATACTCAGTCAATATATTGACCGATGTGACGACTGTGGCCCCTCATAAGATACATGATCTGAAGTTTGTAATGCTACTGAATCACTGCCTACCAGCTGCAAGTCTTTCTAGACGCTGGCCATGTTCAGGAGGAATTGCATACCTGGTGGAAAGAGCATAAAAAGTTAGCAATTTGGACCCCAAACAAAGCCTAGTTATTAATTTTGCAGCACTGTAACTCTAAAGGATCCTAACTGGATTAACTGTAGCCTGCCAATCAAGACATACATACATACATACATACATACATACATACATACTTGTTGCAGGAGAAAAAACACAAACAAACTACAGGTTTATCCCTACAAGCCTGTTTCATGGTTGCCCACTCATCAGGGGATACATACATACTTGTGCATACATACATACAAAGTTACATACATTTAATGTAACTTCCAAGTTGGGCTTTTCAGTCACGATATCTACATTATTGAAAAAACTAATGTAATTGGTATAAACATTAGAAAAAAAGGGCACATTAGGTGGATCTTGTCAATCTGTTCTGACTTGCCCTAACTTTGGCCTTCTGGTCCCAGTAGAGATCAATATACAAATTCTTCTTAGAAACATAGTCAATAAAATAGGTTATGACAATTAAGAAATTCATTATTAACTATTAAAAGGATATTAATATGAATTCAATTTACCACCAATTCGCTAAACATACAGTATAAAGAAGTGTTAATGCCTCTTTCCACAACATTTGAAAGGTGACACACAGCCCCAATATTTACAGAATACAAATCCTCCCGAGTTGTTCTCATACAGTACTAGTGGAGTACTTCAATCACTGTTTAACAATTATTCGCCGAAGGCGAAGTGATTATCGAAGTGATATTCACCGAGATGAAGTCAAGGTGAATATTCATTGTTATTATATGGCTTGTGCTTGTAGGCGATATAACGCGCGCTCTGATTGGCTAACTGTCAATGAATTGTAGGGCATTATTCTCCCGTAATGCCCACGGGCCGATTACGGACTTGCAAAAACAAAACAAAAAGGAATTACAAAACCATCCACTTTTTTTGTCTGAAAATTGTAGCGGCTGAGAATGAGTGACGAAGAAGAACACTCTGAGAGTGAATTTTATTATCCGGACGAATTACAATTTCAGGACACCAGTGATTTGACAGAACGAGTTGGCAAGAGAGAAAACGAAAGAAACAGTCAAGAAGAAATTAAAACTTTCGTGAAGGAGCAATAAAGTGAAAACACAACAAAGAAAACAGTCAGCGACATGAAAACATTTCAACGCTATTTGTCATCAATAAACAAGAGCGATGTAGAAGTTTTGGACCTACCGGCTGATGACCTTGACCATTTACTTGCAAAGTTTTCAAGGACTTGCGTAAAATTAATGGCGACGAGTACGAGCCTGGCAAGCTATCGGGTTTCGAACGAAGCATTCTGAGATTCCTTTCCGATGGGAAATCTCCATTCAATATTCTTGTGCAAAAGGAATTTGAAATGTCACGTAAAGTTCTCGCAGCCAAACGGAAAAGTTTATTTCTGAAAGCCGGCAAGGGCAACAGGCCAAACGCCACCCGCTTGCTGACAGCTGAAGAAGAAGACAAACTCTTCAAAAGAGGCCAGTTTGGTGCTTTCAGTCCCGAAGCCCTGCAGAGAGCCATGTGGTGGTTTTTGTCCCACCATTTTCGCTTCATTGAAAGTGATGACGAAGACTGAACATTGTGAACAGTGCATTCCCTGTAGTATATTTTCCACAAGCTGACGAGGCCGTTGACATTTTTCTGTACCGCTACGTATTGACTGTGGTCGTTGATTCTCAAAAATATTGACGAAATTTTCCTTGTTGTAACGTGACCATAACATTCCACATGACTTTTTACAGCTGTATTATAAATTGTGACGAAAGTAAAGATTATTTTAGATCGAAAGAGGCGTTACTTCACCTGATTTGTGCCTTTGGAAACGATGAATGAACAGGGAAGCGCGCGCACTACCGGATGTAAAGTGATCACTTCCGCTGCGCTAGCTTTGGCTTTTTTGCTTTATTTTTGTTTTTGTGCCATATAATAAACAACTTAATAACCTCGACCGTTCGGTCTTTACGGGAAAATCTCAAACCTCGGCCTACTGTATTGACCTCGCTATCGCTCGGTCAATACGGCGAGGCCTCAGTTTGAGATTTTCCCGTAACGACCTCACTCTCGGTTATTAAGTAGTTAATAATCACTGAGCCTGAGGCGAATAATTGTTTTAGTATAAATACACAGGTGATTATTTCAAAAAAAGAAAAGAAAAAGCATTGTACAAGACAAAAAAATTAAACTTTCATCGAAAGTGTGGATACAACTGGCAGCCATTTTGTTTGTCAAGGTGATTTTACTAAAGTATTTAGTATAAATACTTAGGTGATTATACAAAATCGCGCATTCTGATTGGTTCACTATCTTGGATTATCAGCCGATAATCACCTTGACGAACAAAATTTCATATTGTACAATGCTTAAATTTCTTTTCATTTTTTGAAATAATCACCTGACAGTGTGTGTTTATCCTAAAACAATTATTCACCTCAGGCTCAGCATTGATTATCAGTGAATATGCACCTCAACTTTATCTCGGTGAATCAATAATCACTTCCCCTTCGGCGAATAATTCTAAATTAAGACTGTGTTGCTATCACTATGGGAACTTGGCTACCAAACAAAATTGTAAGTTTAGAGTAAGCCCAATTGAGTACAAATTTACAGGTACATATACGTACCGGATTCAGAGTTTAGGTTTTTCTGTCAAGCTACATGTAACACTAACTGCCTGTTTACAAACCATGTTTTTGGAGCTCCAAAATGCAGGTAATTAATGCTGTACAGATCCATATCCTCTGTGTGCCAAGCAAACGTTGCCTTCCACATTCCAAAGTACAGATATGGAGTGTTAACACCCTCAATATTGACTCCATATTCCTCCTTTATCAGGTCAAGTATTGTTCCTAATCTTCCAATGTTCCACTCATCAACATCATCATCATAGATTGTACCAGGTATATCAGCAGCATATATAGGGTTGTTGAATGTCACATTTTTCCAGTACTTTCTTTCAAGCTCCTCAGGGTCTGTTGTAGGGGGACAGTGCCTACAGAAGATATGCATATTTATTTTTTTCTGAAGCATCTCAGCGGGCCGGAATCCCAAATCCTCGAATCTGATTGGCTAATCGCGCGCTCGTAACCGGTCCAGCTTTTTACGATACGGACCATGGTCCGGATTTTTATCCACGTTATTCGCGGCAAATTGAAAAAAAAGCAAACAAACAGAAAAAATAAATAAGTTATTTACCGGTCTAGGTCGGTCTATATGGGAAAAAACTGTGCCCTTGGTCTTGAGTACGGCCCAAGGCCTCGGGCACAGTTTTTTCCCATACGGACCTCCCGCCCGGTAAACAACATATATATGTGGCAGCAGGATATGAGGGTTTGCAGTTATGTGGTTTTGAGTTATTCTTAGTACAGTTTCAAAGTAATATATATTTGAAAGTATGGTATTGAGTTTTTGCAAGTCTATGCAGCATGGGTTTTTTTTTTGGAATTTCAGGTCACAGTAATCGGTGAAAATGCATGTGCATGCATGCGATTCCACCGTTTTCACTAGGATCCTATTATATTGCTTCCAGTGGAATGATTTCTGCACAGGTCCCTACTTCATTATGCATGCTGTAGCCATACTTTTTCATTCTACAATAACAATAAATGTTTACATGTGCACTATATCATAAACAATTCATCTGCTGCATGCATAACAAAGTAGGGGACCTGTGCAGAAATCTTGCCCTTCCAGTTGTCTTGAAGTACAGTTTTACTGCATGATTGCTGTGTTTTTACTTTTGTCCATGAGCTATTTGGGCCCCTCTTCCCTCCCCTTATATATGCAGAGAGCAAGTAAGCTACAACCTCGGACAAAACCTGTTGAGACACACGACAAAAAATACCAATTTTTGCACTCACCATGACAAAAATGCTTACTGTAGCTAGTAAAAAGACCAATTCCCCCCTCCCCTTTTGCAATTTTGTTTGCAATAACACAAGAAATGCACACATGAGCCGTTAAGCCAAAACAACATTGTACCGGGGGTGGAGAGAGGGACAAATTTGTTCCTTTTGGACACGGTGGTTGCATGGCTTGAAATGTAAAATTGTATTGAAGTGTCTCAACAGTTTTGTCCAGGGTTGTAGCTACAGTGGCTGTGTGACACTTAAGTCAATTAGCCAAATAACCCTCTCACTCCCATCAACAACCAAAATGTAAGTACTTAGTTCTCCTGATACTAGCAATATATTTTTGAGCAAAAAAAAAAAGGGAAAATTGAAGGGTTGGCACCAAAATTCCAAAGAGGTGCAGGGCCCACCAGTGAGTGAAAAATTGCTTTATAGGTTAGACCTCAGGAATCAAATGGCTAATTTAACTACCAGTCAGTGCTTTAATAGTGACAACTCCAATAGGGTCCCCCAATAATTGCAGTTGTAACTAGAGCAATAAACTGACAAGCACAGTTGAATAGAGAAATTATTAATTCAACTGTATTTTGAAAAAAATTTTAACAAAAATTTCTAAACCTAGTTTAATGGCAAGTTTGCTCCCCTAGGTCTCCAATAGCTCGGTGTTCGAGTGTCCGCGATATTAAATCGAAAGGTTGTATGTTTGACTCCTATCAGGAGAACTTGAATTTGCTTTTCCTGAGTTTGAGGTGACAGTGCTGAAAATTACATATTTAAGGTACACCTTTCAAAAATTTTAATTTCTTATTCACAAGCAAGATAAATGTCAGCCAGATTGATTTAACTACAACAATACCTTTCACTACAGGCAAGTTTCTTGAACTCACTGAAGGACATCGACTTTTTCTGTACATTAAACAATTGGAAGAGGCCTACAACATAAATCAAATCATTTAAAAATAAATCACTCAAAATAAATCTGGTTGTCTTTATGATAGGCATAAACTAGATGGTGTGTGATTTATGCAAGAACTGCTCTCCATACAGTAATCTCATTCAAAATTAACAAACACACCAATAATTCATTACAACAATTCATTATTCAATGTTAACTGGAATTTCTACTTTTCACAGCAACGACATGTCTATGTTGTGGTTCAATTTAAATATTCGTTCAAATTTTATTTTCCTTTGTTTAAAAGTCATAATCATCAAACTACCATAACCAAAACAAAAGAAAACCAAATTTGAACTAAGGATAAAATTGAACCACAACATCTGTGTACGTTTACAAGGCGTTGCTTATACTCAAAACATAATTGTCGTCTATGTGTAAGTTTGTTTTGTTTCTACAATGGATTCACATTATTCTAGCTTTTAAAATCCACTTTATTTTTAACTCAATATAATTAACAGCTAAATGATAAGTAACAGAAATCTACTTAACTTTATGCCCGTTTGAGAAGAATTGCATACATAGTATAAATAGCGACACACCGCATATATGGAAAAAATATATGCAATCCAAAATAATTTCACTTGCAAACCGGAAAGGTTTCGCAAAGTTTAGTCATTTCCTTCCATTCAGTGTGGTACTAATTAAACCACGAGGGCAACGGAAATGACCTTAAAGTGCCGCCGACTGGACATTTTTTTTACCTCACTCATAAAGTTATACGTGAAAACAATACTGTATTTACACCGCGAACAATGACAACGAAATATGTTACTGCTCAATTTAATCTGGGGTTTTCCTGTAGTATAAATTATCGCACGCACATAATGTGTTTGCTTCTTTTAGTAGTCTGCTACGGATAAAGATTGATAAGGAAATACGTCTCAATTCATCAATTACGCTAAAGAAAGTCTAGCTAGCTTCAGCATAAGTTGTGATATTGTGAAAAAAAGTGAAACAAACTAGACTTTTTTCGCTATCAAATTGAGGAAACCACATGTACTTGTCACTATGGTAGACGAAAAAATGTTCTACGTGACAATAATTCAGCGTTAGATTCACAGTTCAACTCTCACGCAACATTGCTAATTCTTTCGAACATAAATATTAATTTTAAGATTCGCCTCAAGCTACAAAGACTTTCCATTTATTTTGATCTCAAACAACATACTAACACTAGCGACTGTAAATCCATCACCTTGTGTACCGGTTACAACTTGTAATATCGGTGCAGGAATAGTGACATCTATGTCTTCATAGGATTTTCGTGGAAGCCATCCTTTCGGTGGTATTACCTAACAGTGAGTAGGTCAAGGAACTTCAGTACAGGACTTCACGCGATATGTAAAAAACTGAACTGTTTACAAAGTCTACAGAGGAATATAACTGCACTACTTACAACGTCATACACTTAACAAGATTCGTTGTTACTACCTTCGCTATTCCAGCCCGATGAGCTCCTTGCTCTTCCATTTTACGGATATAAGTTGAGAAGTTCGAGAACTCTGAACGAGTTGGACGAAACACCATAATTCTGTTCCCCTCCACCGAAGCCATCTTGCTGGTATCTTTTCAGCTTTCAAATCGTTGCTTCGTCACTCGGAAACTATGTTCCAGTGCACGAACACACCACAAAATAAATAGTGACTTGAAGTTGTTTCCTGCTTTTTATTCCACTGCTTTGGCCAAGAGGAAATAAGAAATTGTTTTTGCGCCAACCACAGAAAAGTTTTATTACTCTCTTACAAAAGGAGTTTCTTTGTTCGCGGCTTTCTGTTGTGACATGAGTTCGACGAATGACATGACAGCCTAGCCACGCCCCCGACAATATGATCCCCTGTAGGGAGGACTGAGGCGTCATACACTGTATGGAAAACACTGGAAACCAGTAAACAAAGTTAGAGTTTCTTGCTTCTGGCAGGTGCGGCGATAAATAACGCGTTAAATGGCCGCATTTTGTCTCCTTTTAATCCGGTTTCTAGCGGTGACGGTACAGTAGCATTTTATGCAATAGATGTTTATACATTTAGAATGGCGAAGAATGTCGTCGAGTCTGGCCGAGAGAACAGGTATAGTGACAAGTATCTGTTATGCATAGGTGATTGCATGTGGATGATCTAATTTCTCTCTACAGTGCTGCTAAGAAATACGATTGCTGTTTATTCAGACAACAAAGTGTCGATCCTCTTACACGACTGAAAGAAAAACGGTTGTTTTGAGTCGCCTGTCAGAGCGTTTCAGCTAATAACGTATAGTTTGTCTATAGTGAAAGTTACAAATGTTATGCATTGTAGTCGATCGATTCCTTCCGTGTAAGATCGATTACTGTTACGAAGCTTTTGTGTCATATGAAAACCACACCTGGTTAAGATCAAAGCTGTTCTAATAATTTAAAAACGTTTGTCATATCAGATGAACTTTTCAAGCTCAAGTTTGTGCATGATGCTTGTCCTTTCCAGGATCAGCGTCTCTCCCTAAGTTCCGCATTCTTGTTAATGTGCATTTCGAAGCATTAACGAATTATCTTTTCCTATTTCCACAATATGTTGCTGAAAACTTTGAAAGTATCATTCCAAAGCTAGGGTAGAAGTAACGCTTAATATTACAATCTATTTCATAATATCAACGTTTATTGATATTAATTAGCGTTTATATATTTTAAATAGGGATGTAGGACTTGAATCTTTAAATACCTTGATTTAATGCGAAGTGTGAGCGGTTCTAATCTCATTATCTGATTTAATAAAATTATTTTATAAGAATATACTACCTTTGTGTGATTAGTGTAACCACATTATAACATCTGATACCAATTGCCCCAATGTTTGCATGTATGTGACGACATATATATATAATCATCAACTATATGTGTTATGACAACTGCCATTTGGAGAAATTATGAATGATTGTTGTTGATCCTATAGTTAGTGTTACTGAAGGTAGCTTCAAATAGATGATAGTCAACCATTGTATCTTCTTGCTCCTATTATAGAACATATTATACTAGCTGAATTCTCAAGTGTGCATGAATATCCACTAAAACGAGGGCATCAGCTGCGTAAATCATGAGACCATTATACTCAATGCACTTTTTTCAGTGGTTGCATCCCAACCAAGCTAAGTTGTTTGGTGTTGTATACAGTGGTTGATAATGCACCATGATTTTTTTGGGACTGTGAAGACTGTATATTGAAACTATAAAGATTAATTATAACAACCAACAAGGGCGTGGCAGTCAGGTTGATCTGTTCTGAGTAGGGAAGACCTTGTTTATGTCAAAAAGATTAGCTTCATAGAATGAGTTCTCTATGGTTTGGGGTTTTCTTTTGTGGCAGTAAAAGTTTTGGGGTCCTTGAAATGCCCACCAGGTGTGTTTAACATGCAGACAAATTTGTGTAAAATCTCACATATTTGCTTGTATTTCCAGCAACATTGCAGTTAATGAAAAAGCTCTGGCAGATGCCATTAGAGTGACAAACATTGCTGTAAATCTCTGCTTGTCTAACAAGTTTTTACAAGCTCAAGCTAAACTTGAACCATGGTAAGAACATGCTGTCTTGGTTACAACTTTAATAGCTAATTAGTACAGCTTCTTATTTTATCATATTACATTGCTAGTGAAGTATAATCTTAAACAATTTTTGTTCATAGTGGAAAGTTCCAACTTAGTCTAGGGGTGATGAATGGTCCATTAAAATTTTTAACTGCTCGCAAAATTTAAACGAGTGCTCGCTTGCTCATGCTCCCTAAATTTTTGCAGTACGTTGCTCGCATGCTCGCTTTGCAATTTTTTTACCTCTGCTTGTGCTCGCCAAAAAATTGCCTGCTCACGAATGCTCGCGAAGACCATTCATTACCCCTTAGTCTGTCCTTCTGAAAAAGTGGGTGACCTGTTCTTTCATTGACACAAATCCCCCTCCTACCCCACCCTCTTGTTCAGGTGATTTTCTACCCTTCACTATTGCCTGACCTATCCCACCCATCTTTCAGGCAATTTGTGGCATTCTCTATTATATATGCAACTGTTCTCACCCACCATTTTCATTCATTTGTTGTCAATTGCCATTCCCTACCATTTACCATACCCCACACATTTGTTCAGTTCATTTGTCATCGTTCTCTATTATGTGACCTACCCTACTCACCTTTCATTTATTTGTTACCTTTGACCCTTGCCTGACTTATCTGACCATGTGTTTATTTATTTGTTACCTTTGACCCTTGCCTGACCTGGCCTACCCAACCCATCTGTCCAGCTCATTTGTTGCCATTCACCATCCCTTGACCACCCTTGAACTGTTCATCCATTGATACCACTGGTCAGTGATTGCTGCCTTACCTACCCCACCCATGTGCTATGTCACTGTTATCAGTACTGTAGCTGTTTAACTAATTTACTGTTTTTCTCTCTTCATCTTTGTTCTCTTGTCTAGTGATATAAATTGGTACACTAATGATCAGTGATCACAGTGTACAAATATTGTTAACTTCCTTGTCGTATTTCTCTTACAGGATCAATGAAAGCATGTATCATGCTCTTGGGTACAGCGCCATCATGTATCTTCAAGCTATTATGACATTTGAACCTGTAAGTATAAAACTGTGTGCTCTTACTTACAGAAAGCATAATTAAATTATTCCATTTAGTGTACTCCTGCATTGATAACAGCTAATGTTTTCAAACTTTCAAAACTACAAGATTAAAAAAATAATTGTTTTTAGTGAGTTCATGCAAAATTAATTTTTGATATTCTGCATTGTGATAGCTTAATTTACATAATATTACATTAATATTGAATGGAGCAGAAATTTAATGCAACAATTGGCTATAAATTGAATGTGTGCATTATAACAGTTGTTTGCAGGAAATACATGAATGGTTCCAGCCAGTTCATAGAAGAAGGAAGACAAACACATGTACTTATCAAGGTTTTCATGTAACAGTAATTGTTAATGTATTAATGGATATCCTAATTTTCACATAGTATTTACATGTACTGGTTTGTTGCTGACTTTTAATAGGAGGCTATCCAGCAGGCATCTAACAGTAATAAAGTTGCTTTGGATGTCTGTGAAAGGTAACACTACCTCAACTATCATTCTTTTTTTCAAAATTCCCTTTATTTCTCGCAATCCTTGGCGCCCATGCAAGGACATAATTATCTACAGGCATTTGCCACAAATCCTTGATGTCAGGATTTTTAGACTGTACGTGCTCTCTTTAGGATGGTAAGGCAAGCAAGCAGAGAAAAGTGAGTCTCTTCCAAGAAGAGTGCGGGGAGGGGGCATATGTTCCCTTAATCTTTTTACATTTTCTCCTGAATTCCCTATTGATAAAACCACTTAAATTCTTTTCTAATTTTTGTCCCCTTGTTCCTAGCAATTTAACCAAATGTTCTTTAGCTCCCTGAAAATAATTTTAAAAATATCTCCTGTTTCCTTAGAATAGAGGCTTCTGTTGCCTATATAGTTCCCTAAAACCCTGGGAGGGACTCAAAAGGATGGAAAAATATCATGATTGAATCTACTTTCCCTCTCAGCCTGTTCACTTCCAGCTGACTCTAAAGAGACTGCCTTCAATCTGTTTGGGGATTTCCATTTTATATTGCTGTACTTTGGTTATGTCTGGTACACTTCTTGTTTAGCTTTAACTTTCGACAATGATTGTCTTTACATGTACTGGCTTCTCCCTCCCCTCCCCTAGGTTAGATTTATTACAGGGCTTCTCTTGTTATGCAGTCCTAATTGGTTACCTTAGGCAAATGCAATTTTTGATTCCTTTTTCTTTTTATTTTCTAGATATAGAAGGAAACAAAGCTGGACAGAATCCTTTACAAGTTGGATCTGGAATCCATCTTATGATGATTTAACAGAGGGTCAGTAACTTTTAATCCTTTCAATCTAAAGATCTAAGTACTAACTCTCCTAAGTGGTAATCATACAACTCCTTATTTGTTGGTTTGAAGAATTGTGTGTTTCTTCATTTCAATATTTTGCGATTGGTGCTCAGTGAATTTCCAATTCTGCTTGCTTAGCACAGCGAATTAGTCTGGGCATCAGCGCCAATCAGAAATCAGGAAATATTGCAAATTATTAATGATAAAGGTTATGAGAATGTGCAATGATGATGAGTGAAATTTGGGTGTACTTTAGTCATGATGTATCAATTGTTTTAACAGAAGAAAGACATGCAGAGCTCTGCTATGCTGAGTGTCTGTTCATGAGAGCCTTGCTCACATTCATCCAGGTATGTGCTAGCACTGCATGTGCACTGAGTAAGCTCTAAAACCTGTTTTCAAATGATAAAAAAGTCAGAGCAGACATGGCCTGGCCAAGTGGAGTTTCAGATCAGTTTGAGGTTAATCATCCAACATGCATTTTAAGCTTGAAATTAAAAACATGAAGAGAAGTATTTTACAGTTTATATTTCCTTAAATTTTCTTTTTTTCCTCTACAGGACGAAAACCTAATCAGTTTTATTCGAGGGGCGTTCAAAATCAGAAGTTGCTACCAGTCTTATAAGTAATTGAAATATCATTCAATTTATAACCTAGATATTACAAAGTTCTTTTAATGATTGCATTTTAACTCTTACTCTCTCATATTACTTCTTTTATAGTGACTTTATAGCCATTGTAGTGCTAGGCTGGTTGTCCCCTTTTAGAAGAGGAATCTCCCTCTGCTAGATATTTTTGAGACGCGTTTATAATAAAATTCACTCATTCTCTATTAAACTCATTCAGTAATTCACTCTTTCAACCATTCAATCATCACTCACTCTCTTGTTCACTTGTCCATTCATTCAGTCACTCATTTAATCTTTCTTTCACTCATTCATAGCACTAGATAAAACTGTCTCTCTTCTTGCACAGGACGTGTCTTGAAATGGCCATGCATCAGCCGGCTTCACTACAGCAGTCACCACAAAGAAAAGACTTTGAAGGCGGCATTCATTTAGGAATCGGTGGATTCAACCTCGTGAGTTGATCAAGATCGGCTTTTGTTTGTTGATAATGAGTACGGCCCCTCCCGCTGTACCCCCACCCCCCCCCCCCCCCCTTCCCCCACGCGCCGCTGCGCCAGTTTCATATTAGCAAGAGTTTAATTATGTTTTTATTCTGGTTGATTTTAGGCTGAATTTAAACGAGAATCTATCAGGTTCCTGTTCTTGGCGTTCTGAATGGAAAAAGCGTATCTAATCGGCCGCTTGTTTGCTTGTCGATCGTGGTCATAAAGAGAGCCCTCGGCAGGCTTACGTAAGCTCGAAGAATCACCTAAGTCTGCCGAAGGAGCATTGAAACGATCTGTCGGACCCTTTGATACTGAACCAAACGAGGTCGTGCCTCTTGCTCAATTTTTCCTTCAATTTTTTTTAGATGTTGTCAATGCTACCGGCAAGGATCGTCAAACTGCTTGAGTGGGTCGGTTTTTCTGGAGACAAGGTAAACTAATCATTGTTCATCATTGTTATGCGTTTTAGGGCTGCAGTATGGTAAGTCAACAAATAGACTAGGGAACTCCAGTCTGTCGTGCTCAGCATTGTCTTGCCTACCGTTGCCTATGTTGTGGTTCAATTTTTATCTTGGCTTAAATTTTATTTTCCTTTGTTTCAAACTCATTATCATACATTACCGTATCAAAAAACAAAGGAAATTTAAATTTAAACCAAGGAAGAAATTGAACCACAACACCTGCTTGTGTATGACTTTTTGTTTCCTTTTAACCAGTTTCTGGGCCTGGATCATTTGGATAAGGGCTGCCGAGACAGCAATCTGAGATCACCGATGTGTGCTATGGTGCTGTTAGCTTACCACAGTGTGATAACGTTTTATCTAGGTATGTTAAGAACGTTTTTATTGACTCTCTGTCGTCACCCATTCCTTTTGTTACGCCTGAGAAAATTCTTTGTCATCGTCCTGGGTTCTACAGTTCCTGTGCTAGCTGTGTTGAAGATCAGAAGATGATTTGAAGGATAGAATAACTGGTTTCTCTATGCAGACCTTGGGAGAGAGCTGCTACAAGAGTATGTGAAGAAAAGGGTAACGTAGACAAAAAGGGAAACAACCATCCCCTCTCACACTTTTTATCTGCTTGTGCTCCACACCCCCACCTCCTTCCCAAACTGTTACGCTCAGTTGGTGCGTGGCGAACCGTCCAGGTTACTGTCGGTGTTCAAGTCTTTTAGCGCCCAGTGAAAAAGGCTTATTAAGTCAATACGATCTGGTATCTATTTTCTGGACTCCTTGGGAGGCTTTATATTTCTTTCATATCTCCCGCTTTCTGAACACTGTTAGTACGGTTTTTTTTTTCATGACAGGAAATGGCGAAGGCGATGTGGATTATGCGGAGAAAATTCTGGAGCCACATTTAAAAGCTTTTCCAAAGGTAATGAAAATGGGTTCAGAGTCGTTTCTGTGCAACTTACTTATATACGATACTGTTTCGATCGAACCCTTATTGGTAACACAAACTAGAGTAAAAATATGCAAAGGTGAATACGAGATAAAACTAAAAGGTGCAACGTAGCGTCTAACTGACATTCGACAAATACAAACACACATACACACACACACACACACCGAGCATTTAACCATCAGATGAGAGATAGTCCACAACACCGGGAACTACGTCTCCTGCTCTTTTCGAACCGAGGGTGGGTTCTTTTACGTCCCACAGAATCAATTATGAAGAGTCCTGAGACGGGGCCCACGGTTTATCGTCCTTATCTGAGATAGTGTATGAGGGTACAGGGAAAAACACCAACAGATTAACGCCCCTTCGTCCTCCTACCCGCACTCTGTTTTTTAACTCATGGGGTATTTTAGCCCTTTTGTGTGAAGTTGGATATTACGCGGTTTTCGTTTGACTCTCGAAAGTAAATTAACGATTGCTGTGGTTCTGTTTCTGTGGGAGAGATGATTGGCTCAAAAATCTCGTAGTTGCTTCCCAATTTTTCAAGTTTCTTCATTTACCTTCTTTTCCGTTTTACACAATCAACTTTTATTACCCGAATTTCGGGTGGCGACAGTCCATCTTCATCACAGTTAGAAATCCTATTCTCAAACTCATCAATAATTTATAAGAGAAAGACAAAGGAAATTAGGCGCTGTGACGTGTTTGAATATCGTCAATTTCTTCTTCTAACTGCTTTTGTTCGAGAAGCTATATCATACACTTGAGACATGTGTTTCATGACGTATCAAAAACCTCGAATTTCGCCAAAAATGCTCCTCTGCGTTTCGTATTTTGAGCTCTTTTCTCGGTTTTTGATATGTGATGAAACACTGTGACTCGTAATTGATGTCTTTCTTCAAGCTTACTGCGTTTTTACTCAGGTGTTCCCACTGAAACAGCGTTTATTGGGCTTGCCACCCAGGTGACCTACTTTTTCAAAAAATCTATTTTCTGTTACATCGGAGGAATTAGTATGTGTAATCAAATGGTGACGAGTGAAATTAGGGAATAATTTCACTTGCGTTTTGTCCTAAAGGCTCGGGAAATTATTAGGATTTGGACAAAACGCAAGTGAAATTATTCCCTAATTTCACGAGTTCACCATTTGATTACCTATTAATATCATGGGTGACGAATTACGTTAGCAATCGTGGATTTTTGACATGTTTATCCTGGATCGTATCGATCGAGAACTTTACTGTCTCAAATGTTTAGACCTTAAATTTGGCTTATAAAGTTCAGAATTTTTCAGACGTTTTCGGCAAAATACCTGTTAGAATCCTTCTTGATGTTCTCTTGTGTGTTCAGGTTTTCTTTTGTGCCCTGACATCTTCATTCACGGCATTTTAAAACTTTGTCGCCATCTTGACACAGAGACGTACGGAAGGGTTGCTATGGCAATTGTGAAATTACAAATTAAGGCTGAAATTTCGCGCCAAAATTAAGGAGTAATTCGTCACCTATGATATTATGAAAGAAATTTCGTTTTTATTTTCCGTAGGGAGCAATATTCTTGTACTACGCTGGTCGTATTAAACAAGTGCAAGGACGGTTGAACGAGGTAAGGAGCAAGCTGTACTACTATTTACAACCTGAAGTATAAATAAGATAAACCTTACCATTTCATAAAATCTTGCATTTATATTGATATGTTAACTTTTTTAACCAATACGAACTCTTTTTACTCTTATTTATCTTAGCTTGTAGTAATTTATTAGGTAATTCTTTTTATGTCACTCTTAGGTGATTCATGTTTAGGAGAGCTCCACTGAAAACCGCCTTTGGCGAGTTGGATTCCCTCACTAAATATTATTATTATTATTATTGTTATTGTTATTGTTTTTGTTTTTGTTTTTGTTATTGTTATTGTTATTGTTATTATTATAAGATTGGGAGGTCAGGGGTTCAAACCCAGGTTACAGCACGATGTTGTTTCCGTAAACTTCAAACTCGACTCTGCAGCGTCTCTCTCCACCTTGGTGTAAAATTTGCGTGGGGCAAATTGAGTCGGTTTAATTTGACTTGGCCGGTGTCACAGCGGATTTTGACCCCCCGCCGATTTTGACCCCCCGCCGATTTTGACCCCCCGGACAAAATCCGCTAGCGGATACTGACCCCCCGGTCAATATCCGCTAGCGGATATTGACCCCCATCGCCGATTTTGACCCCCGTGCAATCAGCAAAGGTAGCAATTATAACCTAACGGTAACTCAAAGTCTAAGAAAAACGCGAATTTTGTTCCATTCTTATTTCACGCCTCAATATTCAGATCCGCTAAAACAATTGCAATCAGCAGTAGTAGTAATTATAAACTAACGGTCAGTTAAGTTGTAAGAAAAACGCGAACTTACGGACCGTAACTTTAAGACTTAGAAATACGTGAACTTCGATCTATTCTTACTTAACGCCTTAATTCAGACAAAAACAGTTGTAATTAGAAACAGTTACGGCTTAATATAGATAAACTAACAGTACTTAATCTTAGAAAATCGTGATCTCTGTTAACATACCGTGAGCACATATTTACTGTAGTTTCACAACTAATTCAAAGAAGGGGTAAAACTCGCGTTTGCGCTTTTTTTGAAAATCTTTTTATTTCAAATTTACAACTTTTAACAAAGCTTATGCTGCAGAAAACACTTCTTACGCTGCAAAAGTCGAGAAAACTGCTCTTTGTTTTATCGGCAAGCGAAAAACTATTTTAATGTCGGTAACTATTTAAAATAAATCTATTGTCTAAAGTAAAAACAAAAAGAAAACAATGCAATTAGAGTCCAGTAATCTTATTGTCCTGTATCTGTTCAGGTTTTTGTAAATTCACTCAACCGAACATTTATTCTAATAAACTAACTTGACACTGGAACCTGTTAGCCAAACATGTTTTTTTATAATTTCGGACTTATACAACAAACTAACAAAAAAGCAATTGTAGATTTGGTTCTGCACTTTAGCCTAGGATCAACAAAAATGACGCTTGATTTTCGATTGGAAAACGTTGCTTCGGGCCGTGTTGATAATAACATAGATTTTGCAATGCGCATGCATGCTGTGTTTGGTAAACACCGAGACTTGCCTTGTCTATTTCGTCTTTTCAATGTTCATATAATATTCGTATTAACAGTTAATCGAGGAGTACGATAGCAAAGTATGATCACTTTTGACGGGGGGTCAAAATTCGCGAAGGGGGGTCAAAATCCGCTAGCAAATATTGACTCCCGGGGGTCCATATCTGCTAGCGGATTTTGACCGGGGGGTCAATATCGGCTAGCGGATTTTGACCGGGGGGTCAACATCCAGGGGGGTCAAAATCGACTAGGACACCGGTTTAGGGCAGTTTGGGGCAAATTAGCTCGGTTTGATTTAATTGAGCCGGTTCAGGTTGACTTGGGGCAAATTACGTCGATTATATTTGATTGGGTCGGTTTAGGGAGGCTTGATGCAAATTGGATCGATTTAATGTAATTTGTATTGTGGGGATAGTTTCTAAAGAAACTGGTGCTGCGTCGGTGGGGAGTTGAATCATTGGGGACCTTTAGCAAGGACGACGTCGACGTCAACGAGAACGACTACGAAAAATATAAATTCGCATTACTGCAATGAAATTGCAATTATTCCAACACATTTTCCTTGTGAAACGCATGCAAACTGTCCAGGAATTTAACTTGCATGAACGGCGTTGATGTTTTCCGAGTAAACTGAACATTTCTCTGCTTGTGCTCACGTCCTCCACAGAACTTTAAATTTGGTTTGTACCAAAATGCGAAACGCACGTGTGGGGCGTGCAGAGCCATTGTGTTTGCTAATTATGCCTATTGTTTTTTCGGCGTTCTCGTTCTCGTCAACGTCGTCCTTGCTAAAGGAACCCTACAAGAAATTGGAATAATCAAACGAATTGAGAAAGCAAGTTATACCACCGTAAGGTAAAAATGAGGTGCTGACGTTTCGAGCGTTAACCCTCCGACGAAGGGCTAACGCTCGAAACTTCAGCATCTCCCTTTTAATTTAATTTGGCTGGGTTAGGGCGTCTTGGGGCAAATAGGATCGTTTTAAAACGATTGGGCCGGGGATGTAATACTCCTATGAAGTGACTTATACTTACAGAGACCAGGATAAGTTCTGATAGTGTGGCTCTCCTGTGGTTATTGTGCGTCTTACCTGAAATTATGCAAAGTTGTGTGACTAGGTATTTTCTTTGCTTTGTCTCAGGCCATTGACTGGTACAATCACTCCATCGCTGTTCAGTCAGAATGGAAGCAGTTTCACCACATATGTTACTGGGAACTCCTCTGGTGTTTTGCGTAAGTAGAAATCTTGAGGCAAAGTACGGCCTCCTAACCCAAGACCTGTTGACATGCTTTTGCATTTGACTGCTTTGTACACTTGAGCAGCCGTTTGTTATTAATTAATAGGGACCTTTAGCAAGGACGACGTCGACGAGAACGAGAACGCCGAAAAAACAGTAGGCATAATTAGCAAAAACAATGGCTCTGCACGCCCCACACGTGCGTTTTGCATTTTGGTAAAATTTAAATTTCTTTGGAGGACGTGAGCGCAAGCAGAGAAATGTTCAGTTTACTCGGAAAACATCAACGCCGTTCATGCAAGTTAAATTCCTGGACAGTTGGCATGAGTTTCACAAGGAGAATGTGTTGGAATAATTGCAATTTCATTGCAGTAATGCGAATTTGTTTTTCGTAGTCGTAGTACGGAACTATCGTGAAGGAGGTTGTGGGTTCAAACCTTGGCCGGAACATTACTCAGGGCCTTTTAAAAATGGCGGAGAAAGTGCTACCTTTGTAGTGATATCTGTAAATGGTTAGATTTTCTAGTCTTCTCGGATAAGGACGATAAACCGTATGTCCCATGCCACAACCCTTGTTCGTAGGGAATAACTTTTTGGGACGTTAAACACCTCACACACTATTTGCGAAGAATTTGCTCCTTATAAATTGATAAACTATTATTATTATTATTATTATTATTATTATTATTATTATTATTATTATTACCAGTAAGAGGAAAAGCGAGGGACCACATGTCTCAGTCATTTTGAGGTTACAATACGGAATTTTTGTCATAATGTGCGATCTCGATTTTGTGTTTTAATTAAGTCGTCATTACACCCTTACAGCCTGCACGGCTAGAAAGGGAATTTAACCATAGATATTGCCTCACTCGCATTTTTCTCTTGTTATGGCCTTTAAAACACGTTCTTTCCGTGCACAGTTACCAAGGAGACTGGGCCAAAGCCTACCACTATGCAAGCGTGCTGTTAGAGGAGAGCCTGTGGTCAAAGGTAAGAAATTTTTTTAGACTTAATCCCATTTGCCATAATACGGTTTAATACGGCAAACATCAATTTTTCAACAATCTGTCTATCTTCAGTGCCAGTGCTATAGGGTGGCGTCTCCAGCACTGTGGCAAATGATTATGAGGTTTTTTTTCTGGAGCACATTTTTCCCCCAAACTCACTTTCAGGCACGAAGACGTAAGAACCTCCAAGAAAACTCCAAAGTTCTCGCTAGTAGTTACCGAGAACAGTTCATATTCTTAATTAGAATGTTAGCGACCACGAAGTGTCGCAAAAACCTGACAAATGGACCGGTCATTACTTATAGGGAGTTTAAGATCTACGACGGCGACGGTCGGC
This sequence comes from Ricordea florida, assembly GCA_949710005.1. Lineage (NCBI taxonomy): Eukaryota > Metazoa > Cnidaria > Anthozoa > Corallimorpharia > Ricordeidae > Ricordea > Ricordea florida. The sequence continues at coordinate 3,742,158 of OX453282.1, read as the reverse complement.
GAAAACGTCACCTCAAAATATACATACATACGTACGTACGTACGTACGTACATACATACATACATAAGTTATTGGCTCGTCCCCACGGGGCTTTTCAGAGTCAATTGTTACATTAAACACAACATAAACTTTTTTGCTAAGAATCCCAACTGGCGGAAGGCAGACCAGTTGGCTATTTACAAGCGTGGCCGATGATAAGAAGGATCTCAAACTCGGGATTACCGTATTACATATCCATGTAGTGGTCAGGACGGGAATCGAACCCAGGACCTTGACCAGATTATGAGTCCGGCGCCCTAACCACTCGGCCACCCTGCCTCCCAAAAATATAACTTTGCTTGATCATAATTATTTTGCGATTGTTCAGTTTCATCCTAAAAATAAATTGGTACGAGCTGTTTCAGAGTTAAAATAGAGAATGAGGAATTCTCTGTTGCATGTTTACGTTGTCGTCAAAACCTGAAATTTGGTAATTTCACGTCGTCGTTATGCCGAGTACCGCAAGAATCCGTGCTGCACGTGCAGCACGTGCAGCACGATTATTTATGCTCTTTTAACCAATGATATCATTGTTTTGCGGCGTTGTTGTTGCCGTCGCCGTCGTAAAATCGTAAGCTCCCTAATGACCGGTCCCTGACATGAAGCACTTACATCACAATGCTTGCGTCTTTCTTGGGCATAAGTCGGTTAATGTTTTGCTTGTGATGTTTGTTTCTCTCTCACCGTTCATAGACGACTTACATGTATCTCAAGGCGTCGTGTAGAGTCATGGCCAGACTTCTAAGCCAACAGATAGCAAAAGAGGACGACAAAGGAGAGAAGGACACAGAAGAGTACATGTTCAGGTGTGAAAAAAGCGTACGTCGCTTTCTGAAAAAGTTAGAACTACATTGTACAGTAAAACAAACAGGACAACAGTACAGTACTGTTCAGTAGCTTTACAAAAAATGGTCACACTGCATGGTTTGATCTACAGATGAAAAAGTTAGAACCACACTGTATAGTAAAACAAACAGTACCACAGCATCTATTGTTTAAAACGTATTCTGTCCTTTTTGCAACAGGCGTCTTCCAGACTTTAAACAGCGTATCGCCGGAAAGTCCATTCCTTTTGAGAAGTTTTCAGTCCACAAAGCCAACAAATATCTGGAACAGAACAAACGTCTCTTTCTACCTGGGGTGGTAAGTGCACTTGTATTGGAAATCCAAGGAGAATTGAAGGGATTTGTTTTCAGAAACTCAGCTTCACACTGTCTCTCTCCACCCAGGTGTATAAATGGGTACTAGTGATATAATGCTGGTGGTAACTTGTGTTGTTTTCGTATACAAGAAACTTAACTCCACACTGTCTCTCTCCACCCAGGTGTATAAATGGGTACCAGCGATATTATGCTGGGGGTAACTTGTGTTGTTTCCGTAGACAAGAAACTTAACTGCACACTGCCTCTCTCCACCGACGTATATAGATGGATATTGGCGATGTAATGCTGGGGGTAACCCTACGTTGGACTAGCATCCCATCTAGGTTGGAGTAACAATATTGTCAGGTACTAAATGCTTCTGAAACCGGGATAAGGTGGGCCTCCTGTGGCACCAGTGGGTCTCCTGTTACACCTGCCTTGCAGTGCACGGGCGACTCTGTGATTGACTAGCATCTTATCCAGAGGGCGGAGGGGGGGGGGGGTAACAATACTCTCAGGTGATTCACGTTACTGAGGGCGCGTTCCTTTAATATGATCCGGATTTAGATTTGTGATCCGAGATCACACGGATCATAGCGCATCAAAGGGAGCGATGAATCCTTCTCCAGAGTGGATTCATCGGTTCCTTTGATGTGCCATGATCCGTGTGATCTCGGATCACAAATCTAAATCTGGATCATACCAAAGGAACGAACCCTGAAACTGGAATAACCTCCTGCCACGTTGTGGGCTTTAATTCTAAGGTTCGTGTATGCCTTTACCTATTACACCAAAGCATTTAACAGTTTACGTTTCTGTTAGGAGCTTATCTATCTGTGGAATGGCTTCAGAGTTCTTCAACGCCGTGAAGATTTAGTTCATCCGTTGCTTGTACTCGTAGAAAAATCTTTAGATGAACTGGAGAAAACCAAAGGTTAGTGCGAACGACACGAGGCTTTACTTTCCTCTATGTGGACTGTTGTGTTTGTAAGCTTTAAAAGTTTCTTTGGCAAGTCAATTCTCACTCCTTCAGTGTTAAGCAGTAGGTTAGCCCTTTACCTTTTTAGTGTAGGAATCAATTTTCTTCAGTGAGTTTCTTATAATAAGTCGAAAGGAACTTTCATAAGATGAATTCAATTATTGGTTTATTGATTTTCTTAATTCTCTCCCTACCGTTCATGATACAACGCCCTTTTACCATGTCAACCCCAAGACCTGAACAAAAATATGCGTTATTGACCAAGCATGAGGTCAATATGGCTGGATATTGGCCTTATATGTAGCCATCTTGACCAAACAAGCTTGCTCAGTATAGGATATAGTGTTAAATCGATTCAGTCTTTTTACACTAATCATTTCCTCAATTCTCCTTATCCGTTGCTTCCCATGTAATTGATTTTGCAAGGGGAAGTTTGATACTGATGTCTTGGATTGGAAAGTTAACTTATAAATGCTTCTCTTGCTGCTTGTTATCGCACAGATGAAAACACAAATTACGTGGATGACTGGTGTCTCGGTAAATTACTTCAAGGAATGTGCTATCGCTACGTGAATAATCGCACTAAAGCCATGGAGTGTTTACAAAATGCTGTCAGCCAGTGAGTTAAACTAAGGAAGGCCCAATTTATTCTTACTGTAATTGGGGTGGGGTGGGAGTGAGGTCGGGTTGGGGCTAGAATGGTTTCGGGATGGGGTTGGATTGGGGTCAGGTTGGGGTTGGATTGGTGTCAAGATCGGGTTGGAATGGGGTCAAGGTGGGGTTGAAGTGGGGTTGGGGTAGAATGGGATAGGAATGGGGTCAGAGTGAAATAGGAGCGGGGTGAAGCAGGTTTGAATCTAGATCAAAGAAACCCCATAAAGTCGCAAGTATTACAGTCCAGGATCAAACTTCGGGTAGAATTGATTCTGATTCTAACACTTCATCTGTGGATCAAACCATGCAGTGTTACCATTCTTTGTAAAGCTACTGAACAGTACTGTGGTACTGTTTGTTTTACTGTACATTGTGGTTCTAACTTCTTCAGAAAGCGACGTACGCTTTTTTCACACCTGAACATGTACTCTTCTGTGTGTTTCTCTCCTTTGTTTTACTAGACAGTGGCTCTAACTTTTTTATCCGTAGATCATACCATGCAGTGTAAGGATCTGGATATCTCACCATATTTTCTTTTCTGTTTGTAGATCTAAAGATCTTGTCAAGGATCTTTATCTTGCTCCATTCGCATTGGCAGAAGTTGGGTTTCTTTACCTCGATGATGGAGATCTGCATCAAGCAAAAGATTTTCTCAATCGTGCAAGGTATTAACAGGGTTGGAAATCAATTGTATATAATTAACAAGCAAATTCGCGTTTTCGTTGCCTGTTTGTGTTTTGAACGCCAACGAAACAATAGCCTTCATTAGACAGGGCTAAAGACACGGGACTTCACTCCACACTGTCTCTCTCCACCCAAGTCTATAAATAGGTACCAGCAATATAATGCTGGGGGTAACTTGTGTTGTTTTCTTAGACAAGAAAGTTAACTCCATACTGTCTTTCTCCGCCCAGGTGTATAAATGTGTACCAGCGATATAATGCTGGGGGTAACTTGTGTTGTTTCCTTAGACAAGAAACTTAACTCCACACTGTCTCTCTCCATCCAGGTGTATAAATGGATAGCAGGGATATAATGCTGGGGCTAACTTGTGTTCTAATTGTTTCCTTAGACAAGACACTTAATTCCACTCTGTCTGTCTCCACCCAAGTGTATATCCAGTGTATATGTTGTGGTTCAATTTTTTCCTTGGTTTAAATTTTATTTTCCTTTGTCTTTTGTAATGGTAATGTGTGATAATGATTTTAAACAAAGGAAAATAAAATTTAAACCAAAGATAAAATTGAACCACAACATATATATAGAGAGAGTTGCACTCCTCCTCAGAGCTTCGTAGTACAGAAACCTTACTCACATCTTCAGGGAGCTTAAGCAGCAAGAATGACGACGACACCGAGAAGGGCACGCTCGAAAAAACGGATTTGTTTTTCTCCTGTACCGATAGCGGCAGGCTTGTTTCATTTTCTTTCCATAACTTTTCAAACCGCCGGTTTTTCCAGCTTAACCCGTTCACACTTCATTGCAAATTTTTTTCGATAATTTTGTCGCTGTGCACTCGCGTCTTTCAGAAAACCTGAAAAATGGTAATTTGACGTTGTTGTTTGCAGAGGGACGGCAAAGAAATCTACCAGACGTGACTGTATTTTGCACGTGTAGTTTCATTGTTTCGTTCATCAACGCTATTGTTTGGTGCTGTTGTAGTCGACGTCGTTGTTCTGTTTTGCTTAAGATCCCTAATGCAGATACTTGGGGACATTGTTCAAATTCTCTTGTCTGACTTTCTCAACAGAAAATATTGCGATAATCATTTGTTACAAAGCAGACTACATTTCAAAATCCACGCCGCTCTTCAGGACATTAAACTGAAGCGGAAAATGGCGAAGGAAGTTACGAAAACAGAAAAGGAACGCTCAGAAGGGTCCAAACGAAATGTGAACAATAACGCTTTGGAACCTGTAAATGACAACGTCAGCGATTCCGTTGAGGACAGCTCAAGTTTGGTTCGTCAAGATTCAAGTTCATCATTCGCGACAGCACCAGAGAACTCGTCTGAAGAAGAGGGAGACCTAGAATCTACACAGCAAGAAAATGCGCTGAAAGAAACTGTTGTCATGGAAACAACAGTTTGACATTTTTCTTTTACTGGGCGTGGTTTTAAGCTAGTGCACGAAAATATGACAAAACAAAATGTTTGAATACAAGATATTTATTTGAGGACTGCCTTTCGTATTTTAAAGTCCTCGGTTGTAAATAGTTTGAATATTCATTTTTCTTATCTGAAGGGGAGGAGTGAGTGGTTTATTTTGTCTTTTATTACAAGGATGACAAAGCGAATCCTGATTCACTTCTCGAGGGGGGGGGGGGTGGGGGAGTGGGGCAAGATGGGCCTCTCTGTCCTCCTTTGTCCCGCGAAACAAAGCGAAACAAGTTAGCGGGACAAAGCGGGGAATCCCGAGCATGCAAAGGAAAAAATAAAAACAAAAGTGCCCCCCGACTCACCCCCTTCAATAAATCCTTTGTTAGCCAAGCTTGTTCGGCCAAAAACGAATATATCCCGCACCTTTGCCACTGTTGTTGTGTGATTGATTATTATTTTATTATTATTATTTATTTTTTTTGCTTGTCTGTGTTTTTTGCTGTGGAGTTTGTTGGTGTGGATACACCCATCCGTTACTCATCCAAGTTCGTACCATCCTCCTGCTACTACTAAATCCAGTCTTGTAGCTTAGGTTGAGTATGTCTCAAGAATTGTTCATTGTCATCTGTTGCTACACCTACTCTTGTACCTGTTCTTATTTAACAGCATCGCCTGATGGGTTTCAGCTGAACTAATTAAAAATTCAGATGTGAAAAATGAAAGACCAACACCCCCTCTCCTTCTTTCTGAACAACAGTTACTGTGAATTCATATGCTAGTTGGAAGAGACAGGTCACAGTTAAATGTATTTCTTTTAGGTGTTTAATTAGGTTGCTTGGTATGGGTTCCCATTGGGATAATCAGGGCTTTATATACCACTCCTTGTGAATATCACACCACTTGACGCCGACCAGTTCACTCGGGGCCGGTTTTTCCTTATCGTTGATTTCGCTGTTTACAATAACGTGTGACATGTTCTTGATATTTTCTCTGCCTTGTAACCTGTATTCAGCGTTTCCCAAATTCTTGTGAATAAACCAGTGATCGTGGCTGGCGGCTCCCTCCACTACTTGTTGTATTGCTTGTCTCCTCCACTTATAATAGAAATGTTTTCTATTCGGCTGAGCGAAGCGAAATAGAATAGAAGGATGTATATATATACTAGCACTATAACATAAGAGTATGGAAACATAGGAGAAGTAACCATGTGATAGAGGGGAGTTTTCTCCTAAATGTTTGTAGAGTGAAACAGAGTATACCTTGTTAGGGTTTGGGTGCCTGCTGATGGGAGAGCAACTCAGGAACATTTCAAGGGTAAATAGTACAGACGCAATATAAGGTGTCACACTTCTTAGCAGGAGGTCCGCGGCTTTGAAACAGTATTTCTCTTATCCAAGCAAAATTATTGATGAATCGTAAAGACCTAATACTGCGTGAATTTAATTTTAAACGTGCACTCGTATTCTTTAAATTTACGTAATCATTTTTCGTTAATTTAATTCAGGCGCATTGTTCCAAAGTTACCAAATTCAATGTACAGAATGCTTCGTGTTATAAAGCCCGCTTTTAACTTTATTTGCTGGAAGAGATTGACAAGGTCACAGTAAAACTTCAAGTATTTAATGTTATACCAAGTGCGATACTTAAAGATCTAACGCCAAAAAATGACAACAAATCGGGGGATTTAAGTTGTAATCACATTTTTATCACATGTATTTGTCGCTCAGTCAAACCCGGAATTTTTTTTACTTTTTAACATGAGACGGCATCAACAGCAAGGTGCTTTGGATGCCGGACTATGACACAGCAACATATAGATATGAGTAGTAATTTTCCTTAGTGAGTTACATACAGTTCTCTGCATGTCAGCTTGAGGATTTCCGTATTTGATCAGTCTTGTATCTGTGAAGTGACATTTGACTCCATTTTCATCGTCAGTTTGTTTAGCAATGTATTGATATAGTTACAAAATTCATTGTTTATCGATCTTTATGGTACAGTGGTATCATGGTTAGATGGTGGGTTAGTTCTCTTGATTGCTTGGGTCAACCGCACTGAGTATTCGGCCTACACCCGACCAATAGTCTAGCGCACTTCACTAATCTAAATTACTTAGGCAAAAATACCGGTTTATGCAAGTTTTTAATAAAATAAACCTGGGATGTTATTGAGTTAAATTTGAATTGTTGAAACTCCCCAACTTCCGGGTATTTCGACAAACGGATGTACTTCATGTGAGAATGACACATGTATAAATACCCCACATGGCACGTATAATATACTGTGGGGGATACACAAGGGTCATTCTCACATGAAGTATATACCCGAGAAACGGACGCTCACTCGTACAGTTGGTCACCGGTTTTTCTCGGCCGTCAGTATGCTCGTAAGGCGCAGGAATTTTTCGCGCCAAAAGTTGCAGCCTCGTGCATCTGCCCCTCCCAGTTGACCCTAAGGAACTAATCCTTTGAATTATATTATCCTATGCCTTTTGAATTATAATTTTATGTACAGTAATGTACTGAAATAGTGCAATAAAAAAAAATAATAATAAAAAAATATTTTATCCTCTCATCTTATATATTGTAATAGTAATGTTTGTGGATATTATCCATTTTATTTTTATCTATTTTTTTATACAGGGCCATTCTGAAAACCACTTTTTGCGAGAACACGCCCTGTCTAAAGATAAATATTATTATTATTAATCCGAGAACGAAAAATACTGTAAGAGTGTGTTTGCTTCGTATGTCAGATTGCCTATGGCACAAAAGACTACATTATTATGGTATTCAGAAAATCTAGCTTTGGCTTCCTTATTTGGACCTCCAATTCCTACCTAGTGCAAGTACCAAGTACAGACTAGAATATAGCTATTGGTTTACTGCATGCATCTCTTGGTTTTAATGCAAACCATTTACATTTAAGAAACAGGGCATATTTACTATGTTTGTACAGGCTTGTGCTAACCAAGGTGAGTTTAAGGGGAAATTGTACCTGCTCTGGAATTCTCCCAAATGCACCGAGGGTTGTTTAAGCCTGTAACACACAAAAAGTAGATCTCTTTCTAAAATAATACCTCAAATTATGATGGCGGTCGCTTTATTGGGTGGCGTCAACACAAGTATTGACCAATGACAGCACATGTACTGTCACTGCTCTCTACCCTACTCAACAAAATCACTTAAATTTCAATGTTCTTCCACACAAATGCAGTATCAACATCACAAAGTTTAAAACAAACAAGTAAAATGAAACTATGATGAAACCCTCAAGAGCAGGACAAAACAAAGTCTGAACAAGAAAGTTAACAAGTCCTGTAAATAAATTAGCCAGCAAGAAGTACACAAGTTGGTTTCTGTTGATAGCTGCTATCAGGCATGCACAAGGAGGCTTCTCGCTGTGTTTTGCAGATGTGACAGTGTACTCTGTATCCAGCAACTTGTCCTGGTCACAAATTGGGCATCCTGCTGCTTGGGCACTCTGAAGAAAACCAGTCTTGTTTGCAATGGTTACCACTATATCACAGAGCAAGAAACTTGAGAGCAACTGGATGTTATAAGCCACCTGCGAGGGAAATCAGAAAAAGAAACCTTCCATTTTTAACAATTAAATGAGACCTGATGGCATAAAGGTTCCATTATGGGTTTCAGGTCAGTTTTTATTTTTGTTAACATTGAGTGAGGTGTAAATAGTCTGAACCCAGGAGTCTCAGTAGTTGTTTGTTGAGTTTGATCGTCCTGGTGTAAGTAGTTCTGAAAAGAATTGTTGTTGATGACACTGACTGACGTTTTGACAACCTGAGCGGAAGTCATCATCAGAGCCAAGTGAGTTGCATGGTAATAAAGCTGTGATGTTATTGGCTGTTTGCCAGTAAGGCCATGGTGTTATTGGCTGTAAAGACTCAGTTGTTATTGGTCAATTTTTGTCTGTTTTAATCTGTTCTGGATGTTGTCAACAAGTCGCTTGTACAGTGCAGGTTGAATGTTATTTTCTCGAAATTACTATGCAAATATATCTTCCTGTCATAGTGTATTACTAATTTAGCTATTCTCTCAATTTTTGTCTATTTCGTACAAAAACACATCTTTACTACGACAGTGCGACCCTGCAAACCAAGATCACCCAAATAAATTTTCATACAAATTTTGAATGTCTGTTTTTGACAATGAACAACCGATTTGTGGCAAGTTGCTACCGAATAAGATGATTCTTTTTCAATCTTGATATGTTTTGTACAGTTATAAAGTAAATTAGGTGCATTTAAAGCAAAATTAAAAAAAACATTTGTAGAGATTCCATTGTTTAGATACTGGTGCTCAATCGTGATTGGGTAATTTGTATTAAAATTTGTTTGAGTGGCCTTTAGTTTGAATGGTACGTTGCACTGTAAACAATACATTATAAAAAATTGTCTGGACATCATGTCCAACCACAGTTGAGATTTCGTTGGACATAAGCTAATTTAGGTCGGCCAATGACCAATGACTGACTGTTATTTGCAGCCCTGTATAATAGAGTTCAAACCATTTACAGTTATATACATGTATATCATGTCTTGACTACTTGACCTACAGTGTGTAGTAGTTTCTATTACGATTGCGTGATGCTTTATAACATTGTACCTGCCACAGCACAAAAGATAAATTAGCCATCCTTCTAGAAACAGGGCTGATGAAATACTGAGAGGCTTGAACCAGTAGCCAAAACAGAACGTCTGAAACCACTAAAATGAAGAAAGACCTCAGCCACTTCCCCAAGGTGTCTCTGTACAAACAATGATAAGAAAAATAATGGTTATATAGTTATTATAGTTCATAAGAAAGACATTCCCACATTGCACATTAGAGACTACAGAATGAAATAATGGTGATGTTAAATGCTGAAGAAGGTGACTAAAAGGGAGATGCAATTTTAAGCATGTTGTGTGCAATCTTTGAGAAAGGAAACTAGAATCCTCCCAACTAAAGCCAAATCTATGACCTTCTGACAACAAGTGCAGGTGCTCTTCCATTGAGCTATAGAAATCTTCAGAGAACAGGACCATAAAACTAGGCTTGTGGGACAAATACTGCCCCTGTTTCCACAGGGCCATAGCCCAAGAATATATGATTACCTCTTATGAAAAATAAATGTTCCTAACTGGACACCTATCAGATACAAGGAGAGGTACCCAATGCATGAAAAAATTCCCTCTCGATTGGCATCAATCAATCCTTGTCTTGAACCATCACCTTGCCTGCCATACAGAATAGACTGCCTCAAACTTGTGCAGCTTAGGAGATATTGATAGAAGCAAGCGAGGGCTAACCCTGAAACACCAAACCACTTGTACCCTGGAATGAGTTGGACAAGCACTGTAGAAAAGACCTAGAATACAAATCAAACTTCCAACATTAACAAATAAAATAAATATTGTTAAACCATTCTGAAATGTGATGTCGGAATGAAATCAAAGTTTTCATGTTGAATCCTCAACTTATTCAGTTGCAGATTCAGCAAACATCGAGCTGTCAAATTTAACTTTCATAAGCAAATTTTGTCCTCACATTTAATTTGGCATGTATGGAATGTAACATTTGATCCAGGGTTAATGCACCTATCAATGTTAAGCCAGCGCGGAGGGGGGGAGGGGGGGGAGTCAGGGCATGGGGTGGGGATTTGATTGTCTTTGTTGGCCCTGGGTTAGGGCATTTGACTGACCTTGTTCTCCCATGGGAGGGAATATTTGAATCTTTCTTTGCCAGCCTTGGGATATTTGACAGCGATGTGCAGCCCGGGGTGGGGAAATTTGGTTGCATTTGACTGGAATGATTTGCCTGTGGGCCGGAAATTTGACGGCAAATTTGTCAAAAATGTCAAATCCCCACCCCATGCCCTGACTCCCCCCCCCCCCCACTGGCTTATCATTGATAGGTGCATAACTCCAACAAAATGGGAACAGCTCATAATGTGAACCTTCCACAGTAACTGTTTATGTAGACCTTTCATTTTTCCCTAGAAGAAAGTAACTCAACCTACCCTGACAACGAACAGGGTGAAGAAAAAGTTCCAATGTGTACCATACTCATTGACATGTTCCTGGTAATCTGTACTTTTCACAGCTATAAGCCTAATTACTCCAAGGGAAATCAGTGGTAAAGATGATTTTATCGACCTGATTACAGCGGAAATCAGACTTCCATTTCTTGGAGATACGCCTCTTGCTTCAGGAGATACAATCGCATTGGAAATCACAAATGCACCAACGCCAACATCCATCAATCCGCTGCCATACGTTTCAGCTTTTGCGAAACGTCGTGGAAAGATGGTGAAATCTACTGCCAGAATTGCTATCGCAGTCGCAATCAGAACGTATGCCCTGAAATTACCGATGAATGGTCGTTTCTCTGACATGTCTATTTTTAAAATGTCTGTAGCAATTTCAGATCTTGATTTGTGTTGGTCTCGTTGGGTATTCCATAACAGGAACCCAGAAGGTAGGCATATACATGTTACGAGTAACATGTTTATGTGGTCAGCAAGTATCGTAAAAGCCAGAGACACAGGAAGAATCAACGTCAAGTTATCCGCCAGACATAACAAGCTGTTGAAAGTAAAACACAGTCATGATCACGGTCTGTTTAACTTTGTCTTAGCACAAGCTAAAACGAAAGAGAAAAAATGTTCTATTGGCATGCGTTCCTTCGGTATGATCCGGATGAAAATTTGTGATCCGAGAACACAAGGATCATGGTGAATCAAGGGAGCTAACGAATCCACACTGGACAAGGATCTGTCTGTTTCCTTGATGCGGACCATACCAAAGGATCGCATCCTCACTCACCAGCAATACACCACTTTGTTCAACTTAGCTGCCTTTAAAAACAATAAATTAACCACGATTGTCCGCAAAATAACTGCTGTTGGAGCTGAACTAACAATAACTGAAATTTCAAACAACGATGTCCCATTTAGATTACTAACAAATTGTTCTTGAAGTTCCTTATAACTCACGGTCATGTTTACGTCGTCCGCCATCTTGAATGAAGTTTGTGTCCAGTTTCTTCGCGAAATTGGACCGCCTGTCAGTTTTTGCTCAAAGTGTGCATGTTATCCTGTCGTGTAATCAAAGTATGACATGTAATGATTCCAAAAGACCTGCTAAAACAGTTCTTCGGTTTGCAAGAAGAGAGAGTCAAGACGTACAAAACGTTTGATGAGTAGGTTTCAGTATGTCAAATGTTACTTTCTATGACTAATATTGAGCAAATTTTTGGAGTGAAATCTTTACAGTGAAACTATGACTATCACTATGTTACGATGAGATCTGGGATAAATTCTCCTGCACTTTCTTATTACCTAGTTTGAGGAATCTGGATAATTTGATTTTGGTAATTTTCTGAATTAATCTTAAGTATTAATTTTCCATTTATTAATGCAGTGAGAATTTGCATTTTATTTACTCATTCGTTGTGTCTTTCAGTGGTTTCAAGGTGTACCTTCAAACAGCACCGAACTATGACTTCCCTTCGTATAGACAGCTTGTTCATGATGTAACACAGAAGTTCAATAGCATATCTACCCAAATCAGAGAGATTGAGACAAGTTTAAAGGAATGTGGACAACACCGATTGGAAGATATCATCAGAAAAATACAGCTTAAAGAAAAGGAAAAATTGGAAATGGTAATAAGCATGAAAAAATCTGAATGATCTTCTTGATCATTTGTATTAAAAGTTGCTTGTTCATGGATTAAGTAATCTTTATGCACTTATAATTATCATCTAGAATCAAGATAAATTATTATGAATAAAAATAAAAATAGATTGGGACAACTTGATTTCTTCAAGATTTTAAATGGTTTGGACCAAGGAGTCTCAGTAGTTGTTTGTTGAGTTTTGTTGTCTGGGTGTGGGTTGGTCTGGAAAGGAATGTTAGTGATCTTGACTGTTAAGAAGTTGCTATTCAATGACCCAGTGTTTTGACACTCCTGTGAAGTGTCTTCTTCAGGGGTTTTTGGGCAAGGCTGTGAAGCTCCTTTTAATAATACCCATGAGGAATGGTGTTGCTTAATCACCAGGTGTAAAAAAGCATCAGGTATTAACCTAGCTGCCATCTGGGTGGTTCAATTGCGTGTGGGCACTATATTGATATGCCTAGATTCTAAGCAACGTCTTTGGTGGCAGCAAGTGGTGATAATTCAAGAATTATCCAACCCAGTGGCTTGAAAACGTCAGATGGGTGAGTTGTAACTTTTTAAGTTACATTCATTATCCCCAACCAGCTTAGCATCAAGCTATGTCTGATTGCGATCCACCTGGTTGCAATGTGCAATTTTTCTTTGACTAGGTGTTGACAGATGTTTCAACAATCTAAGCAGAGGTCATGATCAGAGTCACTGAATACTGTACAACTAAAATAGGAATATTCATTTATTAAGTAATTTTTAAAAAGTTGCAAAATAAAAATATCCCCAGCATTAACTAGATAAAAAATACATGAGTGACCTTACTAGTGTTGATGTGTTACAAAGATTTAGATCATGATATTTAATATTGATATCATTATATTAATATTAATATTTTTTGTATTTTTTAATAATGTGTTCCTTCTGATACTTGTACTTGCCATGTTTTTGGTTCTTTCAGACAGCAAAGTTCCAAATAGCACAACAAAATGTCACCAGTGATCCAACTAATGCTTGTTTAGCCGAAGAACTTGATGGCTATAAACTCAGGTAAATCTTCCTCAAAGGTTATAGATAGTGTAACAAATAAGTTGACTATATTTAATTGCCATTGCTGACCGAGACTCTTAATTATTACTGTGATTAGGAATTAATCCCTCAATTCCTAATCTCAGTAAAAAAGATCTCCGTAAAAAATTCTCATTCTAAAGAACATGGCTGACAGGTACTCAAAAGATTATCTTTAACCAAAATTGACTGTCAATACTGTTTTTGTCAATAACTGTTACATTACGATTTTTCTTTATCAGCTTGCAGAATCTTGTGGACAGCATTGTTGAATTGTTGGAGGAACTCAAGTATGAAGCTGAGGACATTCTGCTTGAGGATACATGACATACTAATTGCATTTATATTATCCAGTTATTTAAGTAGAATGGGACTGTTGTACAACTTGTAAGTTAATGAAGATCACAGGAAATTTTTCTGTAGTATTATTTCATTTGACTCCTTTTCTTACTGGAAAATATTATATCTGAGACTGTAATAGCCTTCCAAAACATTGGAATGATTTCTAAAGGAAATCTAGTGCTATTAGTGACAATATAATTCCCCTTTGCAGCCGATTTTGGGATGTCTTTCAATGCTCTCCCTAAAGGAGCAATGCGTGAAATCCCAGAAATGGCTGCAAAGGAGATTACCTAGTAATAGGACTGGTATGCTTCCCATTGTCATCTATTGTTACATCTATTCCTGTAACTGTTCCTATTGAACAGCATTGTCTGCAGATGGGTTTCTGCTGAACTAATGAAAAATTCAGGTGGAGAAATGAAGGACCAACATCCCTCCCTCCCTTCCCTCTTAACAGCAGTTACTGTGAATGCATATGGTAGTTGGAAAAGACACTAGGTCACAGTTAAGGATGTATTATATATACTAATACTAATAACATGAGAGTATCGATATAAAGCAGATGTAACCATGTGATAGTAGGGAGTTTTCTCCTAAATGTTTGTAGGCTAACACATAGTATAACTGGTTAGGGGTTGGGTGCCTGTTGATGTGAGAGTTACAGCTGTTTATCAGGAATATATGGAAGAGTACATGCATGCATACACATACTCACATACCTACATACATACATACATACTCACATACATACATACATACATACATAGTTGTTGCGGGAGAAAAAACACAAACAAACTACAGGTTTATCCCTACAAGCCTGTTTCGTGGTTGCCCACTCATCAGGGGATATCATACATACATACATACATACATACATACATACTCACATACATACATACATACATACATACATACATGCATACATATATACATACATAATTCATTTGATAACACAGGTCGGATAAAAATTAAGGCAACATATAAGCTGATGTGGACCTGCACCTGAAATAGTAGAGATAGGATATTAAGTGTTGCAATTCTAAGCAGGAAGTTTGTTGTTTCCTTATACAAGAAATTTAACTCCACACTGACTCTCTTCACCCAGGTGCTATATAGATGTGGATACAAAGCTGAGGGGTAGCCATGGGATAGAAAGTAATGCATCCAGAAGGGAGTTATAATTAAATCTCTTAGTTGCTTCATGCTACAGAAATCAATACAATGTCTGGGCTTGTGGGCCTTATGGCTCATGTTCTCAGTTAATAATTATAGAATGGTGAATCCCAGACTGTCACAACCCTTGCTTGAAATCTGAGAAAGATGCCCAACTCTTCTAATGACTTATTAACACATTCTTAGCAAGTTGCAGAGTTCCTAAATTTGCATCACACACAAAGTGTGAAGCCTCTCGGCTCCGACATGATAGGGATAGTCAATCATGCTTTGCACTTGCAATAGTCAAAGATATTACTGTAAATCCATCAGGGACTGAAACATGTACGTTCAAGAGGCATTATATTTGTGTGAACAAAGATCCTCCAAGTAGAGGGCATCATGGCTGTGCCCACAGTCCAACCTTGAACCCAAGCTCTCTCTCTTTTCCTCCCTTGTCGTTGAGATGAGAGAAATTGTTGCACTGATTTTTGTCGCAAATAGACTTACAAAGCCTGCAGGTGCTTGAGAGAAGAATAACCGCTGTGGACAAACTTCTTTGGTGCGATTTGATTTTGCTTGGTCATTTTGAAAGCGCAGCTCATTTATGTGACACCTCATTTTTTACCTTACCTCCCTGAGACAGTAAACTTGTCACAGTAACAGTTTCCTGACTTTGCAGACCCCTCTCTGCCATCCAATTTTTTTTACCACCCAGATTTTGAATGATCACATGATCAGGTCCAACCATGCCAGGGTCTCTCCTCTCGACGACAAGGGAGGAAAAGAGAGAGAGCCTAAGTTCGAGGTCGGGTCCAAGCACGTAACATTGAGCCCGAGTTACTCTCACGGCAGAGACCGCATAGTTACGATGAAGAAATGGTAAAATATGACAATCTGTTTGCACGTGTAAGATTGTTTTCGTTAGTTGTGTATACCACGAAATACCCATGGACTATCAGATGAACGCTAAAACGGCATCGAAGTCATACTCGTTTCGGAATTGTAGGCTTCAGATAGTTAAAGGCGAGCGCTCGCTGGCAACTGAGGATGTTGGCGAGTGTGTGGTCGATGTTTTTGAAGACAGGGAGAGGAACTTGTGTGCCGTTCGACTTCGAAGTGGTAAGTGTGGTTGTTTTTCGAGTGAATTACACTATTACTGAACTCAAGTCATAGGATAAAAGCATGAATTTTGTCTTGTGTGATTAAACCTTTACAGGCAGCGATTGTATGCCGAATTTTACGGTGAACAGGGACACGGATCATTGCCAAATTGGAAAGTTGAGATATCTTATAGATCTGCCTGAACATAAGTGCAGCATTCTACTAAACTTTGCTCACCAGGAAGGTAAGTGACTTTCTTACATTCCTAGCACGTTCTTTGTAACTACACTTTTAAGTAGATTCAAATTAATGTTCGGTGGAATTTGAAATTTAAAAGCTGCTAGTTCATGCATTATAGATACGTCCGTTTATGTTAACGTTGTCTTCAGTTTTTTGACGACTCAAATACCTCATTGTGTTCTCTATAAAGTAGTTTCCGTTGTATCGAAATGAGCGGAGAAAGTGTTACAAAGACCGAAGATACTCCTTTAAGAACTCTTGTTGCATGTGTATTGCGTGCATTCGTTTTTAATATTATATTTCTCTTTTTGTATGTCAAAAGTTCCGTGTAGGCAAAGCGTTAATCTTATCATTTGCAGTTTCGTTCAATTTTTCACGATAAAATCGACACAGTTGTTAGATTTGTTCTTGAAATGCGTAATCGCAATAACAGACAAATTTGAAGAATCTGAGATATCCATCAAACGGTACTTCCCAAAGTAAATTCCGAGTCAACAGTTGCTATTCAACGACTCCAATTATCGGGGTTACTCAGAAAATTCACATTGCATGCTTCGAGGTTTACTTTAAACAAAAGCATGATGGAGATTTGTTTTTAGCTTATTAACATAATTACACTGAGATGTTTTGTTTATAATTAAATTTTTTTGTGAATTAAGCTGAGTAGTATATTGGAGGTATTATACCTCCCCCTCGTTTTTATTTCTATTTTTATGCCGATAATTATGGTGGATTTTATTTCTATTATTATATAAAATTTATCAGAGATTTACCAAGGATTTTATCAGGGATTTACCCAAGGATTTTTTTAAAAAAAATTGAAAATGTTGATTTAAAGATATGAATTGAATTATAAAAATGGAACAGTTACAAAAACTAAAATATGAACAACTGTATAAACTTGCTCAAAGGAATAATATTAAAGGAAGGTCAGGAATGCGTAAAGCACAAATCATTGAAGCGTTGCTTAATATTCCAGAATTCGTTGAATCTCTAAATCAATCACCACCTATCCCAGAACCAATAACTAATACCAACAACCAACCACAAAGACCCATCCCAGCTCAACATACTAAACTCACCCAAAAACCACCTATCCCAGCCCCTAGAAAAAATATCCTCAAACAACCACCTACCCCAACCCCTAGAAAAAATATCTCTAATCAGTCACAAAGAACCATCCCACCCCCCAAACCAATAAACAAAAATTCAAAAGTGTCAGAAAGAATAAAGTTTTTTGAATCGCTTAACAATCCCACCAATAAAAATACCCCAAAACAGTCGAAAATACCCACCCCTAAAAAAATATTCAAAACCTCCAAAGTGGCAGACAAAATAAAGTCTTATGATTCGTTTACAGTTACCACTAATAAAAATATACCTAATAAGCCACAAAGATCAATAATCAAAACTTATAATGTGAAAGATAGAATAAAGTTTTAAGAAGAATTTAAAGGTCTCATCAATAAAAAAATCATCACTCCAACCTCAGATACAAGTACTAAAAAAGCTGAACCAAATAAACGACGACCGCCAACAACTTTTATATTTACTCCCAATGGAAGGAGTCAGGAAGGTGAAAGGGAAGCACAAAACCCACCAGACCCAAATACCCACGAATTTAATGCTGATCTAAATAATAACTTATCAAAAATGATTTTTGACAAACTCAAACCTGAAATAGAGATGCGTTCAAAGATTGTTTACAGTTTTTCATCTAAAATACATCGTGGGAGAGGAGAAAAATCCCCTTATCACAAACCAATTTATAGCAAGGAGACTTTTTCAAGTTTATCTGAAATTGAGGAGTTTATTGAAAGGTGTGAGGCTAAAAGGTTAGATTTGGAGGATACAAAAGTTTGGAGTACAGCGTACCTACCAGCAACAGAGGTTGATGAAATTCCTGGCGTGTATCAAGGTAGGGTTGAGTTTACTGAGATACAGGTAAAAGTTATTCACAGCAATGAACCTTTAATGGGGTGTGGGCCTTTACCAGATTGGATACGTAACAAGAAATCAATTCACTCCATTGATACTTATGATGACAAGCTATGTTTTTGGAGATGTCTCGCAATTCACTTTGATTATTGTGATAATAAACCTAGACCAGGCGAGAAAACGACCATAAAGGCTTTAAAACTAGCCCAAGTTTTTTACGATGATCAAAAAATGAAAGTTAAACATGTGGAGGGAATGAAATTGGTTGAACTTGAGGGTATTGCTAAGAGGTTTTCTGTTAACATACGTGTGTACGAACCAAAAGACCAAAATGTTTGGGTGCTAGTGTATGGTAAAGATCGAATCAAAAAGAATTTATTATGTTTAGATATTGGACTTTATGAAGGTCACTGTTTTTACATCAAGGATATAGAGATGCTAACTAAATTATGGGAATGTTCTGGATGTCAACAAAGATTTAACAGACATGATAATTACAATAGACACGTAACAGAAAAAAGATGTTCAGGAGGAAAGACACAATTGAAATGTAAAGGGAAAAAGTTCAAACACATCATGAACAGTTCAGAAAAGGTGTTTTATGGAGGTAATACGCAATTTAGTTATGAGGGGTGCCGATGGATCGAAGCACAGTCAAAGAATATTGGTAAACACATTCATCATGCTCTCTGCGGTCATGGGGGTGAGCGGTGTGTGAAGAACGGTAAAAAGGAGATTTTGGTTGATGGATACGAGCCAGAGACTAAGACTGTTTTTCAATTCTATGGGTGTAAATGGCACGGCTGCCCCTGTTCAAGTAACGATAAAACTAGATACAATGAAACTCTCAAAATAGAAAAGATGATTAAAGACTTGGGGTATAATGTTGTCTCGGTTTGGGAGCATGAAAAACCTAAATTAAGTGATATGGTACTTGAAAAGAAATTTATCCCATACCCATATTTTATTGTTTGGGATTCTGAAGCATTACTTCACAAACTTTCTCATCAGAGGACTGACGACCTAACTTTCGTCAACAAACATATTCCAGTTAGTTTTGCTATCAACGGTAATTTTACAAACAAACCCACCTTTCTTGTAAACTCGAACCAAGAAGAGCTTGTCAAAGACTTTATTTCACATTTAGAACACCGTCAAAAAGCCATTGTCGAAAAAATTAGAAAAGAATACCCTATGCCTGATGAAGATTCTATTTCCAAGAACGTACTGGAACAGTATGAAAAGTGGTGTAATCAAGTCCCTGTTTTAGGTTTTAATAGTGGTAAGTATGATATCAATATGACTAAAGAATATTTTGTAAATTCCACTACCGAGCAAGAAGGAGATATTTTTGTAGCAAAGAAAGATAATAGGTATATGTTCATGACAACTGGCCATTTTAAATTTTTAGATGTAATGTCCTACTTAGCCCCCGGACTATCTTTTGATAAGTGGTGTAAAGCAAACAACTGTGCAGTACAAAAACTTGTCTTTCCATACGAGTGGTTGGATAGTTATGAAAAACTTTCTCACGTAGGTCCTGTGGAATATGAAGACTTTTACTCATCCCTCCACCAGAAAATAACAGTGTCTCCTCAAGAATATGAAAAATTTAAGATGGAATTTCAAAAACGGGGTTGTGTTACAATGATGGATTGGTTGCGTGAGTATAACATAGCTGACGTTGTGCCTTTTGTAGAAGCTTTAGAAAAGACACGGGAGCAATATTACCCAGATGAAATTGATATTTTAAAAGATGCTGTATCTATCCCCGGTATATCAATGACATATGTACTTAATAAAGCCATAAAAATGAGAAAGAGAGGTGAGCCTGAATTATTTGCTCCGGGTGATCCTTGCCATCACAAATGTGATAATACTTGTAGAAAAAAGGCTTGTAAAGAGTGCTCCAATGTAAGAAAAGAATGTACCGTATGCCCTAAAAACAAGGCCAAAAAACTCTTGGAAACAGGTATGGTTGGAGGTCCTAGCATTGTGTTTAAGCGGTATGCAGAAAAAGATAAGACAAAGATTCGCCCCCATAAATACAAAAACCCAAAAACCTGCAAGTCTATCCGTGGTGACGATGCAAATAGTTTATATCTATTTCAATCAGGTCAAGAAATGCCTTGTGGTAAAGAGAAATACATTGAAGCTGAAAACCCAACAGATCCTGAATATGTTAAGAAGATGTGTGACGATATTCTTACAGACAAATTTTTTGGTTTTTGTCAAGTGGATATCCATGTCCCCGAAAATCTCAAAGAAAAATTTGAAGAGTTTTCACCCTTGTTCGTTGTAGATACTATTCCTGAAGAGCTAGTCCCCGAACATATGAAAGAATATCAAAAAGCTACGGGCAGAAAAACTCTAAAAGACACTAAAAAATTGTTGGGTGTTACCAAGGCTAAGAAGATCTTACTATATACACCTGTATTGAAATGGTATCTTAATCATGGATTAGTGGTAACAGCAGTATACGAGAGTTTAAAATATGTACCAGGAAGACCTTTTGAATGGTTTCCAGAAGAAGTTAGTAACGCTCGAAGAGATGGTGATATCGAGGTTATGACCGAAAAGTTATGTGAAGCTGTTGATAAAAACAAGAGAGATGATGTCGACACCATTATTAATCATTTGAAGCAATTCCCTGATGTAATCCCATTGATTGAAGAGAGCAAAAACCCTCAAATGATGATTGAAAAGCTAAATTCCAAGTAGAAAGGCTGTAAAGAACTGGCTGACACTTACAAACTAAAAGGAAATTCGTTCTATGGAAAAATGATTGAAAACGTTGAAAAACACAAAAAAATAAGATATACTAAAGACGAGAAGGAGGTTGATATAGCTTTTAGAAGTCCTTACTTTGAGGATTTAGAAGTGATAAATGAAACATATGAATTAACAGAACGAAAACGAGAGGTAAACATAACTCGACCTTATCAGTGTGGTATAGCTGTATACCAATTGGCTAAACTTCGAATGTTGGAATATTACTACGACTTCCTTGATAAATATATCGATCGAAGGGATTTTGAACTACTTCAAATGGACACCGATAGCTTCTACTACGCACTGTCGGATGAAAACTTAGATAATATTATAAAACCCGAACTACAAAAAGAATACTTTAGTGGGGGGAAAGAAAAATTCCTATCAACCTCAAAATACCACGACAGGATTCCGGGACTGTTCAAGTTGGAGTTTGAAGCAACTCGAATGATTGCTCTTTCACCAAAATGCTATTACGCAGAAGACGAGAACGGAAAAACAAAGTTTAGTTGTAAAGGGACCAACAATAAGCAAAATGATATGACATGGAATAGGTACTACGAAGCTTTGAACGGGGCGATGGATAAAGCACAAAATACAGGCTTTAGAGTTAACAATAATCAAATTGTAACATACAAACAAATTAAATTAGGATTGAGCGCGTATTTCGATAAACGTATTGTTTTAGACGATGGAATTCACACACGGCCTTTGTATTAGCTTATTTCATCACAAAATTAGGTGGGAGTTCGGTATCATCCGGCACAACCTGAAGCTCTTCCCTTACAAAACCACGCCTAGGCCCATCTAGTAAATAATACAACACTGGCTGATTGGATGAAACCACACTACGTGATATATCATAAACCTGAATACTCCAAATGGGGTCTGTAGCTCGTCTTCGTTCACCGCCCTCAAGTTCACCGGGATAGAGTAAGTATCTAACCCTAACCTCAATTGACAGCCTCACTTCATCAAGCCCAACAACTCGCTTATATTTTGGAGGATCAATATCAACCTCTTTCAGTTTTATAGCCTTCTCAGGTTCTTTACCAGTTATTCTCGTTGGTACACTATTCAAAGTTTTCAAAATAGCTGGTAATCGTTTAACCCATACTCTTGATCGATCATCACTAATCATTTCTTGCGCATATTGATGACTAAATAATCGTTCACTTAATGTTCTATTTGCTCTTTCAACAAATGCTTGAGCTCTATGGTTTCCAGCCTCACTTCTCTGTATGGTTACATTATGTATATTCATAAGTTTTGTCACATCACCCATAAATTCTCTTCCTGGATCAACAATTAATGTTTTAGGATATTTTAACTTTCTAGAAAAAATATTACTGAAGGCTTTGGATATCTCATGACTTTCTTTTGAGGTTAATGGTTCAGCATCTTTGTATCGACTAGCTATATCAATCACAACCAGAGCATATCGATATGTCTTTCTTCCAACTCTATCATGTGGTAAAAATAATAAATCTGCTTGGTGAATCTGATTAGGTTTATCCACAGTCCAGTGAGGTCTAGGGATATATTTTGGAACTGGTAGATAGATTTGCCATAGAGCCTGTTTCTCAAGCCATCTTTTAGCCTCATCTTCACTAACTTTTGCTTTCTCAGCTAATTTAGGAATTGCAGAATATCCTTTCCAATATCCATAAGTTGAATAATATATTTTTGATAACATGTTTTCGTTACTAATTTAAAAGAATACTCTACCTATCTTTAAAATAAAACATTATGTCACAAGCTATATCCGAAGAAATTAACCCAAACAGGATTCCAAGAGAGCCACTCGGTTTGAAAGCGGAATCGACATTGAATAGAATTACACTAAATCCATCATCAGCTAATCCTGGAGAAACACTATATATAAATATTCCAAAACTTACCGAGAATTTAGTTCTTGTACCTGGAAGTGTATCTCTACTATTTAACTTGACTGTTGATGGTCATGCTGATAACACCCTCGTGAATAATGTAGGTAGTAACCTTGTATCCAGACTCAGGGTTCTTTTTGGAGGTGAAACACTACAGGATACTCAAAGATATGATCTATTTCAAACCTACCATGACTTATTCTTAACAGATGAAGAACGTGAGGATAGATTAAAACAAGGTATTTCTTCTGAAAACATTAGGAAGCTTAGGACAAATGCAAGTGATAAGGTAGACACAGATGCTAAGGAAGTAGCTCTTGCAGTAGTACACAACACCAGGTACAATATCCCACTAAACCATCCTATTCTCAACGATCATGGGGTTTTCTATCCAAAGGCATTAGATCATCAACTAATCTTTGAGATTACACTGGCTCCAGTTTACGATATTGTTGTTTATTCTGACACAACCAAGCCTCCAACTTACAAAATCACAAACCTTGAGTTGGAATATTCTTGCATATCAAGCGAATACTTAGCGCGTGAGGCACAGTCAGCTTATCAGGTTGGTAAAGGATTCTTTTACGAGAATGTCACTTTACACAAAACTTTCACCATATCCAGAACTTCTGACAGTGTTATAAACCAGCATATTAATCTACCTAGAAGGTCAATGACAGGGATATTATGTTTGTTTACAATACCATACGGTGGAGGAGCACGGGACTCTGAGAATTTTTTCAATCCGGGTATCACCTCAATAAATATCGATGTTGATGGTATACCAAACCGTATCTACTCTAAGGGAATGGTACCGTCAGACCTCTGGGAGTCGGTAAAGAAACGTTTCGGAAGAGAGGGTGTAAAGGAAAAGGATTTTTATGCTAATAAGTTTGCTCTGTGGATAGATTTGAGAACTCACCCAGATAATGGTATTCATGGAGGAGGTCTGGCCCTAGCCGATACACGCGATGGTGTAAAAATAGAAATTAAAAGAAATCTTAGTGGATCTGGTATTATGACCTGTTACATGTTTGTGGTAGCCGATGCGTTAATGGAGATAATGAATTCAAACTTAAGATCAATCATGTATTAGTTAAAAGATGGAAGAATTACGAGATAAAGTTCCTTTTCATTGCATTATAACAGGTCCAACAAATTGTGGAAAGACAAAGTACATCATAGATCAGCTCCGAGGACCATTTAGAAAAGTTTTTGAATGTATTGTTCTAATATGTCCAACTTATTCTAAAAATAAAACCTATCATAATTTTGCTAACAGAGATAAACGTTTCTTTGTATTATCACCAGATGCTAGTAACATTGATGAGATTAATGAATTGTTAACTGATTGTCAAACTTTGTTCTCTGGTACTAATACACTAATAATTTTAGACGATTGTGCTGTTTCGAATGATCTAAAGAAACGATCGAACAAGTTTATTGATCTGGCATTCTCTGGAAGACATCATGGATTATCAGTATGGGTTCTCACTCAGCAATTAACATCCATAGCAAAACCATTCCGTGAAAATGTAGCTTGTGTTGTTACATTCCATAATCCATCACAGAAAGGTATGAAGATGCTTTTCGAAGATTATGGAGGTGATTTAGACTCTGAAACATGTAAAAAGTTTGTAGAACTACTGAAAACTGAAAAATACTCGAGACTCTGTTTGTGTTTACGTTATCCATTCCAATGTTATTTAGAGATTCCTGCGGTGATTTAAAAGAATCTATTTATTATTAAAAAATTGCAAGATGACAAGCGTTGAAGATTATATGGAAGAACAACCAGAGGTAAAAGATGTGGTAAAATATAATGATGATATTAAAATAAAACAAGAATCACTAGCTATTATCGCAGTTCTTGGAACTACAAAGGAATATTTAGGTGTTGATATGAGTCTAGGTGATATAAAGAGACTAACAGAAAAAGATGTTGAAAAATATTATAATAGATATCAGGCAGTATTAGGTAAGAAAATTAATGATGGATTGGTAGATTCATCTCTTCAATTAGTTTCTCATGCCATTTCTTACATGGTTCCTGTAGATGACATTAATGCTCTTTGTAAAGATTTGAAGAATGATGAGTTGGTTAATCGTGAACTGACAAACCTTACAGGTCTCTTAGCATTAAAAGGTGGAAGATTGGTAGCACTTGCTAGCGGACTATTCCAGGTTGCTAAACACATTAAAATCAACAAAATACAAGAAGTTTCAAACACAATTACAGATAATTCTAACA
This sequence comes from Ricordea florida, assembly GCA_949710005.1. NCBI lineage: Eukaryota > Metazoa > Cnidaria > Anthozoa > Corallimorpharia > Ricordeidae > Ricordea > Ricordea florida. The sequence continues at coordinate 3,716,821 of OX453282.1, read as the reverse complement.
AAACTGAGCAGGTCACTGAGCACAACTGATTTAAAGATTCTTTACTTTGTGAAATAAAATAATAATGTCTGATCAAGTTGTTGAACAAATTACAATGGATCCTATACCTGAAAAGAAAGATACTAAAAAGAAAGAGAAAGATCCTAAAAAGGTTGCTGCTGGTAAGAAACTAGCAGAATATAACAGAAAAGCTAAAGAAGCGTTAGCCAGGGAAATGAAACGTGAAAAGGAACAAGAGGAGACTAAACAGGAAGAAAATTCCAATGAAGATAGTGAACCTAAAGCATGGATTCCAGAGCTATCTTTTACTACTGTATTATCTATTGTTGGAATAGGGTTTACTGCAGTTGACATGTTTATGAGATATTACAAAAATAGAATAGTTGATTTATCTCACGTTCCGGCTAAAGTTCCACCCTCAAATATTCCCACCCAACCCTCCCAACAACCACCTCAACCAACTCCGAAAATAGCAATGATATGAGGAAAGTAGTTTAAAGGTTTTCTATATCATCAATAAAAATTATGTCAACTGATAATAAACTTGTTAAAACTGTTACTGATTCAGCAGTCCTTATCGGATTAGCAGCTGGAGTTGGATATGTAGCTAAAAAGGCTCTGAAAGAATCATTTATGAACGATCCCTCCTCAAGTATTACAAACTATGCTAAATGGGTAGCTGTCCTATCCGGTAGTATGTACCTAAAAACATATTTAGAGGATCAAAAGATTTTACCAAATTAAAGATTTATGGCAGCAATAGCAATGATGGTTGGTGGAGCTATATTGAATGCTACTACCTTCGTTGGTGGTTCATATCTTGCAAAATATCTCTCAGGTGATAAAACAGATGCAGAGAGAATAAGACACGATAAGGCAATTGAAAAATATCAAAAAGATTATGCAAAATATCAGGAAAACAGACAGAATCTAATTGATTGGTACTCTCAACAGAAAGATGCTAAACATATAGCTTCTCAAAATATTTCTAATACCGATGAAGCTTTGAAATTTTATAGTCAGACACATGAACCAAAATTCTCTGATTATTATAGACCCAGTGACAATCAAAAGATGGGTGAAATGGCATATGTAGGTGGTGGTATGTTGGCATTAGGTTATATGGTTAGTAAATTCTTTTAGTTAATTGTGTGATCAGTTTAAAGATTTCTTACTGATGAGTAAAAAATCATGGCAGAAGGAGGAAGAGATATACCAGACAAAGAAAATCCTTTTGATACAACCGCTGATCTAGGTGGAGATGTTGATGCTGAAGATGAATTTAATTTGAAACAAATCACAAAAACATCCACCAGTCGTCAAACTAAACATGGCGCAAAATTTAAAGAAACTTCATTTAGTGGTGTGGTTGATGATGATGATGATTATGATTATGATGAAAAATCTAAATTATTACGAAGGGAAGGTGGCCAAGATTACGCTTGGGGAGAGATTAGACGTAAATACCCCAACGCTGATCCTACTAAATCTATATTTACAGCTGATACAGATGAATATGGTAGAGTGTTTTTAAAATTGATTAAAGGTTTTAATCCTAAAAGACATTTCTTCCTCAAAAGTAACGGTGAAGTGAATGATAAATTACCACCTACAATCAAAAATGCTTTAGGTCCTAGAGTAGAAAAAGTTGTCGAAGATAATTATGCTGAAAAAGCTAAGATTAAAGAATTAAAAAACAAAGAGAATGATAGGATAAAATTTCTAAAAAATAAACCGCTACTGACCCCAGAAGAACGTAACGAAATTGAAACTAGAGAGAGAAAAGTTGTTGGGTATGATAATAATTTAGCTAAAATAGAGCGTGAGACTGAGAGAATGGAGGATGGAATGTCATTACGAGATCGTGTGAAGGCTATCTTTAAAAAGTATGGTTTTACAGTCTTTGCTGTTGTGAGTGCTGTAGGTGTTGTCATTGGTGTTATCGTTTCCAATCTTTCTAAAGGTCTAACTAAATTGGGTAAAGGTGTTGGTAACGGTTTGAAAACGATTGGTAAGAAACTCGGTGAAATATTGCCTGGAATGGTTGGGGCTATCGTAAGCTTTCTTTTCAAAACAGCGGGTGAGGTTATTGGATTTTTAGGTAAGAACGCTTGGTTGTTGATAGTGGCTGTGGTTCTATATTTTGTGGAACAATTTAAAAAGAAGAGGCGCTAAGTAAAAAAAAAACATGAAGAATGATAAAATTTTTCTATATATCACTATGCTAACTCCTGAAACAAGAATTTATCTAGATCCACCCTTAACCAATGTAAAAGAGATAGAATTGATATTTATCTACACGAATACAGCGAGGTATGATGCACCTTTCTACTTAATGTGTGATATTATAGAGCCAAAGTCTTCATATTCCAATATAATCCCAAGCGGTGAAAATATAGAACTTAAACCCTCACAACTACTATCTGTTATTCCATCTCCAAATCATACTTGTTTAAGAGTTCCAAAAAACAAAAATCCAGTCAACTACTTTACTTTATTGCTTTTAGATGAAAATGGAAAAAAGGTTGACTTGAATAACAAACCTGTTCGAATTTATTTAAAGATATCGTGTTGATCAGTAAAATATGGAAGACTACAATAGAATTTATCCACAATTACCTATGAATGGTGATCCAAATAATTTCAGACTACAAAAGTCATGCGAAGTACTACATAATCTTCAAAAGGAAATTAAACATTACGAGGATGTTAGGAAAAAATACAATAGAGCTAGGGGCATATTTACAAAAATCAGTGTTGGTAGTGGGGTGTTTTCAGTTATTTTATCTGCAAGTGGACTTGGAACCTCCCTTACTGGTTTTGGTGCTGCTGTTGGTATCCCATTAGGAGCGGTGGGAGGTATTTGTGGGGGAATATCAGTTGGATTCGGTGCGGCTTCTAAACGACTTTCTCATAAAGTTAGTAAACATGAACAGACAGTTTCTCTGGCAAAAGCAAAAGTAAATACCATTCACGACTTTGTTTCAAAGGCACTAAAAGATAATACCATCTCCGACCAAGAATTTTCGTTAATTTTATCAGAGGTGGACAAGTTTGAAAAACTAAAACTCGAAATCCGTCAAAAAAACAGTAAAGATACAGAAAAAAACTTAAATATGAATCAGATAAGAACGGAGGTTCGAGCGGAAATATTAAAGGAGTTAACAGCTCCCGTACGTTGAAAATGTCATTTGAGAGAACTCCTGTAGGATGGAATTGTTATGCTGGTATTAGAAAAGAACGGTTTTGATTTAAAAACATCCTATTATCAACGTAAATAATAAGATGGGTTTACTAAATGATTTCAGAAATAAATATCCAAAGGCTGATACAGGTCAATTCGAAGTTGTAGCTGATCCTTATGGTGGTTACATTAGGTGGAAAGTTGATGGTACAACAATCATGTCTTATGATGATCCCACTGGAAAAACATGGACTGAAGACCTATCACCCCGTTTGAAAAGACTTTTATGGAAAGATTTAGGATTGGATGATGATGTATTGAGTTCATTCCCAAAGAGTTTAACTATAACCAATCGATCTTATCCAATACCTGCAATTGATTTTGATGACTTTACAAGTGACATAACAAAAATGCTAACCTCACTGGATATATACGTGTCAAATACTAAGAAATTCACAGCAAAGATGAGAAACATATTTACATCCCAAGTTGTGACTTTCAAATTTGGTAAACAGAGTAGAAAATGGTTGAATGCTCCTGATATGAATTATTGGCCTCAACAACTTAACTTTGCAGTTTGGTGTGCGACCTCTGGTTGTGGTATAAGTCCTTTTGAGAGTCTAAATTATCCTAAAGTAGTGAGTAGCTTCATTAAGTTTCATGTGTATTTCACAATAAGGAGGATATTATATGAATTGAGTCTTCCCTTACCTGAGGAGCAACCTTTTGTAATAAATAATAATCCCTATAGTAAAGTAGCATATCAACGATTGTGTGCAGAATTTAGCATATCAAAAAACTCAGACTTTAGATGGAAAGGTGGTAGAAACGGAGGATTGGGTGATATATTTATTGATTATGGTGCTGGATACAATGGAAGAGGTGGAGGAAATCAAAATGTTCATATTGTAAGGAATTATGATGTTGAAGCAGATCAGTGGCCTGGTGAAGGTGGTAAATTTGCTGATGAAGGTGGTAAGAAGGAAAAAGGTAATCTTATCTCATTTATCCGTAATGATGACTCTGCTGATTTCAAATATGCCTGGTTTATCCCAACAAGTGGTCATGGACTCACCAAAGCTGGACTTGGTAGATTGAATCGATCTGCTGAAGCTTTTGTTTACTGTATATTGGGAGCGCAAGTCAACACTAGAAACTCGATTTATGGTAATGGTGGTGGAGCGATCGAGACTCAACAAGAATTCATAAATTTATTTGAGAGTAGTGTCATCGAGAATGATATTTCTAGTTCTATCCAAAGATATCAATTAGCTGTACAAGAAGCGAAATTACGGCTTGATTTAGCTATTGCTCCTGGTGTATGGCTAATGCCAAGTAATATGATAATCAACACTGAAAGCGTGACTGGTTTTAATAATAAACTTATGAAAGCTAGTAATGATATGAATTTTGGAGTGAGCAATTCCCTAAACACTGAACCAAAACAGGTTGGAATAAGTCATAACATGGGATCTTCAAAGGTAAAGTTACCGCATAGAACTGAAACGAAACCAAAACCCTCAACGAAAACAGACTCAACGCAAACATACTCGAGGAAACAGGAAAATAATATTGACTCAACGCAACATGAAAAGAATATATTAGCATTTATAGTTGTCGCTGGTGGATTAGCGTGGTATCTATTTCGGTAGTTCATGAGTATTTCACGTGATTATCATTGTTTGTAAATTAGTGTTCACGTGTAGAACAATAGATTACATACTTTTACGACATAGCAACAAGCAAGTTGAAAAGTGGATTTGAAGTTGAAAAGTAGATTTTATGTTTACTTTAAAAAGGCTGGTTTCTAACGTCGCTCAGGAATGTGATTACGTCAATGCAAATTTTTTTGTTAAGGATCGATTATAGAAATTTAAAGATGAATATGGTGTAATCAAACAAAATGTTGAGCATTACCATGTACAAGTCTGAAACTAGGGTGTATTTGGATCCTCCACTGGAAAATCTTCGGGAGATTACAACTCCTGGATTGTAATATAAAAACCAAAAGATTGATTAATTTCAAGGATCAACAGATATTGTTCAATGATAAGAATCAGCCCCTCATAATAATACAGCCCGGTACATATTCGCTGCGTAATATTCAATCGATCTTTCTTAATGATACTGATAGGGCAAAGATAACAATAATTGAGACTGATACTGTTGACTATCTATATTCCAATAAAATCTCCAACATTAAACTTACTAGAGGGCTACAAGTTGGTTTAGGAATGCCTGAAGTCATAAATCCTGGTAAATTATACCCCATAAATATACAGATTAAGGAACCACTGAGACTTATGTGTAGTATAGTGGATAATAAGTCGTCATATATGAATAACACCAAATATGGAGAACTTGTGAAACTCTCACCATCACACCTACTTGCTAACATACCCTCACAGGATTATCCAATAATTCCAGTTCAAAAATATGAGAGCCTCATAAACCACTTCGATTTAAGCATATTAGACATTGAATGGAAAAAACTTGATCTGAAGGGTTCTCCCATAACTTTAAGTTTAAGATTTAGATAAATTTTTTTGTTATGTAACACTGACTTGCGTTATATAACTTAATGTTTTTGTTTAGTTGTGCGACATTCTTTGCATTGTGCCTTCTGTTTGTTGTGTTCACATATTTGAGATCCTCCACAATCCTTACATCGCGCCCTCTGTCTTTTGTGTTCACATATTTGATTTCCTCCACAATCTTTACAGTAAGCCTTAAATCTGTTGTGTTTGCATATTTGAGATCCTCCACAATCCTTACAGTAATCCTTAAATCTGTTGTGTTTGCATATTTGAGATCCTCCACAATCCTTACAGTAATATTTATACCTTCCATGAATACACTTATATTTTTTAACGTTAGTGCTTTGTGGTATTAATTCTATGAGTTTACCTTCAGCGGTTTGTGATTGATTTAGAGATTCAATGAATTCTGGAATATTAAGCAACGCTTCAATGATTTGTGCTTTACGCATTCCTGACCTTCCTTTAATATTATTCCTTTGAGCAAGTTTATACAGTTGTTCATATTTTAGTTTTTGTAACTGTTCCATTTTTATAATTCAATTCATATCTTTAAATCAACATTTTCAATTTTTTTTAAAAAAATCCTTGGGTAAATCCCTGATAAAATCCTTGGTAAATCTCTGATAAATTTTATATAATAATAGAAATAAAATCCACCATAATTATCAGCATAAAAATAGAAATAAAAACGAGGGGGGGGTATAATACCTCCAATATACTACTAGCTGAAAGGACTACTAAATGACAAAGAGAAACAATGGGATCCCTCTTCAAAAAGATTACCCTAGGGACTAAAAACAGCTGCGTTTCCTTTAAATATTCAGATTCCAGATAGAACAGGAAGAGTAAACATTGAATTAAAACAAAACAAATACTGTATAGGCTGAACATTTTCCTACAAACCGGTAGATGAAGGATGCTGATTTGTTCTGTGTATTTGCAGATGTTGCTGACTTGAAGGAACTGTTAAACACTGCATCTGGTAGGATAAAAAAGCGTTCACTTTTCAGTGAAAGAACAGAAAAAGCATCAGCTACACAGTATTTCCAGGTAAGGATTTGTCAAATGAAAAGTCAACAGCTCTGAGAAAAATCCAAAAAATTATTCAACGTACATTGTGAGAAGTCAAGTGGTAGATGTTTTAGCAGTGGTCTGTTTTCTTGCAGTTTTATGGCTATTTATCACAGCAACAAAACATGATGCAGGTATGTGACTCTGTAAGATCTGTCCAATCAATTGTTTAACTTCAGTTTGGACACTAATAAGTTAACATAATTCAGAAACCCCAAACCTTAGTTTTGTTATTACAGTGTAGTTTATTTGCATTGTTATACAAATCAATGTCAATTTGAGTGTGAATTAATCTTATTTGGATTTTATGGTATTGCTTTTACAGCTGTCAAGTGCAAATAATTTTCTTGTAAAGGTGCTACACCCCTATATACAGCTGTGCTATTAATATCATTAATACCTCTTACTAACCAAGTTCAAGGTCTGTAATAAAAGTTAAGGACCAAGTTTTTTCCGTTCTTATTTACGGCCCAAGTGCATGTGCCATAAATCAGAGCGGAAAAAACGAGGATCCGTAACTTACAGCATGGACTGAGAAAACAAGGTTTGTAAGATATTTATTATATCTCTGGAGACATTTTGGCAACCAAAACAAACTTGAATTTAGTGGACAGTACAGTGAAGTATGGCCTGCTAAATTGACCAATCACAGCGCACATACTAACTGAGAGATATAATAACTGTTATTATTATCAGTATCACTATAGTTATCATTACCATTATCCTTGTCATTATTAATATTATTATTATCAATCATTGTTACTGTTATTATTATCATTATTATCATATTTTACTTGGATGTACAATTTTTGTTACTGGTTTTGCCACTTTGAAGTCTCAAATACATAATGCTAACTAAAGTGAAAAATTCTGAGCCTAAAACGTTATTTTACAAACATGTCGCAGGGCAGGCTAGTCATTTAAACACCTTGAAAGGTCAGTATTGTATGCAATTGAAACTGAAATTTCTATCTTGTCAACCATTAGGACTACGTCAGAACATCAACTTATCAGAGAGCAATGCTTCAAAACTGTGATGATTTTCATGACAAGGTAGGTTGAGATAACATGTTTAAATATTAATTAAGGTAAAGGAACACATAAGTTCCTTGTGAGGCCCACATGGCCATAAAGAGCTTATCCTAATTTCTAAAGTATGAAGCACCCAAGATCATTCTGTCTCCTCCTCTCCCATCCCTTAATGTTACCATATATCTTCAGATTGGCAATTTACTTGAAATTTTGATTTTTAGGTTGAAGTAATGATCGAAATGTGGTCTCCAATGTGAAAAAAAAAAATATTGAAAAAGACTTTAAATATTGGTGGAGAAATGGCGGTTTTATGCTTAACCCGGAAGTAAAAATTACCCTTTTGATTGATATTCTTTGACATTCTTCGGACTTCATACTGGTTGCAACAAGAAAACCCTATTCAACAATGATTGTATAATTTTTATAAGGTATATGAAAATTTCGTATACTGTATGTACAGAGGTACAGTAGAAAGATATTCAATAAATGAAAGATCCTTGCAGTTATGTAAGCAACATTGTCAGTTGCCAAGATAAGACCTGAAAAAAATCCAAGCTTGAGCAGGATTCAAACTCATGACCTTGCAATGCCAGTGCAGCACTCTAACCAACTGAGCTATCAAGCCAACTGGGAGCTGCTCATTTTGGAGTTCATACTGCACCCATGGAAGATGAAGAAATGAATCTATATACTTACATATATGACAATTTCATTTATTACACCCATTTTGAAATCACTGGTGATCCCTGCAATTTGATTGGCTCATAGCAGTGTGATTTATTCATAAATTGCACCATTTTTTGCTCTAAATCGCATCATTTTTAAAAAGTTACTTTTCTTCAAAAACCGGGCTTCGATAAGTGGAAAAATAAATACCGTATTCACACGTGTATAGGCCACACTTTTTTTCAAAATAAATTTTGTGCAAAATGGGGGTGCGGCCTATACACGGTATAACTAAAATCTTCATATGATTTAGTGAAAGCCCCTGTAAAGTCTTCACGTAATTCTTCGTACAACACAAGTGTATAGGCTTGGGCAGATATGGAGCTTTGATATTCTAGTCAATCGCTGCTGAGACGAACATTTTGAAGCCTGAAAGCATCAGTCCAATCCTTGCATCTCGCTGAGATATACATCATTCAATCTGGAGGCTTTAAGTATTTCTCATAACCGAGAAATGATCCACGTATGTAGAGTCTAACAGAACACATGTACAAGTAGCGATCGCATGTCTCGCGTGCGACATGTTTAGAAATAGATTTGAGATTGTATTCAACATGGCTTTTTTTCTATCCAAAAATTACATTTAATTACAACTTAGCTTGGTTTCCAATGAAAACACTGCGTAAACCCTCGTGCGAGTTGACACAATCCGCCGCCATCTTTGATTCGTTCAGTAACCTTAGCAACCCATAACAATTGTGCCTGAACGAAATGAACGTCTTGCAGTTTGATCCCTGCACCTACTTAATCAATAAATCTTTCAGAGAC
>OX453282.1:3672500-3702500 GCA_949710005.1 Ricordea florida | reverse complement strand
ACAAACAAATAAAACAAATAACTTGGGAGAGTGGCTTAGATTTTAATTTTTATCTAGATTTAATTGGAGATGAGACAAGAATTTTAGTTATTATATCCATCGATAAAGGAGTCAACCAAAAATGTCTTAAAAGAGGATCATGGTTTACTTTTAAAAAGTTCTGAAATTGAGTTCCAGATTTTGACGCCCAAATAACGAATGTTAAATTTTCCATAATTAGTTCTTATTCTAGGAAGGTAGTATGATCTCTTAGCTGCCAGTCTAGTATTGTATTGATGTATCCTGTTGACTGATAGAAAGAAGCAAATAAAGACAGAAGGCAGACTATCTGAGTAAAAGTCATACATCAAGAGGGCATTGTGTAAAAAAATTATATCAGGTAATTTGAGCAGTCCGAGGTCATGAAAAATTGGATCTGAATGAGCTCTAAATTCTGAGAACGTCATTAACATGTGTTGAAGGTTCATGAAGTTGATGAGTATGATTGTGAGTCTGGTCTTCTAGTTGCATTAATTACCAAAAGAAATCAACATTATTTCCTGGTTTGTTTAGTCCCGTAATTGGTTTCATAATAGTGCTATTTAAATTTATCTAATAGCTCCTTTTAACTGATGGTAATTTTATATAATCAAATTGATAGCTATATTAAATGTTTATACTATATAGGTAGAAATCCCAGAAATGGTAGATGTGATTATCTCGGAGCCTATGGGTTACATGCTGTTTAATGAGAGAATGCTAGAAAGTTATCTTCATGCAAAGAAGTGGCTGAAACCTGGAGGTATATACTATATTATGTTCCCAATCCCTTCCAATATGAATTATCAAATTTCATGGTGTTCATTACGAAGAATTCAGCGACTCCAGCCAAATTTAGATCTATGGCCTGAGCTAGTTTTAAATTCAGACATGGAGCGCTTTCAGAATATTCTCCTGTTACTTTACACAATTCTCCTGTTATTTTACACAATTCTCCTGCTACTACAATTCTTAGTTAAAACCCTGAAATTTGCAAGTAAGCATGCAGTATAAACATAGATAATACATGCATACACACATTTATTTCACCGTGTCCCCCCTAACCTGGGGTCAATGCAATAAATTTAACTATTGTAATAAACAAATTAATCTATAATATTATTGTCTTAGAGTTAGAAAAATAAATTACCATTATACTCATAACTGACTGGTAAAGGTTTTGTCAGGCCAATCCCTGACACCAAAACAAGTCTTTTAATATATCATGTCTACCAAAATTAAAGGATAAAGGTCCTTGTGTATGGCTTAAACGTCAAGATGTATTGCTATAAATAATAATGAGATGCCTATCTGATGTCTGACATAAAATTCTGACTTTCCCTCTCTATAAATTTAAGTTCCTGTCCTAGTTTTCCTGTTTCACAGATAATAATCTCTTCTTTCTATATTAGGAAAAATGTACCCAACCAAAGGAGACCTGCATGTAGCACCATTTTTTGATGACGCCCTGTACATGGAACACTTCTCAAAGGCTAATTTTTGGTAGGTTTTAATTGATACATGCATGTTATGAATATACGTTGAACATAACAAAATTTTTCATTGTGATGCTAGTCTAGACTATCTAGACCTACTTCAGATCAGACATGCTAAACCTATTCAGATCAGTCATCTAGACCTGGCTGGTTGTCAGCACCCTCTTTCAAGAGCACTTCTATCTTCTAAGCTACTGTGAATCATTGCTTGGGTCATGTGGATTCTTCTGTAGTGCCCTGATGCCTATATTAGTTTTTGACTCTTGTGGTCTTTCCACAGGGGCTATTGTTTGCCATAGCAAATCAAATCCCAAGATGGCAAGTCATGTAGGCCTTAGGTTCCCTAGCAGAACTCGGTATTTGCACCATATTGCCCACTCCCTGAACCAACTGCATGCATGTAGTGAGCATAATAATTTCACAGCAATACTTAAGAAAAGCATTCTTGAATATACTTATTAAACTAGTAACATTTTAAACCTACATAGATTTTTATGTTTTGATGCTAAAAGCATCTTATTCCCTTCTTTTTGATCACAGGTATCAAAATACATTTTATGGAGTGGATTTGTCAAACCTGAGGGATGCTGCATTGGAGGAGTACTTTAGACAACCGATTGTTGTGAGTATGAAGACCCTTTTAACCTTTTCACAGCCTTGAAACATTATTCTCAAAATCAATAAATGTTTAAGTTCCTTTGCTAAAATTGTGCAAATTCCAGCATTTAAGAATTCTGATCTGTAATACAGCATTAACACACTGCATTATTTCATGCCCAGATGAAAAAGTTTAAATAGCACAGTAGTGAGACTGACAATCCTTCTATCACACTGCAGCATAACATGACTAGTTTGTAATTTTACAACATTATTTGTTTTCTTGGCATAATTTTATCCACAAGCAAAAAGTTAATAGACTTTGCTTTAGCTCTGGCAGTGAAAGGGTTAACTTTGCATTATAAATCACTTCCATCCATTCCTGGCCTTGTTGGTGGTCTCTGAAACAGTGTTTGAGCTCTTAGTGTAGATTGTAGTGCTACAAATCACTTCCGAAAATTCTCACAAAATGTTAGGCCTGGTATTGGAAATAAAAACAGCCACAGATTAATGATAGGCATATGAGGGGGTCCCTCTTACACACCTGGTGGTTTCTTGGGGTCTTCCTTGCCACAATTATTGCAACATCCATCATTTTTTATTAATGACTTTATTATTATTATTATTATTATTATTATTATTATTATTGTTGTTGTTGTTGTTGTTGTTGTTGTTGTTGTTGTTGGTATTATCAATTGTCCTTGTAGTACTATTAATTGTGTGGTAAATAAACATTCATTCATTCATTCATTCATATACACTGTAAGACAAATCTTGGTGGAAGTGAAACTTGCAACCTTGGAACAGAAAACTTGTGCTGTATGGCACACATTCTTTCAATGGGTCTCTTAGAGAATTTGCTAGAAATTAATCAACTTTTACCAGGGGTATCTGTAAATCAGTTAGTCAATTACAAAACAAAAGTTTATTTAATTATTTAGTTTTCTGTAGGTAGGGGCTAGTGTGCAAATTTTTAAACTCATTACTTTCTTTACAGTGTCCTGTGAAATCATTCTTTGATCACTCCGTTCCTTGTTTCATTTGTTCCTTCTTATGACAGCTGGTTTTTTGACTTAAGATAGTTACTCAGTGCTACTTTAGGTGTTATTATAGCAAATTACCAAATTATTGTTTAGTTTGCCAGCTGAAGGAAAAGATATGGTAGGTCTTGTTCACTCTTCTTGTTAAGTTCTGGCTTTTTGTTCTAGCTTGGTCCATTACAGTGTAATTGCCAAAAAGAAAGAAACAACTTGATTATTTATTGGTTAATGAAGACAGACCTTACACTTGTTTAATTATTATTAAAATTATTATTATTAATATTATTATGGTTCATGTCCCTCAGCTTGGTCTTTTTGCTGGCACTGTTTATGTGCTCAAGGGCAAGCTATGACCTGTAGCCTCTGTTATTATTATTATATTATTATTATTATTATTATTGTTATTAATTCCTGTAGTTTCTTGGTTACAAGGCACACTCGGTTATAACATGCACCCCTAATTTCAATATCTTTACTGTGTTGAAACACTTGGTTATAAGGCGCAGCCTAAACTAAGAGTAAATTTTTCTTTTAGTTCACTTTGATAAAGACAAAAGGTTATTGAATTCTCTTATTAGGGTCTTTCACTGATGGGAAATAATATTTGGTTGTTCAACTGCTCCCTGAGAGGTTTTGCCAGTTTGAAAATGTATATTCCAAAAGGATTTTCCTGCTCACAAATGTGGAATTTTTCATATCCATAAATTTGGAAAAAGGCAAGAAGAGTTGCACTGGCAGCAGTTCTCATCACTTGGTCAGATTTCCTGCCATTTTGGTTTTGTGTTGTTTGGTCTACGTGCCTTGGCTCTCTGTCCTTTCCTCTAACACCTGGTTCTCTTGAGAACCACTAAACTGAATAAAAATAAGGTCCAAAAGTTTCTTAGACCTCTTAAGTATTCAAAAAACATTCTGGCAAAATATTTCCTGTTTAAAAACACTTGACTATAAGACATACCCCAAGTTTACAAAAAAATTATCACAAACAAGGTCACTTTTTCAGAAAAAATGCTGCTCCTTATAACCGAGAAACTACAGTACATGCAATCTTGCTGGAATTGTTAGATGTGCATGGTTGTAATTGTAACTATCAGTTTTGCTGCTTCTTGCCTTCAGACATTTTTTAAGTGAGAAGTCCTTACAGTATGCTAAATATGCAGCTGCTGAGTTCTTTTATTTCTCATACAGGACACATTTGATGTTAGAATTCTGATGGCTAAACCAGTGACTCACACTGTAGACTTTCTCTCAGCTGCTGAGGAAGATTTGCATAGGTATTCAAAAATCGGTATCGCAGAGAGAATAAAATTAGTCACTTAACTGTGACTTATAAAGGGTCTTCTCAGTTTATCTGGGAAATCTCGAATTGTACAAAATCAGATTTTTGATTGACTGGTTCACAATAATGCTCTCTTTTGAAAAATTTGGTAAGTGACCAAATTCTTCAATGGAGTGTTATTCATCTTGGGATAATCAAATGAAATAACAGGCAATGCAGAAAAACAAATTGACAGTACCTTTAAAATCTGATTTGGTACAGCCAGCCTTGCGTATGTAATTCAATGCTGGGTCTCTGGAAGTGTTAGTCATTAAAAAAATTTGGATCCGGTCCAACCCAAAATTGACCTTTAGCAACAATTGCAAGGGTTATAAAGAGCAACCCAGACTGTTTGCAGCTCTATCCTGTACAAATCATTTTTGGGTCATAGAATGCTTACACAATTCCAGTACGTTAGTGGGTGGGGGGTTTCAGAGCTAAAATTTTGCTTTCACCCCACCCCCCTTTCCTCCCATACACTTCCCCCTCACCCACCCCAGCCATTCACTTTCATTTCATGTTCACATTCATTCCCTTTTTAACTAATTTATCGTGTAAACAAGCTTTTGTGGGGCATATTATTGGTAGTTAATGATCCATAATGCAATGGGTTAACCCTTTCCGTGCCAAATGTTATAATAATAGTAACAAATTCAGGAAAGAGCACCAGGTTTAAAAAAATGTAGTGGATAAATGTTGGCTCATGGAAAACAACATTGCATTACTTATTCAGTAGCTTTCCAAAGAATGATCACACTGTATGGTTTGGTCCACAGATGAAAAAGTTAAAACCACACTGTATAGTAAAACAAACTGTATCACAGTACAGTACTGTTCAGTAGCTTTACAAAGCATGGTCACACTGCATGTTTTGATCCACAGATGAAAAAGTTAGAACCACACTGTACGTATAGTAAAACAAACAGTACCACAATACAATACTGTTCAGTAGCTTTACAAAGAATGGTCACTCTGCATGGTTTGATCCACAGATGAAAAAGTTAGAACCACACTGTATAGTAAAACAAACAGTACCACAGTACAGTACTATTCAGTAGCCTTCCAAAGAAAGGGCACACTGCATGTTATTATCCTCAGATGAATGTATACTAAACCAGACAGTACCACAGTAAAGTATTTTGGTAGCTTTTCAAAGAATAGTCAAATTGCATATAGTGTACATGGTTGTATCCACAGACCAACAATTTTGCATTATTATGCAAGGCACATGCTTATATTTGGACACTGGATTTAGGATTTATATTTGATGTCTTATTTTCTCGTAGAATAGAGATCCCTCTCCAGTTTACAGTCTTCACCTCTGGTACTCTTCATGGTCTCGCTTTTTGGTTTGATGTACTCTTCGATGGAAGCAAGTAAGTGGCAACTTTGGGATTTTGAGGTGAAATGTGCACTAAGATTCATGCTGCCCGAGTCTTTCAATTTTATACACATTGTAAAATTGAACTGTTGATCTTGAGTTACTTAATGTTGACATGTAATTTGAAGGCCCAAATTTGGCCTTGGAATCTTATATGCTGTTTGCTTCAAAATGTATTGAATTTTAAAGGCAGTGGTTGCACAATGATTTCTTCCGGGATTGAAGTGAGTACCGTATTTACTCGTGTATAAGTCGACCTTTTATGACCAAAAAATCATCCCAAAAAATCGCCCTTGACTTATACACGAGTCATACACAAAGACCTGACCAAGCAATCCAAGAAATTTTCATAACAATTGCCTGAGGTCCATTACGAAAACCGAGTTTACAAAACCAGTTCTAATTGTGCTCGAGTTTAGTCAATTTTCGGCACATTTTTCATCAACAAAAAAGTGTGAGATTCTAAATGTTACGTGGTTTAAATGCAAACCTACTGGAGATGATTTCTATTGTGTCTTTTGATCTGTAGAGCAGACATTTTTCTTAAAGCTTCACTGGTGTTTACGGTGCTAAACTTTCGTTTTCATCGAACGATTACAAAAGCTTAGTGGCCTGGCAAATGCTGTTGCTCGTGTGGTCTTGTTGTAAATCGAAGTGTTTGTGTGTGCTTAAATAGTGATGATGTAAACAAGTCTTGATAAACTTCACAGCACATGATTGCCGTGTTTTCAGTATATTTTTAGGAAGAAAATTTCTATTGGACTGAATTTCACTACTTTAACCAGAAATGATGAAAAATCTGATTTTTGACCTTGAGAATGGGGAGTCGACTTATACACAAGTTCGACTTGTACACGAGTAAATACGGTATTTCAATTTTTGTTGTTATTTTGATTAACAGCATGCCAGTGTGGCTGTCTACAGCTCCACAAGAACCTTTAACACACTGGTACCAGGTGGGAACAATAATAATTTTTGATTCTTTGAGGCAGTTCTATTCTGAGTAGAATTATTATTCATTCAAAATATTTCTCCGTTTCTGATTGGCCAAAATGCCCTGGCTAATTCGTCATATCCAGCAAGATGACGTCAAGTGTCCAAAAATCCATGTTGTTATCATACAATTGATGTCAGTTCACGCCAATTGTAATATAATAGTATGGATTTTTCAAAATTTGACATCATGGAAATTACATGTCTGAGAGAGCAGGAGAATGGCGGGTGAAAGGTTTTCAACTTTGAATGAGGAAGATATCAGTAAGTTGCTATAAAGGGGAAAGGACAGTTTTAACATGCAAAAATGCACTTAACCCTTTAAGCCCCAATGTCATATTCTCTCCTATTCATGTAACTGCTCTCTTATGTTTGTTATGGTACTAGGGAGGAGAATTTGTTTAAATGTCAATGCAACTCTTTTTTGATGATCATTTTTGTTATTCTCATAACCTGAATGGTTGATAAACAGTGATTATTGTAATGAGAAATTGGATGCTGGTCACTACTGGGACTTTGAGGGTTAAGTGAGTGTGCTAATTTTCAATACCTATCTGGAGGATAAAAGCATCTGCAATCCACAAACAGCCCAGGAATTGTTGAACTTTGCGAGCTTTGCATATTGAGTTAGTGCTCAGTAAAGTGCATTTTTGTCTTTTTAAGCTCTGGAAATATTTTGAATGAATAATAAAACAATTGGATTTGGCTTCTGTATGATATAAAGAATTATGCAAATCTCATAGAATGTTAACAACCTCCTTGATCTGCATGATTCTTCACATCAAACTCAAGATAGATTTTATTCATAACTTCAAGTTGAAATAAAATTATAAAAATTCTCATTTTAGCTATTTCAACTCGGGCTTTGGTCTCGAATGAGCCACAAAAACTGCATATCACAGACAAAAAAATGTTGCCTTTGAAATAGCAAGATTGCAAAAACTAACATATTAAGTAATTGTAAAGCATCATTCAGATAGTCAGGTTTATATAAACTTTGAAATTCTCTCAAACTCCATTGCTTTGTAGGTTCGATGTCTCCTTCCGTCACCATTATTTGTGAAAGTTGGACAGAGTTTGTCAGGAAAAGTACTTTTAATCTCAAACAAAAGGTGATAGTTTCTAGTTGATTACCGGTATTGTGATAATTATTTGGAAAATAATATAAGAAACTATTATTACGTTTTGATGCAGTGATTGATTCTGTGTACAAGAGTTATTCTCTGGAAAGTAACAATCCTAATTTTTTTTTTTTTTGACTGATTTTTTTTTTTTTGACAGGCAAAGTTACGATGTTGAAATTGTTGTTGGAATTGATGGAACAAACGTAGAGTCCAGGAACTCCCTTGATCTGAAAAACCCATACTTTCGTTACACTGGCTCTCAGGCCCCTGTTCCTGCTGGTGCCAACACAGTCTCTCCAACTGATCTGTATTGGTCAATGACAAACTCCAATGGTGGTGTCAGTGTGGTCACAGAAAATGGTTTGGATGGTTCATGTGGTAATGCGATCGCAGGAGGGATGGTAGTTAACTCTGTTGGAACATATAGCTCAGGTATGGGTAATAGTGTCTTTGTTTTTTGCCCTCTTACTCTGTTCCTACCTCTAGCTCTTTCTCTGATCACATCTTAGCCTAACTCCCAACCCTTTCTCTTGTCCCCTTCCCTTATGTACTGTACTTCAGGTATGAGTAAAGTGATCCTGTTTTCCCTTTCCTTCCTTCCACCCTTCCTCCCTCCATCTTTCCTTGATTCCCTCCTCTTTGCCACTGCCAGTGTTCCTTGTACCTGTTTGCCATTACTCTCCCATTCCCGTTTAGTTCTTGCCTTGTGCAGTCCACCCTTCCTGACTTACTCACCTCCATCTGATTCCTTCTTGCCGTAATCCTCTCCCAGTTCTCTCCCCTTTCGTGCCTTTGTCCCACCTCCTTTTTTCTCACTTTTGTTTCCTCCTAGCTTTCTTCTCCCCATCCTTCCAGCTTTCTAAACTCATTTTTCTTATCTTCCCTTCATCCCAACCTTCTTACCCTGACTTCCTATCTTCCCTTTCTTTCTCAGTTCTTTCCTTCACTTCCCCCTTGTTTGCTTCTTGTACTCTGTCCTTACTTCCTGTCTTCTTCCCTTTTACCTAACTTTGTCGTTGTTTTTGCCACTCCCTTTTTCTCTTCCTTTTGACCTTTTCTCTACCCTGCCTCTCTCCCCTCCCTACTTACAATGCTTAGAGAAGCAGCCCTTGATAAAGTTGAAATCTCAAAGTTGGGATCCTATCTGGAGATTGAATCTTCGAAAAAAAATCCCACACTATTCAGTGTAGGCTGGTTGCTTACTGTTGTACACTTTTAGATTCAACATTCTAAGTAGTTAAAAAGCCTTGTTACTCCTATTCTGCTTGTACTGCAATTCTGATTGTAAATGAAGTTTAGATCAGACTTACCATATCATAGATTTGATTACTTACTATTGCACACCTATGAATTTAAAATTCAAAGCAATGAAAAAGCTTTGCTACCCCGTTCTGTTTGTAGGAGGTATCTTAGGAGCAAGTCCATATTCTCTGGGTGGAATACCTAGTGGTCTCCCAATAGTTAGTGCTGTACCTAATGCATCCACAATGGAAGGAACAGCAAGTCACTATGTTAGTAGCAGATATGTTGTTGGCAATCAAGCCGCAATTGTTCATAGTTACAGCGGTACTGGGTGTGGGGAGTATGCCAACAGCAAGAGCTCTTCGCACCTTACCACTGTGTACTCCAGGTGACCTGCTTGGAGGAAGACCTTATCGCCATCCTTTCCTGTGTGGTCAGTCAGGCCAGTATTGGAAGCACAGACTGACACCTTGATTTATGTAAAACTTCTTTCAATAGCCTGCCACACCTGATCAGATTGCAAGACTCAACACAACAAGTAAAGTTCATGAGAGGTGTGTCAGTGTTTAGGCACTTGGCCTTGGTTGTTGATCTGATTTGATGGGAACTGTTTGCAGCTACTTAGTTTGATTGTGTCAGGGGCTCATCCATTACTCAGCTCTTGGTTGTGTATACAGTAGTACCATTGTCAGCTGAAATTTTTAACTCTATTTTTCTCCACACAACCAGTAGTAGTAATTGGCTTTACCACTTCACCTGAAGGTGATAACCACAACTCGTGTAAAGTACCAAGGGAAAATCGACCATTTTGTCAAAAACTAAGTACTGAGAAAAAAAAATGCTTTTAACAAATCCTAAGCGATTTGCTTTGGGAGTTATCATTTTTTCATTTGCTGTATTACTGTGGCATCATAGTAGTTCATTATAAACTTGTAAACAAAAATAAAAAGCTAAGATTTTCGAGGCTGATCTGGGCAAAAACGTGGGTGCGCGCGTGGCGCGGGTGCGCGCCACGTGCAACAGTACACGCGAAAAACTTGCTCAGCACCTCCTTGCCATTATTTTTCAGAGTTTCAGGGTTTAATCAAGTATCACTTCCTTATAAAATCCATATTTAAAGCAACTCTAGCAAGGCAATTTGTGGTCTTATTCAGTGTGAGACGAGTGTATGCAACGTGCAAGAATAAAGAATGCAGCGCGCCATATAATGAACCCTCCAACAGAACTAGAAACTAGAAACTTCTTCCTGTCTCCCTATTAAGACCTTTTTTTGACTATGATAGATCCGTGTGTTCTCGGATCACAAATTCATATCCAGATCATCCCAAAGGACTTCGCATTTGTAAAACAGCGGTCTCCAAAAATGATGAACGTATATTGCGTTGTCCCAACTCTAGCCTTTTCCAGTCGTTCTCGCATTGAAACGACAGAATAAACCAGTGCGTGACAAACAGGGTGTTCATGTAGCCTCCTTCGCACCCGTTTTCTGGCTCCTCCTAGCGTGACGAGGCAGACACCGGAGGGGGGGGTGAGTCCCGTACATGAGCTATATAGGTATGTGCTGCCCCAAAGGGTATTGTTTTTCAGCCGTTTTGGTCATAAATAGGGTTTCGATTTTAGCCATTTTTCCGTCATTTTGGTAATAAATAAGGTATCGATTTTTACACTCGCGTTATAGTGTGGAATTCTGAGCTAGCAGCTTTGCTCAAGCAGTCGTATAACCTACCTAATAATTACATTTTGACGTTGTCATTTCAAGCCACATCCCACAATCCTACCATTTTTCACTACCTAACAAAAGCAGATGAACATTGCCTTAACATTGGTCTGAGCTAGGGAAATAACTATAAGGCAGGTCTGAAACAGGGTATTGATTTAAGGGTCAGGTCATAAATAGGGCGTCAAATTTCTGCTAAGGTCATAGATAGGTTAGGGAAAATTTTCGTCATAAATGGGGTAACTGGGCTTTTAATATTGATCGTGGTTATGTAAACGCTGTTGTTTTTTTGGATCTTAAGAAAGCATTTGACACGGTCGACCATGTTATTTTGCTGTCTAAACTGAATTTATATGGCATAAAAGGTCATGCTCACCGGTTGATTTCCTCCTATTTGGACAATCGGATGCAACGGTGCTCTGTGAATGGTTCTCTTTCGGAAAGCCGCTTATTTACATGCGGTATACCACAAGTAACTATACTGGGGCCATTGTTGTTTCTTTTAGTCCATTTCTATCATTGTAAAAACATAAATTACAAATTATTGGAGAAACTTGACCGGAGGTGTATGAAAGAGAAGCTGACTAATGCTATCAGGGTTTTAGAAGTTCCAGACAGTGAAATGTTTATGTTTTTTTCTTTTACTTGCCTACTTTCACGAAAGTCTTCACAAATATAGTCTTGTTATCTTAATTTTTTAGGAAATAAACTTAAGAGGATTATCAGTATAGGATCAGATGGACCCCCTAAGAAACGTGTTTGTGTGGAAATGAGAAATGACTGTTTAATACATTGTACCAAAGATTCTGGTGACCTATCACCAGTGCAAGACTTGCAGTCATGGCAAACGCTTGTAAGGGCCGCAGAAATTCGGCAGTACGCACCAATTTTAGATCTCGCCAAAACAGTGGTTGGAGAAGACCTTCCAACCATTACATACCACCGTAAATGCCGCAGTATTTTTACTATGAAAAGAGATCTTGACAACATATGTAAAGAAAGAATTCAATGCAACGAGCCAGGATTATCAGAAAGAAGATCGTCTATTCGGGAACCCCCAACAAAAAGCACAACATATAAACGAGTTTGCATTTTCTGTGACAAAGTTAGTAAGTACGCTAAAGGCAAAGATGTGCGGGAAAAACTGATACAGTGCATTGATCTGCGTGCAGACGAAAAAGAGTTCACGTGCCTGATGTACTTTTCAAATCCTGGAACTAAGGATGTTAACGTGTTGCGTTACCGTCTCTTCTGCGCCAGGAAAGGAGAGTTAGAGTCGCACCAGCTTCCTCCATGCCAGGACACGTTACGAAAGCATTGTGAGAGAGCAAACTATCAGTCCGCAATATGGCGCAGGAGTCTTCAAAGTTCACCCCAAATCCCCTCCCCATTAGTTCTGGATGGTGTCTAAAGGATGGTAAGTTGACTATTGACTGGATGAGTGGGGAACCGGCACCCAAGGCTGTGCTTGAGCTCCTATCCTGCCAGTGTAAGAGAGTATGCCAGTTGCCAAGCTGTACCTGTCTCCCTAACGGATTGCATTGTACTGACATGTGTCGGTTACAGGAGTGTACAAACCAGCCTGAGGAAGCTTCAGAAGATTTAACTACTGATGACTCTGATATTGAATGTGAAGATGATTAAGCTGTAGTACTCTAAAGGTTCTCTTGATATAATCTCTTAGTGTTTTAGGGTAGTGGACAAAGCTATTTGCAAAATACCAAACAGGAAAGTAAAAATGGTCATTTGGTGTTGAGGTTTTTAGCAATGTTACTGCGTGTCACTAAATAAACGAAAGCTCAAGCTCTAGTCTGCTGCTCTTGTAATATATATATTTCGATGGAAATGTGACTAAAACGTTGATTATATAACGCAAATATTCGATGTAAAGTGTACATCGACACATTAAAGCAAGTATCTGACGAGTTTTCCTGAGGGCGTTCAACATTCCTACGTATGAAAACACTTTTAGCCCATGTGATTGTTGCTGTGGCAACCAAAGTATATTATTTCTCGTTAATTTTCTAAGTCAAATGTTATCATAATGTAATTTTCAATTTAAATCAACAGTAGAGCACAAAATATGCATGAAAACACTCTGTTCTCATCAACCACTTTTAGATAGTTAGCTCATATTTTGTCAGTGATTACGTCAGTTAATCACGTGATTTTGATATTTAAGCTGGCCATATATCATTGCTATCATACATCAAACTAAAGTATAGGAATTGAGGTTTAAGAAAATGTATGATTGCACTGCTCTCATTAAGTGGTAAGAAATTCCAAATTTTTAGGTCTTGGCCCATGGACTATTTTGTACATCAATGATTTACCAAACTGTGTATCAAATTCTGAACCCCGATTTTACGCTGATGATACTCATTTAACCTATTCTGGCAATGATATCTACTCCATCCAGGATTCTTTAAACCGAGATTTATCAAGTATTAATCAGTGGTTAATTGCCAATAAACTTACCCTCAATTTGACTAAAACCGAATTTATGTTAATCGGTTTAAGGCAAAAGCTGAAAAATCTACCCATCTCTCCAACCTTTGAAATCAATGGCACCCAAATAAGTAGAGTCGATGCAAGAGTACCTAGCGGAGCCGCTCCTCCAAATACCCGCTCCGCCGACCGTACTGAGCTGGCTGGGAAATTTCCGTTTGAGCCAGAACCTTGCTAGCTTTTTTCTGAAATACCGATAAGCTTGCTCGCATATTGCTCGCATATTGAATAAAAACTTGCTTGGAAAAGAATGGCATGCTTTATTTCTAGCTGACCTGCAGCCTTTTGCAGTACTCTCTAGCTAGAGATCTCTAATCATGTAATTTAGGAGTCATGTCACACACCAATATGACAAATCCAGGCTACAGATAACAAAAACTCAAATTAGATGTTGGCAAAAAGCAACTTCTAAATAAATTTCCTGGCTGGCAGATCTGAAAAGTCAAAATAAGCCGCTGGCAAAACAACGCAATAAAAATCCTGGCTGGGAGTTTTTCCTTGGAATTGAAAGCTTGCTGGCAACAACTGAGTAAATAGGCCTTTGCTTGCTGGCTAAAATGATTGAATAACCGTTGCTTGCTGGGAGTGAGGAGCGGCTCCTTTTTTCCCACGCTAGTTAATTATTAACCAAAAACGACTCCGGAGATTGCAAAACATCGTAACATGCAATAAAACACCTTTCTAGAAAAAAACATTCGTTGAGCACTCCTGTCGATGTAACCAAATCTCTTGGGGTTCTAATCGATGAAAACTTAACTTGGAGTAACCATATTGATTCCATATCAAAAAAAAAAATATCGTTCGGTATTAGAGTAATTAAACGAATAAGACACTGTGTGCCTCCTGCGACGCTTCAAAAAGTCTATTAAGGCCTAGTTCAGGCGCATTTTGACTATTGTAGCGTTGTATGGGGTACCTGTGGCGTAACACTTGCTGACAAATTACAAAAACTTCAAAATCGGGCCGCGAGGATTCTGACCTCCAACTATGATACAGATGCAAATCAATTATTCAAAAGTCTAAATTGGAAGAATTTAGAAACTCGGCGTCAAATATCGAAAGCAGAAATGGTGTATAAATCCATCAACGGCCTTGCACCGAAGTATTTAACTAATAAATTTATTCAACGCATTGACGTTAATCCATACAATCTACGAGATTTTGAGAATAAGCTTGCTATTCCCTTGCCGCGTACAAACTATTTCAAAAATAGCTGTAGTTATAGTGGTGCAACTCTGTGGAACAGCGTACCCTCTCAGGCTAGGCAAGCAAGTTCTCTGACAAACTTTCCACGCGTTTTATCTAACTTAGACATGGCATTCATGGAAACCAGGCTTTAATTTATATATATTTTTGCGGGCCCAAGAGAGGCCCGCAACCCTAATCTTGACAGTGACCAGCGGATTGCGTTTTACGCGTGCGCGCCACGTTAATAAGAGGCAAGCACAAAGCGGAAGTTGAAAATTTTGTACGGTTAATTTTTCTGGTAAACCACTTTCACTTTTTGAAGGAGCTGTTTGACATGTTTCGATTTACGGAGCTGATCTACTTCAACTCAATGCAAACTTCCCAAAAAACGTCCACGCGAATGTACATTTTGTAATCTAAAATTATACACTGTCGTTCCAGTACCTTGATGCTACTGATGAAAGCTGAACAAATTGAAAACATGTCTTCAAAATCGATAAATAAACAAATCCTTTATCGTGTTTGTGCTATTATTTTCCTACCTTGTCTATTTCACAGCTCGTTTTCGTTTATTAAAAAAACATGTCTCACTTACACGGGTATTGAACTTGAAAATAAATGAATTTAAACGTGAAAAAGCAGGCTTCAAAAGCACACAAAAAGTGATGCCGACATGTTCATTTCATGGCTCCGCATAATTAAAGGCGCGACAAGGAAAGGTGATTGTCGGCACGCGTGTAAACAAACATTCGCAGCACAACTTGAAAATTTTACAATACCGGAATATTCGACGCATCAGTGAAATATTCTTAGCTAGCACTGCCTTGAGTTAAAGAGTATATTCCCGTTTTAAGCGATTTTTTAGACTCAGTAGGTCCTGAGATATCGATTTTTTTGAGGACAGATTTTTACAAGCGCCATTATTCTCAATGAAATATCGAAAACAATGGTTGTGAAAACTTACTAATTGCACGCGTCAACAAAGACAATGGATAAAGTTTTTACTAGATTCAAAACGTTATAAAAAGGTAACTGGCAACAATTTACAATCTCCGATCATTTACGATAAGTGTAACCACGTGCAGTTTTGAGTCGATATGCCCGGTGTAAAACGGGCACGTCAGAGTTTCAAGATGATTTTGAAAGTCGCTTTTCGCTAGTTTATTTTGAAATTACAGTTGTTTTGGGGTGCGGGTTATCTGCCAGTGCGGGTAATCTGTTGAAATTTTTTTCTCGCTATTGTAAAAATCGACTGATGCGGGTAATCTGCCGCGCGGGTAAACGGCCGGAAATTACGGTAAGTGCATCTATAGGCCCGCACTTTCTAACCTGTGGTTACCACTAGTAACAGGCAAGCACAAAGCGGAAGTTCAAAATTTTGTTCTTCCACTAAGAACGATCGGAATGCAAATAATGTGTCAATCACGACAGTTTGTCGTAACACCGAAAGAGAAAAATCCGTTCTCCAAGAACGATAAGAATGCGAATTAAAGGCACTCAGTGAGTGCGTGTGGTTACTCCAAAATGTTAAGGATAAATGGAAACTCGTTTTTTAAAAAGCCTTTTTCATAGTGAAAAAATACAGGTACTTCTTTAACATCCAGAGCAAAGTTGCATATTTCACGCTTAAATAAACACAAAGGAGCCGTTCACATAATTTGTTTGGAAGTGAACTGTCGCAGCGAAACACGTTAATTAAAGTGAAAATATTTTGGCACTTAAATTTTATCAGCAGTCCAAAGCATGGGATATTTGCGAAATCTTGTTTTAATCAGTTTACAATCCCAAGGTTTCCCACGGAAGAAAGCGAAATTTCATTCAGGAAGATTTTGGTCACGTGCTAGGCAACAGGTAGTAGCGGAAAGTGTGAGAACATTACTAGTATTGACGGAAGCCGGTCGTTTCGCATACAAGTCGATTCGCATACATCGAAAAAGTGCAAAATACATTGAAAAAGTTCTCATAAACACTCTAACAAGATAGCTATAGGACAGAGAAATAAACTTAACCTCAACCCGGCGATATGCGCGTGTTGTTATTATGTATCGTGCGTTATTTCTGTTCGGCACAGCGAACGTGTTGATAGCGCGTAGACTAAGTTCAAGTTTAACTTACCATGCACTATATCTAGAAGAATTTTGTTATGTTGTTTAAATGCTTTTCGCGGTTTGATTAAACCCGGCCACAAAATATCAAACGACCGACATCCGATCGTGTCGGCGAAACGACTTCGATGTATGCGAATCGACCAAGACCTTGTATGCGAAACGACCTCGATGTATGCGAATCGACTTGTATGCGAAACGACTTGTATGCGAAACGACCGACATCCGTATTGACAGCCGGTAAAATATGAGCCTTGAAAATAAAAAGCCGACAAATTTAGGCCAGATGCCGAAATTTTATTTTGAACCCTGATTCATATTATGCGTTTTGTAGAATTGAATGTCGATGTTTTTTTTATTCGCGTTCGTCGTTCTGTTGTTTTCTAAACTCTAAAATTCAAGAAATAAATTCTCAGGTATAATTTAATATATTGAATCTTTATTAGATTACCTACTAAAAGTAGGGATTATACCAGACTTTTGTATAATATCTTTTATATAATATCTCTTGGTTTCAGAACTGTTTTCACGTGTCTTCGAAAATCTGAAAAATAATTTTTCTCTTCAATTACCCGGCAGAAGAAACCTGAAATAGGATTTCCTTAATCGATTAAGTTTTTAAGAAATAACGATCTAAAAGGACATAAAAATGCATTTATTTGCACGCACCGACCTTGGCCTTAGGCCAGAGACGTCATCCTATTGTGACGTCACATTCTATTGTTACGGACGGACTCGCACAGCGCCATGACATAGTGGTACTCCGTAGGACGGAGTAACCACAAAAATGAGTCAATCTCACAATGCAAAAAATGAGTCAATCTCAACAGTTTGTCACATAAAATCGAGGCATGGAAGATTGCAAACGTTACGTTTTGGAGAAGTTGTTTTATAGGTGTTGCTTTTGAGACGATTTGCTGCGATTGTGAAGATTTTTCACGATCTATTTAAATTCATATTGCCGTGAAGATAAGGTGAATTGCGTTATATTTTATACTGTTCAGTTTTTGGACGGTTAATTTTTCTGGTAAACCACTTTCACTTTTTGAAGGAGCTGTTTGACATGTTTTGATTTACGGAGCTGATCTACTACAACTCAATGCAAACTTCCCAAAAAACGTCCACACGAATGTACATTTTGTAATCTAAAATTATACACTCTCGTTCCAGTACCTTCCCTTTTGATGCTATTGATGAAAGCTGAACAAATTGAAAACATATCTTCAAAATCGATAAATAAAGAAATCCTTTATCGTGTTTGTGCTATTATTTTCCTACCTTGTCTATTTCACAGCTCGTTTTCGTTTATTAATCAAAGTAGGACTATGGTGAACTCGTGGATATGTTTACAAAACAGAGAAAAAAGAAATAATTTAAAAATTAACGAGGTGTTTTTTCAGAGTTGTGATTGAATGAACTTGAAGATAATTTTAATAATCTATAATCACAACATAAAAGTGACCAGGGAGCTGAGTAGCTTTTTGAAATAAACATACAGTGAGTACATGACGCCAATCATTTGACTACACTAGGCATCAGTTATAAGGCAGGTGGCAAGCATACAGTTGTTAAAAAATTTGATAACTTAACATAAGGGTACAGGATTAAATGGCACCAAAACCAAATGTAGTTCTGGTATCCTGCTGCTCACTGTCTGTGAGTTCGAAGTTTCTAACACATGTAACAGGGTCCTTCTGAATAAGGTCTGAATTTTGTTGCCATGACATTGTCAATTTTATCATCATTATAGTTTTTGTTGTCTACAAGTCTATTCAATGTATTCAACAGAAATATCCACCTTGATTCTGCAGCTGATAATGAACAAAACCATGTAGGACAGCCCAGCTGACGAATCATACCAAACAAGTCTTTCTTGCATTTTTGCAAAGTATGTTAGTGATGATCTTAAAATCCTTAAGACTCTCAATCCTTTATCAAGTTGAATTAGTTTATTTACATTACCATCTCATTTTAGGTTATCAGTGGTATATATATTCAGGGTTGCACTTAAAAAAAATCACACTTGCCATCATTAATACAGCAATACATCTTTGCTTTTATCCTTATAACTTCTTGTTTTTACAATGTAAATATGATGAGTCACACAACAGTAAGCAAAACAGGTAAGCCTATTTTTCCAACATGTCTACTTCAACACAATCTAGTTCACTTCAAGGTATATTCGGAAATCAATAGACAGAAAACTTTTCATTGTAACGGCTTGTGGTGTATTGTATATAATATAACGCTTAATACATTTTCTACATGACTTACTCTTTTCGAACCCTTTAATGACTTTCTTACATTGTAATCTTCATGGTTCTCCGCCATGGCATGCGCCTCCATATTAAATCAGGGGCACCCAACGAATGATTTCGGTAAAATATCTGTTCGAATGTAAGGTCGCCTAAATTTTTCGGAAAATTTCTCCTCAAGGGAAAGAACACGTTGTCTTGATTTTCGAAAAAAAAAATTGCCCTAGAATTTGCGTCATTTAGGTGGTCGAGAAAAAGTTGTCCAAGACTTTTCGTAAATAGATAGTCAACAGAAAGTTACCCTAGAATTTTCGTTCGAGTTACAACTCGCAATTTTTGGACGTCGTCCGCAAGTTAGGGATGTATAATGAACGCATGGGTGCAGAAAATCGAAGCAAGATTTATCTGAGAAGGCAGTCCAAATTCACCAAATCAGAACGTCTTTGTTTAACGTTGTACTCTCGTACTGACTTGAACGATCTGGTAAGCTTAATTCTCACAGTCTTTATGCTGTTGACTGACCATTCCGACGCGATAAAACTTAGGTCATCCTCATATTTTTTTTTTTCGTTTAGCGTCGAATGCGTTTTCTGAAATTGGGTCGGTCGGTCGGATTGAAAAAAAAGAAAGTTAAAAAAAAAAAAGTCATAAGAATTATTTCAAGTGAAAAATGGTCCAACTACGTACTGAGTTACTTTTTTTTAAATGCCAAAAATTTGGGTCGGTCGGACGACGCTAAACGGAGAAAAAAAATAGGATGGCCTTAACGCTTATGGATAAGCTGGATATGTTTATACTAGATTTGTTTTCTCCTTGTTTAAAACGCTTTTCCGCGATCAAATTAAAAACTGGAAATTTTATCGGTTTCAAACATGTATAGGTAATAATAATAAACATTCACCTTACATCTAACTGATCTAAGTGATCTGAATGCTTTATTTTTCTAAGTTATGGAAGATATGGTCGACGGTAATGTCGGCTTCTTTGTCTCTGTTCAGTAGCCTGTGATTTCTTCCCCTAATACTTTCGAATAAAAAAAGATACTCCCCTGCAATCTTCGGATGCGCGTTACGGTTTGCCTAAAATTTTCGGAATCTCCTCATAGACGCAAGCTTTTACAAAAAGGTCTCCTAAAAATTTCTAACGACAGCAATGCTAGCACGAGTTCTTCATTTTTCGAACAGACCTATAAAGGTAGCTAAAACTTTCGGATGAGCCAAAAAGGCCGCCTAGGATTTTCGAGACGAACACAGTTCCCCTAAGAAATCCGAACAGATAGATAGTTTTTAGGGCAGCTCCAAATTAATGAAACGGGCTTCTAAAGCATAGAAAATTCCATTTAAGGCACTTCTGAGGTATTTGGAAAAATTTGGTCGTTGGGTGCCCCTGATTAAATGGTAAGCGTTGACATACTTCTTGACCGTCCCAATACTTCTCCAACTCCATTCGTGTTCGTACTAACACTTAAATCAGTAGAAACGTCCTCCATGCGATGTTTCTTATCCAGGTTGGCCACAGAAGTTCTTCGGTTTCACATCATCGATTCGTCAATTTATTCTGTTTTCAGTAGTAGTTTCGTTCAATAACGAGTACTCATTTCGCTCATATAAGTTCTCATTCAAGTGCTAATTTCGCTCTATGAGTTCTCATCAAAGCTTACTACATTAGCAAGAGATTTTCTCATCTTCAAATCACTTTCGAGCCAACTGAAATTCATATACTGCTTGTAATCTTGGGGGCGGTCGATGGCGGTCGATGTCGGAAAAGCGAATAGTTATCATCTGTTCACGTTTAGCGCCTGGCCGAGTAAAAGGCTCATGAAATTCAGTCTCCAAGTTGGTTATTGTCCTAACTGGAAACATTTAAACTCCTTTTGATTTTAGTAAGACCGCTAATGAGACCCTGTTAGTGAAGTTCTTTATGTCGCGCGTCTGAGTTTCAAACCTTTTCACGTCGCAATTTCGGAAGGTCGAAGGTCGCTGTCGTAATTTCCGGTGAGCGGCTCGTCGTTCGTCGCCATTTCAGGTCCTTTATGTCGCCGTTTCAAGGCCATGTCGCTTTTCGAAATTTACCCCTAACAGGGCCTCGCTAATCGTCCTCTTAAGCTACAAAATCTCTGGCAACGGTACGATACACTTTCAGCGTGAACTTTGATCAACAGACTTCCGTGACTTCGGTCACGACAATTGTCGTCTTCATATCGGTGCTCCCGAGTTCTATCCGACTAATTACGAAGATGTCTACACTGGAGTGAGTGAGTGAGTGAGTGAGTGAGCGAGTGAGTGAGTGAGTGAGTGAGTGAGTGAGTGAGTGACAATTTGCATATCGGAGTCCCCACAAAAACTCGCAAATACGCTTCGCGTATCCACGAGTTAAAAAAACATGTATCACTTACACGGGTATTGAACTTGAAAATAAATGAATTTAAACGTGAAAAGTACACAAAAAGTGATGCCGACATGTTCATTTCATGGCTCCGCATAATTAAAGGCGCGACAAGGAAAGTGTTACATTTGAAACACTGTTTATTTAAAATTTCTCGTTTCCCACGGACTACCTAATGTAGCTTATGTTTCCGTCACGCTCTTGTTAATTTCCTTTTAAGGCTTTAGTTACTTGATTTCAGTCTGAAGAGCTGTGGTCTGGACCCAGAGACCTGGGAGGCCGATGCCCAGTGTCGTACCAGCTGGCGCTCTGCAGTCAGGCATGGCGTTGCAGATTTTGAAAGGCGACGCATCCGTGAAGCGGAGCGGAAACGACAGCTCCGAAAGGCCAAGGACAGCTCCTCCCTCCCACCCAGCCAGCCCTCAACCCTAACTTGCCCTCACTGCTACAGGACATTCCTTGCAAGGATTGGCCTCATCAGCCATCTCCGCACCCACAAATCACTGTGAAGTCTAGTGGTCATCTTCGCATGCGAAGGACGAACACGTCACTTGATTTCTCATATTACGCATGTATGACAGCTACGTGTCTTCTGCGAGCTACTTGTGATTTTCCTTTGGCTATCGGTCCTGCAAAGAATTGTCTATCTACTTTAAACTGGCTATTGACTTAGGAGCTTACCAAAGTAAGTGTATCATGTTTTGTAACACGCACCCTCTACATTAAGTCAGTTTCGTTGTATGTATAGCTAGTCGCGCATTTGCTGATTTCGCTTTTATTTGTTTCCATTTGACTTGTAGTTCGAACCACGCTCAAGTACGCTCAACAACGCTTTATCAAGTTCTACACTAAATCACGCGCTACTACTTGTTATAGCTACAGTGACATTAAAATTATTGGAATCTACAGCCCTCGTTCGTTTTTAAAGGTCCTGAGGCGAAACGCTATCCCTGTGGTTCCTTAAGGATCACAGAAAGGTGATTGTCGGCACGCGTGTAAACAAACATTCACAGCACAAAATTTTACAATACCGGAATATTCGACGCATCAGTGAAATATTCTTAGCTAGCACTGCCTTGAGTTAAAGAGTATATTCCCGTTTCAAGCGATTTCTTAGACTCAGTAGGTCCCGAGATATCGATTTTTTTGAGGACAGATTTTTACAAGCGCCATTATTCTCAATGAAATATCGAAAACAATGATTGTGAAAACTTACTAATTGCACGCAAAAGGATACCATGTCAACAAAGACAATGGATAAAGTTTTTACTAGATTCTAAAAAGGTAACTGACAACAATTTACAATCTCCGATCATTTACGATAAGTGTAACCACGTGCAGTTTTGAGTCAATATGCCCGGTGTAAAACGAGCACGTCAGAGTTTCAAGATGATTTTGAAAGTCGCTTTTCGCTAGTTTATTTTAAAATTACAGTTGTTTTGGGGTGCGGGTTATCTGCCAGTGCGGGTAATCTGTTGAAATTTTTTTCTCGCTATTGGAAAAATCGACTGATGCGGGTAATCTGCCGCGCGGGTAAACGGCCGGAAATTACGGTAAGTGCATCTAGGCCCGCACTTTCTAACCTGTGGTTACCACTAGTTGTATTAATATTCCTCCTTTCTTTTAATATAATATTTGTATATAATATAGCTACGTTCTTACGCGCGCTCTGATTGGTCAAAAACCTATGTTTTATTTAACAAATAAAAAAGCCTAAGCCGTGTAATACCAGGAGCCCATTATGGGCTCCTGGTATTACACTGTTATAAAACACGACGGGCATTTGAGAACACGAGGAAAACCTATGTTTTATCAGAGTATAAAACATAGAAAAAGCGTGTTTTATTGTTTTTCGCCACATTACCTCCACTCGACAATTCTCTAAGAGATGGCGAAAAACACTTTTCTTTGAAGAAATTCATGATGGTATTCTCTGCGAAGCGGCGGAAAGTTTTGAAGCTGAGAATAATAAAACAAATAAAGAAGCAAAAGCGAAAACAGTCGAGAAGTTGCTATTCAATAGCGTCGGTTTGTCGATCTGTGTGCCTTGTTGTTTCTGCTCGCGGCATGTAAAATCTATATCATAAAGCGAATAAAGAAGCCTAAGCCGTGTATTACACTGTGATTAAAACACTCCGGGCATTTGAGAACACTCGAGAAATGTAGAAAACACTCGCCTGCTCAATTTTTCTGGGAGTACCCCCCGCGGGCAGATAACAGCTGCAAGCAGACTGTAGGTAGAGATGAGCGTTAAGACTCAACTTGCTATTTGTGTTGTATCTTCGCTGGCGTTTCTTATATTTAGTCACGCAATTTTCGGGATGAAAATTTGGCAAGATTTCCGCACCGGTCCCTACTTCATTATGCATGCACCAGATGAATTGTTCACATGTAAACATTTTTTGTTATTGCAGAATGACACAATATGGCTACAGCATGCATAATTAAGTAGGGACCTGTGCGGAAATCATTCCGAAAATTTTGCCCAACATGCCAAGTGTCAAAGTAAAGTGACACCGTCTCATCTTGGCGTTTCACGCGGGGGTTCACGCGAGTATAAAATTAGCGCAAAATAAGAGGAATTAAACCAAAAGTGCTGGGAAATATATTTAATCTTACAGTCAATACATTATTTAGAATAACTGACTAAACGTTGTCTCGAAAGAGAGCATATTAGAAAAATATTCTTGTTAAACTAAGCTAACTTCCGTGTAAACTCGCGCGGTACATGTACTGGCGAAATGCAGTAGTTTTGTTTCAAAAGAAATGGATCTACTGACGAAAAATTACTTTACTGAAAACGCCGCGGAACACAAACTCACTTAAGTTCAGTGTCGGTCCTAATACTTTTTTTTAAAGTTTCTACACGTTAAAAGAAAGCGGAAGAAATGATCGACCAAGGATACGGTACTCTACGAAATACTGTTATTTGCGTTCAAATGACTATCACAGTTCCACTTCAAATTCTACTGTGGTGTTACAACAGACTTACAAAACCTAAGGCTATTTCACACAGCAGGCAAATGGCTCCAGTTTTCATTTTGCTAGGCTATCCTGGACAGCTTCGTCATGAACTGAGCTGAGTCCTTGGGTATGTCGACATAGAACCTTGCTCGGCGTTCAATAACTTCGCTCCCCTCAGCTGGTTACTGGGTGGAAGGTGGCGCCGTATATGGTGGCGGAGGTTGTTGATACTCTGTGGGGTAAGGGTTTGGATACAGTGGTGGTGCTATCGATTGCTGGTTGACTGTACTCGTGGTGGACACGATCTGCTGGTATGGGTTTGGCGGGGCTCTCACAATTACAGCGCCCGCACTGGGTCGTCCGCGGTCACGCCACGGACAGCACGCACAGTACACGCAAGCTACCACTGAGATCACGATGATGATGACAATAACACCGCCAACTGAGGAGCCGGCAAGCACACCAACTTCTAAGCAAGAATCTGTGCATTTGCTATCAGAGCAACATTCCTCGCCTGTTCCACACTGGTAGTCGTACGAGCAGGAGTAACAAGAAAGCCTGCAGACTTCATCAGGGCAACAAGTTTGTAACCCGCTGCAATCGTTGTAATCAGTAGAGGAGCAGTACTCAGCGCTTGCCAAGCCCACACAATAAAGAAAGAAGCAGAAACTGATACCTTTCCCTTTCATGGCGATGCAAATGCTGTACATGTCTACGCAGCTCGTGGTCTCATTAACCATTCGTACCCAGTACCTTCATTTCACAGCGCCCAGGTCACGTGAAGCCACTCGAAGGTGGGCCGGGTGATAGCACAGAAGACCTATTTTAAGAATTTCAGTCAAGTTATAACACTAGGTTGGTGTCAACTTTATGTGTTAGTTTAAGTAATTTAGCCTGAGACCAATTCAATTACTTTCTAAAGTGATCATACAGTCGAATCTCCACTAATGGCCACTTTTTTATCGGACTCTGCGGACGCTCCATGTTATTCACTCTTATCATTTAACCTCCCTTCAACGGCCACCTCTCCACAACAGCCTTAACGGTCACTAAATTGCGTACCAACAGGCAAAATTGGGTTCTGTCCTCGTCTACCGGTACACGAGGGAATAACCATTGTATTTTCTTTGTTTTGGAGTCATTGTTTAGTTCTAATGTATTGTTTAGTCTTTTTTAATATTTAATCTTCATTCAATGTACTAAATCCATGCGCGTGATTGGCTAAACTCAATCACGTGATTTTGTGATACGTCACGTCATCACCTAGTAACCGTGCTCTAATGAGAATACATCATGCCATCACACAACGGCTGGCATCAAAATGGCCGGCTCAAGCAGGTTTTGTATTTCATTGAACTCAGATTGAATATTAAAAGGGTTAGAGACTTGAAATTCGTGGTTTGTTTACAAATACACGCACTTGCTGGCTGTAAAATGAACGAGAAATTGGCAATACTGCACTCAGCTTCGCTGAGTGCAGTATTCGCTGAGTGCAGTATTGACAATTTCTCGTTCATTTTACAGCCAGCGCGTGCGTGTATTTGTAAACAAACCACTCATTTCAGTCTCTAACCCGTAAGTATCGGCTCTTGTGTACCGGTACACGAGGACAGAACCCAAAATTGGGACCTAAAGCAAACACGAGGACGACGCCCAGGACGACAACAATAAAAAAAAGTGAATTTATTTTCCTTATGCACTAATGCCGACAAGCTTGTTTCATTTTCTTTCTGTATAACTTTCCAACTTTTACCGTTCGCATTTCATTTCGAATTTCTTTAGATTTTTACGTTGCACACTCGCGTTTTTGAGAAAACTTCAAATGCGGACTTATCACGTTGTTTTTTTGCAGAGGAAGACAAAGAAACTTATCACACTATATTTTGCACGTCAGCAGTTATATTGTGTTGTTCATTAGCACTATTAGGGACCTTTAGCAAGGACGACGTCGACGAGAACGAGAACGCCAAAAAACAACTGGCATAATTAGCAAAAACAATGG
This sequence comes from Ricordea florida, assembly GCA_949710005.1. NCBI lineage: Eukaryota > Metazoa > Cnidaria > Anthozoa > Corallimorpharia > Ricordeidae > Ricordea > Ricordea florida. Next base: position 3,676,170 of record OX453282.1, on the reverse strand, counting down.
CTCTGCACGTCCCACACGTGCGTTTTGCATTTTGGCACATTTCGTTGCCGTTCTCTCCACAACAACGACGTGAAATGACCAAATGTGAGCACAAGCAGAGAAACGTTCAGTTTACTCGGAAAAACATCAATGCCGTTCATGCAAGTTAAATTCCGGGACAGTTGGCATGGTTTCTCAAGGAAAATGTGTTGGAATAATTGCAACTTCATTGTAGTAATGCGAATTTATGTTTTTCGAAGTCGTTTCTCGTTGACGTCGGCGTCGTCGTTGCTAAAGGCATGCCGTATTGTTTGGTGCCGTCCTTGTGGACGTCGTCGTCGCTATTTTTCTTAAGTTCCCTAATAACGTCTCATCACGTCTCGGTCTACAAAAACGCAAAAAGAGCACTTGGCCTTTATGCAGCCATCTTGACTTTACGCTTAGTCATCAACTCATATAATGGGTGGCGAATGGTACCTCCAAAACTTCAGTCTCGCAAAATTTTTTATCCGATCTCGAAATCTCGGCAGCATTTGCAACGAGTCTCGAAGTCTCGTTTATTTATGTGATGACATTAATTGATCATCGCAGTTATGTACACAACTTAAGCAGCTGTGAAATTAAAGCCTGAAAAAAAATTTCAGGCCTGAACGGTATTCGAACCGATGACCTCTGCGATACCGCATTTGCTTAGAAACCACATGTTTAATCAAGAGTATTTAATCAAAGTTTGTTAATTTATTAACGAAACAAGCCGAATGACCATCTAGCTGGTAGAGTAGCCAATCAGAGCTCAGGGGTTCTCACATGATAAATATCAAGGTGATGAAAAATGGTAGGGTTGTGGGATGTGGCTTAAAATGACAAGGTCAAAGTGTATTAAGGGTATTCTCCTCCAAGCCATACGGTCACATCCACATCAGTTGATATGAGTAAACTTCTGGATTTCATCGAAGACAATGCACTGACGCTGCACCTTACTCAACCTCAGTACCCGCCGTGCATCCTGTAAAACATTAGACTTGGTCCTCTCTTCTACACCCAATTTGGCATCTGATGTTGACGTAGCCTGACCAGGGATGCATGAGTGATCATGACATTGTCACCTCTGTTACTAATGCTAAGCCAAGGAGAAGGTGGACGGGTGATAGCACGGAAGACAATTTTAAACATGTTTTAATTATAACACTGGGTTGGTGTCAACTTTACGTCTAAGTTTGCGTAATTTGGCCTGAGACCAATTCAATAACTTCTTAAAATGATTACAATCGAAGCTCCGCTAAGGGCCACCTCTCTATCTACAGCAGCCATTGCCTGCGTAGCAAGTGTTAACGTTCCCCGTTTGAATTTAATTTTAATGTGCTTTCGTAACTTCGCAACTGACTAACTGCGAAATAGCCCACCGTACTATAAAGGGACACCCAACAAGTAAATTGAGCCAAACGCCTCTGAGAGACAGTTCTAGGCTTCTTGTAATGTTTAAAGTCTGTCTAAAGAAATGGTTTTTTTTTTATCGCTTAGAAGAATTTGATCTGTTTGGATATCTTAGCTGAAAATTGAAGTGTTCGAAAATTTTAGTGAATGATATCTTCATTTTAGAAATTGCTAGCTGGACGGCACCTTCTACTGAAAAACTTCCCAACCAACCATTTGCTCATCCAAAATTGCTAGGTGACCCTTTTAAGTGCCAACAGTTGCAAAACTTTTCTTTCCAAAAACTGAAGGGACTACTTTTCCCTGGTTGCGAATCTTTTAGGCGATGTTTTAGGGCCTGAAAATCTATTCAGAAACACGGTTCGAAAATGCGAGGGCCTGTGTGTTCGAGATTCAAATGGAAAATTTTAGCTCGCCTTGGTTCCGAACAGATTTTTACCGAAAATAGTCGTTGGGTACCCTCGACTATAGAGAGAACCATTTACTTCACAGTTTATCAAATGCGAAATGTGCCTCCGTATATATAATGGGATTAATTACTCCAGTTTGCAACTGATTAACTGCGAAATAGCCCTCCGTAATATAGACGGGTTATTAACTTCGCAGTTTATTAACTGCGAAATGTGCCGCACATTTCGCAGTTAATAAACTGCGAAGTTAATAACCCTCCGTATATGATAGGAGGATCAATTACTGTTAGCACCCAAAAAGGCGTCAGCGTATAAATACACGCGGTAGAATTTCTGTTCTCTTTCTTAAAGTAATACATATACAAAAGCACGTAGACTTTCTGCTCAAAATACCATGCAAACCCAGATTTAGCTGTTAATCAGCAATCAGTCAATATAACAGTCAATATGGCGCAGTCCCCAAATCCTCCACCACGTTGGCACTGCAGGAGATGCTCCACAACTGGACTAAGTCTACTGACGACAATGGTTCTACCATCAGGATAATTCTTTTTGATCATAGAAAGGCTTTCGATTTAATCGATCATAGCATTTTACAAGTAAATTAAGATACCTAGATCTACCGCCAAGTGTAATTAATTCGGGATAATGGATTTTCTCACAAACCGTTATCAGAGAATCAAACGGCTCGGATGGGTTCTTTTCAGAGTGGGGCTTAGTCCCCTCTGGGGTCCCTCAGGACACTAAACTTGGCCCTTGGTTATTTATTATTATCATTAACGATTTAGCTGTTCATAACGCACTTTTGTGGAAATATGTTGACGACACGACTGTGTCAGAAGTCCTTGAAAAGGGCCAAATTAGGAACGCTCAAGCTATGTGACAAAAAAAAACTATCACACTCGCTCGCTGCGCTCACTCGTGATGAGATATTGTTCTTGCCACTCGAAAATAACATTCTTATAATTTGCAATTTTAAGTTTTAGTTCGCATTGAGATTTAATTAGCCTTAAAGAAAAGCAGGCTGAAATGGGATTCGTGAATCAAATCGAGCTTGAAATTTAGAACCAATTTTTAGTTTCCAGTCTTAAGCTCGGTCGTCTACTTGGCGCATGCGCAATTTATAAACAAGGTATCGATTTTTACACTCGCGTTATAGTGTGGAATTCTGAGCTAGCAGCTTTGCTCAAGCAGTCGTATAACCTACCTAATAATTACATTTTGACGATGTCATTTCAAGCCACATCCCACAATCCTACCATTTTTCACTACCTAATAAAAGCAGATGAACATTGCCTTAACATTGGTCTGAGCTAGGGAAATAATTGTAAGGCAGGTCTGATACAGGGTATTGATTTCAGGGTCAGGTCATAGGTAGGGAAAGGATTTTGGGAAGCGGGCCGCACACCCCTACCCAGGGTAAATATCGCGAGTATTTTATAATAATAATAGTAATAATAATAATAATATTAATAATAATAATAATAAGTTGGGTATCGATTTTTGCACTCTAGTCTTGAATTTCTTTTTTCTATTTTTTTTTTTGTAAAGAAGCTGCTTGTTCATCTTGCCCCCTTCCATCTGCGCTTTGCAGATAAACATTGGTCTGAGTTAGGGAAATAATTGTAACGCAGGTCTGAAACAGGGTATTGATTTAAGGGTCAGGTCATCAATAGGGCGTCAAATTTCTGCTAAGGTCACAGGTAGGGTAGGGAAAATTTTCGTCATAAATGGGGTAACTGGGCTTTTAATATTGATCGTGGTTATGTAAACGCTGTTGTTTTTTGGATCTTAAGAAAGCATTTGACACGGTCGACCATGTTATTTTGCTGTCTAAACTGAATTTA
>OX453282.1:3640000-3667500 GCA_949710005.1 Ricordea florida | reverse complement strand
AAGCCCATACAGATTACGAGCGAACATTTACGAGTGAACCTTTTATCATGAACCATGCTATGACTGCTTTATCAAATGAACTATCTACCGAAAATCATGCTATATCAAATCAGCTATCTCCTGTTAGCTTACGTAGAAATCGTCGTGTGGGTTAACGTGATCGAGAACCCAGCAGATTGCCAGTTCGAATTTTGAAGTTTCTGAGAAACAAAAGGTGAAGGAGTTTGTCTTCAAACGTATCTGTTCGAGTATACCGAAGTCTTCTAAGCTTTACTGTTATGTGAAGGTTAGAGACTTATAAAATATGAATGTAGTACAAAGATAACGAGCTTAAATAAAATTACACAACATGAAAAGAAGCTTTTGTTTAATTGCGCTAGCAGGGTTTATCAAGGGTTGATGAAGCTTGAATTTCGAGCAAACCGGTATTTATCATTGTTTACCTGTAATAATTTGATGTGCCGGTACAAAAAGCAGACCCATATATCAAATTTTTGTCAATTTAAACTGAGTACAGACATAGAGAAAAACCCTGGTCCTACTCCAATGTATATTGACCCAAGTGAAACAATATCAGCCCCTTGTAGCCAAGGAAATGAGCTAGTATTTGGACAGAATTCTGGACAACAATGTGTTGCAATGAGTTAATGCTCTTTGATTTACAATAGCAAACAAGGAATCCATTCAGTTAATGACCTGAATATTGGAAATCAGTTGTATTCAACCTCGTTCCCAGGGTCCTCTCTCTACCTCGAGGTAGAGAGAGGACCCTGGGAACGAGGTTGAGTTGTATTCAGCTTTGTCTCAGTTAGCCAGGCAATCCTTTTTAGTGCAGTCAGAATTACCATCAATGCTAAATGTGTTCGAGACTGACTATCAACTTCAGTACAGTGAAAGCTACACTGGTACTATTCATCAAGAAGCTGCCATAGAAGGATATCAATACTGTACTTCTTTGCTAAGAGCCTTTGAATCACTTTTGGCTGAAAACTACACTAATTTTGTATTGACAGTAGGGTGTACTGCTTTTGCTATCTATTGTAATGGTAATGCGGGGTTTAAAATATTTGATTCTCATGCAAAGGATTCATATGGTAGAAGCCATGCCCAAGATACATGTGTGCTGCTTGAAGTATTGTCTCTTAGTGACTTGGTGCATTATTTTCAGAGTATACACAACAATATTATGTTTGAGGTGAAAGGACTAATAAATTAATGAAGGTGAAAATGACATACTTGTTCAGACTTGTGTTTGTGAAACCATGAAGTTTAAGTTAAGTACTACTGTGGCTATTTATTCACTTTGCTATTCTATAATGAAATCCTGTGCTTATCAGACTTCAAAAACATTTCTATTTCTATTCAAAAACATTTCTTCTATTTGTCGATAATGGCAAAAGGTTATGTGATAGTTTATCTTTAGATATGAATTCACCATCCAATAAAAATTTGCCCAAAAGTGTTGATTTTTGTGGAGTTGAAGTAATTTTTGACCTTAAAAGTGATATCATTGAAGGAGTATTATTTGAGTCATTGCAAAGCAAATCTGTTCTCCAAAATATTATAAAGAATAATAGTGAATGCACAGGGTTTTTGATATGGTTCGCATCTTTTTGTGTTCGCTGTATTTCGAAATCCATACAAAAATCAAAATATGTATATTCCCTCTTGATCTATGATGAAAGTCAAATGACTCCCATTCAATATACTGGTACTAAAAAGATAAATGGTATTGCTTCTCTAGTTAAGGCTATTAGAAATGTTCAAAAAACATATCATTCAGCAGAACATTACCAAATGCAGTTTGTGTCATGTTCAACCAAATCTGGTAACAAGAATGAACGAAAAAGGATAATGAAAAATTAAAGGCAGAAACAGAATTATAAAGGCATGGAAACCATCAAGGAAGAAAATATTATTGGAAAGAAAACAAGCAAAAGATTTTACAAATAAAAAAGAACTGCAAAAGAACCGAGCACAAAAATACAAAACAATGGATGCATTTAAGAAACAAAGGCTGTTAGACAAACATGCAGAAAAATACAAAACAATGGCTACAGCTAAAAACCAAGATTTATTAGACAAACATGCAGAAAAATACAACAATGGATGCAACTAAAAACCAAGATTTATAAGACAAACATGCAGAAAAATACAAAACAATTAATGGATGCAACTAAAAAACAAGATTTATTAGACAAACATGCAGAAAAATGTAAAACAATGGATGCAGCTAAAAAACAAGAAATGCTTGAGAAATGCAAACAAAAATACTATAGCAATAAAAATAAAAATGTGGAATCATGTATTGAAATGTTTAAGAAAAAAAAATAAAGGAAGGGCCATATTATATATGTTGTTATTATATCTGCAACCCTTGTATATGAGCAAACGCGCGCTCTGATTGGTTCCCTACTCATAGTATATCAGCTCATATACCATTGGCACGGAAAACGGCCATCATGGAGGGATGATTTCTTGAATTAGACAGGGAGAAATTCAAGTCAAGCTTAAAAATCATACACCGAAGAAATACTACCGAAGCAAATAATTATGGGATGAAATTATTCGACGGTAAGTGAGCAAATTATATTGCGAAATTGTTTATTACGAACAAAAGTGAAACTCTTACAAACAGCCGCCATTTTGAAAGATCTGTGAAGCCCGTAAACTGAGTTTTATTTTATTTCTGCCTACTTTTTCCACTTTAAAATTCTTAAACTAATTTGCTAACTCGAAAAAAAATTGACAAGTACATTAAAGAGATGTTTAAAAACGAGCCGGACTCGTGTTTCAAACTTTTTTACACATCGGCTCTACAATATGTCGGCTCGACAACTGACATGGTTCTGTTCAAAAACAATAACAAAGTCAATTCTTGTCGTACAAACTAATTCCAGTGTCTCATAAGCGAGGGTTTAGAGATATAATAAAACAATTATTCCACTCAATCTCGTCGTACATGAGCTATAGCCAACTCGGCGCTACGCGCCTCGTTGGCTATTAGCTCATATACGACTCGATTTCGTGGAATAATTGCTAATTATATATATTATATATGTTTCTGACGTCACCTGATTCAGGGCCAACAAATCTGGTGTCAAGTAACTTTCAGATTTTCATGTTGCTTAAAGACGACTTCTGTAGCGTTCGACTTCTACATAGTCTACATAGCAAGATGTTGAATGAAAGCCCGAGTTCACGCAGTCATGCGTCTAGTTTGTTAAATAAAGTTATATTGGGTTTCGGGTTCGGGGCGTTTTATATTGTTATTTTACTGTATATTGATATCTTTTTTACATATTTGTATTTTTGCCTGATGTTTAACAACGTGTTTAAATAAAGATTGGTTATGATGACGAAGCCACACACCCCTACCCAATTTTTCTGGGAGTACCCCCCGGGGGCAGATAACAGCTGCAAGTAGACTGCAGGTAGAGATGAGCAATAAGAGTTAACTTGCTATTGTGTTGAATCTTGGCTGGCGTTTCTTGTATTTAGTCACGCAATTTTCGGGATGAAAATTTTGCCCAACGTGCCAAATGTCAAAGTAAAGTGACACCGTCTCCTCTTGGCATTTCACGCGGGGGTTCACGCGAGTATAAAACTGTTGAATCCCCAATTAGCGCAAGATAGGAGGAATTCAACCAAAAGTGCTTGGAAATATATTTAATCTTACAGTCAATACATTGTTTGGAATAACTGACTAAACGTTGACTCGAAAGAGAGCATATTAGAAAAATATTGCTTGTTAAACTAAGGTAACTTCCGGGTAAACTCGCGCGGTACATGTACTGGCGGAATGCAGTAGTTTTGTTTCAAAAGAAATGAATCTACTGACGAAAAATTACTTTACTGAAAACGTCGCGGAACAAAAACTCGTTTAAGTTCAGTGTTGGTCCTAATACGTTTTTTTTTTTTTTTTGAAGTTTCTACACGTTAAAAGAAAGCGGCAAAAATCATCGACCTAGGATACGGTACTCTACGAAACATTAATATTAGCGTTCAAATGACTATCACAGTTCCACTTCAAATTCTACTGTGGTGTTACAACAGACTTACAAAACCTAAGGCTATTTCACACAGCAGGCAAATGGCTCCAGTTTTCATTTTGCTAGGCTATCCTGGACAGCTTCGTCATGAACTGAGCTGAGTCCTTGGGTATGTCGACATAGAACCTTGCTCGGCGTTCAATAACTTCGCTCCCCTCAGCTGGTTACTGGGTGGAAGGTGGCGCCGCATATGGTGGCGGAGGTTGTTGATACCCTGTGGGGTAAGGGTTTGGATACAGTGGTGGTGCTATCGATTGCTGGTGGACTGTACTCGTGGTGGACACGATCTGCTGGTATGGGTTTGGCGGGGCTCTCACAATTACAGCGCCTCCACTCGGTCGTCCGCGGTAACACGGACAGCATGCACAACACAAGCAAGCTACCACTGAGATCACGATGATGATGACAATAACACCGCCAACTAAGGAGCCGACAAGCACACCAACTTCTAAGCAAGAATCTCTGCATTTGCTATCAGAGCAACATTCCTCGCCTGTTCCACACTGGTAGTCGTACGAGCAGGAGTAACAAGAAAGCCTGCAGACGTTATCAGGGCAACAAGTTTCTAACCCGCTGCAATCGTTATAATCAGTAGAGAGGCAGTACTCAGCGCTTGCCAAGCCCACACAATAAAGAAAGAAGAAGAAAATGATACCTTTCCCTTTCATGGCGATGCAAATGCTGTACATGTCTACGCAGCTCATGGTCTCATTAACCACTCGTACCCAGTACCTTCATTTCACAGCGCCCAGGTCACGTGAAACCACTCGAAGGTGGGCCGGGTGATAGCTAGTCTCCCTCGCAGCCGTTTTTTGGATGTCACGCAACGGTGAACGTTGCGTGACATCCTAAAAACGGCTGCGAGGGAGACTAGGTGATAGCACAGAAGACCTATTTGAAGAATTTCAGGTATTGCTGAGGTCATGGGTTCGAATCCTGTTCAGGCCTGAGTTTTTTTTTTTTTTCAGGCTTTAATTTCACAGCTGCTTAAGTTGTGTGCATAACTGTGATGATCAATTAATGTCATTACATATTAATCCGCAGTTCAAATATATGATCTTTCATATATTCATTTGCAATAACACTATAGGTTGGTGTCAACTTTATGTGTTAGTTAATCTCGTACCCAGATCTCACTCTGTCAGACGTGGGAGATCTGGGTACGAGATTATGTGTTAGTTTGAGTAATTTAGCCCGAGACCAATTCAATTACTTTCTAAAGAGATCATACAGTCGAATTTCCACTAATGGCCACTTTTTTATCGGACTCTGCGGACGGTCCATGTTATTCACTCTTATCATTTAACCTCCCTTCAACGGCCACCTCTCCACAACAGCCTTAACGGTCACTAAGTTGCGTACCAACAGGCAAAATTGGGTTCTGTCCTCGTCTACCGGTACACAAGGGAATAACCATTGTATTTTCTTTGTTTTGGAGTCATTGTTTAGGGCTGGTTCACACTTTGACATAAGCATAAGCATAAACATAAGCATAAGCATAAACAAAAGCATAAGGAAAATATGTGTGAACCGGGGTTACATAAGCATAAGCATAAGCACAAGGAATGGAACTTTTTCCATTTTCTTATGCTTATGCTTATGCTTATGTAACCCCGGTTCACACATATTTTTCTTATGCTTATGTTTATGCTTATGCTTATGTTTATGCTTATGCTTATGCTTATGTCAAAGTGTGAACCAGCCCTTAGTTCTAATGTATTGTTTAGTCTTTTTTAATATTTAATCTTCATTCAATGTACTAAATTCATGCGCGTGATTGGCTAAACTCAATCACGTGATTTTGTGATACGTCGGCTCATCACCTAGTAACCGTGCACTAATGAGAATACATCATGCCATCACACAACGGCTGCCATCAAAATGGCAAATTTTGTATTTCATTGAACTCAGATTGAATATTAAAAGGGTTAGAGACTTGAAATTCGTGGTTTGTTTACAAATACACGCACTCGCTGGCTGTAAAATGAACTCGAAATTGTCAATACCGCACTCAGCTTCGCTTCGTGCAGTATTGACAATTTCTCGTTCATTTTACAAACCACTCATTTCAGTCTCTAACCCGTAAGTATCGGCTCTTGTGTACCGGTACACGAGGACAGAACCCAAAATTTGAACCTAACGCAAACACGAGGACGACGCCCAGGACAACAACAATAAAAAAAAAAGTGAATTTATTTTCCTTATGCACTAATGCCGACAAGCTTGCTTCATTTTCTTTCTGTATAACTTTCCAACTTTTACCGTTCGCATTTCATTTCGAATTTCTTTAGATTTTTACGTTGCACACTCGCGTTTTTGAGAAAACTTCAAATGCGGACTTATCACCTTGTTTTTTTGCAGAGGAAGACAAAGAAACTTATCACACTATATTTTGCACGTCAGCAGTTATATTGTGTTGTTCATTAGCACTATAATATTAGGGACCTTAAGCAAGGACGACGTCGAGGAGAACGAGAACGCCAAAAAACAATAGGCATAATGAGCAAAAACAATGACTCTGCACGTCCCACACGTGCGTTTTGCATTTTGGCACATTTCGTTGCTGTTCTTTCCAAAACAACGACGTGAAATGACCAAATGTGAGCACAAGCAGAGAAATGTTCAGTTTACTCGGAAAAACATCAATGCCGTTCATGCAAGTTAAATTCCGGGACAGTTGGCATGGTTTCTCAAAGAAAATGTGTTGGAATAATTGCAACTTCATTGTAGTAATGCGAATTTATGTTTTTCGAAGTCGTTTCTCGTTGACGTCGGCCATCTCAGTTGACTTTACGCTTAGTCATCAACTCATATAATGGGTGGCGAATGGTACCTCCAAAACTTCAGTCTCGCAAATTTTTCATCCGATCTCGAAATCTCGGCAGCATTTGCAACGAGTCTCGAAGTCTCGTTTATTTATGTGATGACATTAATTGATCATCGCAGTTATGTACACAACTTAATAAGCAGCTGTGAAATTAAAGCCTGAAAATACCGCGCATTTGCTTGGAAACCACATGTTAAATCAAGTGTATATTTAATCAAAGTTTGTTCATTTATTAACGAAACAAGCCGAAGGACCATCTAGCCGGTAGAGTAGCCAATCAGAGCTCAGGGGTTCTCACATGATAAATATCAAGGTGATGAAAAATGGTAGGGTGTGGGATGTGACTTAAAATGACAAGGTCAAAGTGTATTAAGGGTATTATCCTCCAAGCCATACGGTCACATCCACATCAGTTGATATGAGTAAACTTCTGGATTTCATCGAAGACAATGCACTGACGCTGCACCTTACTCAACCTCAGTACCCGCCGTGCATCCTGTAAAACATTAGACTTGGTCCTCTCTTCTACACCCAATTTGGCATCTGATGTTGACGTAGCCTGACCAGGGATGCATGAGTGATCATGACATTGTCACCTCTGTTACTAATGCTAAGCCAAGGAGAAGGTGGACGGGTGATAGCACGGAAGACAATTTTAAACATGTTTTAATTATAACACTGGGTTGGTGTCAACTTTACGTCTAAGTTTGAGTAATTTGGCCTGAGACCAATTCAATAACTTCTTAAAATGATTACAATCGAAGCTCCGCTAAGGGCCACCTCTCTATCTACAGCAGCCATTGCCTGCGTAGCAAGTGTTAACGTTCCCCGTTTGAATTTAATTTTAATGTGCTTTCGTAACTTCGCAACTGACTAACTGCGAAATAGCCCACCGTACTATAAAGGGACACCCAACAAGTAAATTGAGCCAAACGCCTCTGAGAGACAGTTCTAGGCTTCTTGTAATGTTTAAAGTCTGTCTAAAGAAATGGTTTTTTTTTTTTATCGCCTAGAAGAATTTGATCTGTTTGGATATCTTAGCTGAAAATTGAAGTGTTCGAAAATTTTAGTGAATGATATCTTCATTTTAGAAATTGCTAGCTGGACGGCACCTTCTACTGAAAAACTTCCCAACCAGCCATTTGCTCATCCGAAATTGCTAGGTGACCCTTTTAAGTGCCAACAGTTGCAAAACTTTTCTTTCCAAAAACTGAAGGGACTACTTTTCCCTGGTTGCGAATCTTTTAGGCGATGTTTTAGGGCCTGAAAATCTTTTCAGAGACACGGTTCGAAAATCCGAGGGCCTGTGTGTTCGAGATTCAAGTGGAAAATTTTAGCTCGCCTTGGTTCAGAACAGATTTTTACCAAAAATAGTCGTTGGGTACCCTCGACTATAGAGGGAACCATTTAAATGTGGCCTTTCCGTTCATCATGGCAACACGGAAAGCCGTAAAAACCTAGAACAGAAGTTTATCGTCCAACTTGGTTCTCTTAATCCCCACGGTATCAACGAACGTTTCTCATTCATTTAATCATTCATCTAATTTATTCACTTCCATTCACACAATGCTATATGGTTCCACCAATAGCATGGCTCCAAACTTCTCTATATAAATTGAACGTAACCCACAATCCTCTCAATCGCTCCGACGAAGGGCTAACGCTCGAAACATCAGCACCTCCCTTTTACCTTACGGTGGTATAACTTACTTAATCGACTCGTTTGATTTACCCAATTTCCTGTCATTTACTTCACAGTTTATCAAATGCGAAATAGTGTGCCTCCGTATATATATAAGGGGATCAAATACTCCAGTTTGCAACTGATTAATAATGGCAATTGAACTGAGTGGAGTGCAATTTGGTCTGAAATCATACGCGTGATTTCAAATATCGAACGAGCGCATAGCGCGAGTTCGATATGAAATCACAAGTATGATTTCAGACCAAAATTGCACGACACGAAGTTCAATTACCACTTTATTACACTCATTTGAAATCACAGTTCTTTGTCAATACTACTTATTTATTTTTCCACTTCAGGAAGCCCGGTTTTTGAAGAAAAGTAACTTTTTAAAAATGATGCGATTTAGAGCAAAAAATGGTGCAATTTATGAATAAATCACACTGCTATAAGCCAATCAAATTGCAGGGATCACCTGTGATTTCAAAATAGGTGTAATAAAGACGGGTTATTACTTCGCAGTTTCAGTATTAACTGCGAAATGTGCCTCCGCCGGTATATGATAGAAGGATCAATTACAGTTAGCACCCAAAAAGGCGGCAGCGTATAAATACACGCGGTAGAATTTCTGTTCTCTTTCTTTAAGTAATACATATACAAAAGCACGTAGACTTTGTGCTCAAAATGCCATACAAACCCAGATTTAGCTGTTAATCAGCAATCAGTCAATATAACAGTCAATATGGCGAAGTCCCTAAATCCTCCACCACGTTGGCACTGCTGGAGATGCTCCACAACTGGACTAAGTCTACTGACGGCAATGGTTCTACCATAAGGATAATTCTTTTTGATCATAGAAAGGCTTTCGATTTATCGATCATAGCATTTTTACAAGTAAATTAAGATACCTAGAGCTACCGCCAAGTGTAATTAATTCGGGGATAATGGATTTTCTCACAAACCATTATCATGCAAAGAATCAAACGGCTCGGATGGGTTCTTTTCAGAGTGGGGCTTAGTCCCCTCTGGGGTCCCTCAGGACACTAAACTTGGCCCTTAGTTATTTATTATTATCATTAACGATTTAGCTGTTCATAACGCACTTTTGTGGAAATATGTTGACGACACGACTGTGTCAGAAGTCCTTGAAAAGGGCCAAATTAGTAACGCTCAAGCTATGTGATGAAATATTGTTCTTGCCACTCGAACATAACATTCATGTAATTTGCAATTTTAAGTTTTAGTTCGCATTGAGATTTAATTAGCCTTAAAGAAAAGCAGGCTGAAATAGGATTCGTGAATCAAATCGAGCTTGAAATTTAGAACCAATTTTTTGTTTCCAGTCTTAAGCTCGGTCGTCTACTTAGCGCATGCGCAATTTATGTATATCCTCTTACGCCATCGTGCCGATCAAGTCATCCTCGTGTTTAGCGAAGGAAAAATCATTGGATGACAATTTAGCACGGCTGCGGCCACTTCTTCTGAAAATATAACGAAAAAGGTAAGTCTTGGTGTAACGCTTCTTTTACAGTGTTAATCTGTGGAAAAGATGAGATCTTCCACACGACAGCCTCGTGTTTCCTGTCGCCGAAGCTCAGTGGCTTCTCTTGTCCACGCTGTTCGGGCATTTTAACCGAGTTTTACGCCCAAAAGATTTAATGTTTTTATGCACGTACCTTTCTAACCTCCCTTAATGGCTTAGCTATTGAAGACTTATCTATGGCGCGCTGGTATTAAACTTGGAAGTAGTTTTTGGAGACTTGCTTGACATGAAAACTTTTCCAAATGTTTGTGAGTATCATTCCAATGTTTTCGGCAGTCGTCGATATATTGAACATATTGTGTGCTTCAATATTAATTTGGTGAATTTTGAAGAGTAGTTTCATACCTAATGCTTTTAGTTATTTTATTATATTTTCAATACTTTTCTTGATCTCCTTATAGCATTTTAGCATTTTGGGAAAGCTTTTCATAGACGTTTTTTTCCATTGTTGAAGTGAGAAATTTCGTTTGCACCTCTGTTTTGCAAAAAAGGAGATTGTGACTTTTAAAGGTGGAGAATGTGCGCCCAGTTAAAGCTGTTAACCTTACCTATAATATAATATTGAGTGGTATTCTGTTTGACAGCAAATCAGTTAAAATGATATCACTGACAGGGTAGCATTTTTATCAGTTTTCTTCCACTGAGTTGTTGGTCTCTAACTTTTAATCAATCAAAAAGAGAACTAAATGGTCGCTTAGGAATACGAAATGTCTCTTCCCATGTTCAAGAATATTTAACTTGTTTGCTGCACTCACTGGTGAAACATTTTCCAACACTCAAAGAGAGATTTTGTATCTCCAGCAGCAATGTAATATCCTCTATTAAAGTGAGTAGAAAACAACTTGTAAATTATCAGAAGTCCTGTAATGCAATTGGCCAACAGACAACATTTATAGGGAGCAGGGTTGGTGCAGTGGTGAGAGCACTCGCCTTCCACCAATCTGGCCCAGGTTCCACCCCTGGCCACAGCATCATATGTGGACTGAGTTTGTTGGTTCTTAACTCTGCTCTGAGAGATTTTTCTCCGGTTTTCCCCTCTCCACAAAAACCCCCAGTTGATTTGATTTAGTTTAATACAAAGTGACTTGATTTTATTTGTGCCTTACAGTGTCCCCAATTAGTACATCATTGCTAGATACAGTCCACACTCAAATTAAGTTTATTATTATTATACGTTATGTTTATGTTGTGGTTCAGTTTTATCCTTGGTTTAAATTTTATTTTTGTCTTTCCTTTGTTTCGAACACATTATCATACACAACCATAAAATTTAGCAAAGGAAAAATTTGAACCACAACATTTATCGAAAAAAATGGTCAAAATTATATTCTCTCCTTGTTTTTAGCATTTTATAGGAATTATGAACCAAGACAAGTTGACAAAGTTAACAAATCAAGTTAGAATAGGAGGAAAGGTACTGTGACAAAACTCAGTCAGTTGCTACATGTACCCCTCAGTGTAATTTTTATGAAACACTGATCAAAACAAATTCAAAATTGATGTGGCAAATAAATGATCTGCCATTGCATTCCCAGTGTCCGGTGCTTCCCTTACAATGTTGTTCGGATGCCAAATCAGCTTGCTTCGCTTTCACTTATTCAGTGCTACTCTATGCATCATAATTAGGCTTCTTTGTCTCCTCTGTTACATTTCCTGAAGTTAATGAGGTAGATTTTTAGTCTCATGAGTAACATTTTATGCCAGTTTCATTGTACATGCATGTAGATTTGACGTGCATTCCACGCGAGTGTGTAAGCATGTCAAGTACAAGTGTCATGATTGATTTTCTCGCACTGTATGCAAGAGAAATGCTTCTAAACTTCTGGGCATTACTGTAAAATCCCATAAGTAAACATTGTGTGCTCTAACTTACTAATAATTGTGGTTTACTATCTTGCATTTCTTATATGTATCCTCATTCTTAACAGTACTGAACGTGCAAAATGTTAATAAAACAAGGTCACATGAAAATTCCCTACATAGTTTTTCAAACTCGTTGCTATATCCAATTTAAAGCCTTTTTAATCACTTTGCCAGGATGTGGCAGGATAAAGTTACAGTCAATAATAGCCCAATTTCTGAACAATACCCTGAATAAAATTCATAGTAAGAGAAAATGATGAGTAGCAAAACAGGAAATGGAGATTTAAAATGAGAAGTTTTGTTATGAAAAATCTGCATGTATATGAGAAAAATTATAGGTAATTAATGACAGGAGAAATAAGGTATCCTGTTGTGGTGGTTGATTTTGAGGTTTGAATGTATTTCTTACCTTAGTGTTGAATCTCAGGCTTTGATGTAAGGCAAGTTCAACAATTATTGGTTGTGCTTGTTGTTGTTTTAAACAAAATTGCCTGAATTTTTGCCTGTGTACCCACTTGTCGCTTTCATCTTAAGTCTTGCCCACTCCTTTATGGAAACATGCTAAGTTTTTCAAGGGTTTCTTTCTTGGGTGTTTGTGGTTTAGGGTACACCAAGGAGAAAAAAGAAGGTGGTTCACAGAACAGCAACAACAGATGACAAGAAACTGCAGAATGTACTTAAGAAACTATCTGTGAACAGCATTCCTGGAATTGAAGAGGTGAAGTTGCAACTTTTTCTTTACTGCAGTAAAGTATGTCAGTTGCCAAATGCTTATTGACTGAGTGGAAGGGTCGGACTGGAAAGTATTTGGCTCAAGGTCATGACGCACGGACCGAGCGCAGCAAGTTCCGTGTGTCATGAATGAGAGCCAAATATTTTCCCGTCCGGCTTGATGTAACTGAGTCAATAAACATTTTATCATATGACTACTAAGTTTTGAACAGTTCAGAAATTTGCAAAAAAAACAACATTGCTTTTTTATGTTTTTTAGGTTAATATGTTCAAGGATGATGGCACTGTTATTCATTTTAACAATCCAAAAGGTACTTTGTGTGGTAGAGTAAATAAAGGGTTGTTTGCCCTAAGGTAGATAAGGCTCACCTGTCAGTTATATGATCTACTGATCATGCTGTGTGGTAACTTATTTTCTGCGGTTTTGTTTTGAGCAGTGCAAGCTTCCCTTGGAGCCAACACTTTTGCTGTAACTGGACATGGAGAGACAAAATGTGAGTTCAATACATGTAGTATTGTGATATTGTTTCTGAATTTACTTGCAAAGCTGGTCCACTCATGTAATGAGTAGCACAAATTTTAAAGAGCTTTGATTTGTTTTTAACTTTTTATTTAACCCTATATGTTTCTTCACCATAGCAATCACTGAAATGCTTCCTGGAATTTTGAATCAACTGGTAAGTGCCTTACAAAGCCGCTCTCCAACTGTTTCTTAATATTGGATATTTATTATCAGTTTTAAGAAGCCAGGTTTACTGTGGCCTTGTGTAATGCTGTGGCTCAAGTTTTATCTTACCTTCATTCATGCACTGATGTTTTTTTTACTATTTTGTGATCAGGGCTCTGATAGTCTGTCCAATTTAAGGCGTTTGGCTGAGAAGTTCCCACCAGGTGAGTTGTGTTCCACTCCCAAGATCTAAGTAAGTAGGAATTCTCCTCAGTGACTGCCATACTCTTTCTCATACCTTTGTCTGGAGAATTTGGTATTTGATCACTTCATTATTCTGGAGTTGTTAACTAGCATTCTCAATTCAAAGAGACATTGCATGTTGATCAGTGCAAGGAGTGACAGGGTTTAACTCAGTGAGTAAATTGTATCATATCATCTAACCTGTTCACTTCCATGAGCGTTCAAAATCTAAGTCCACTTGATGATATTACAACATTGCAAGACAAACAGATCAGGAGAATTGGGCAATTTATCTACTTGAAGATTGAATAATTCAAAGTCAGTAATATTATTGATCTAACATTAACTTCTCAACACAAAGTAAACTAGCATTTAGCAAAGTAACTGACAATGTAGTGAGAATTGCTATTTAGATTGTGGTAGTGGAAGGGTTGAAGTACATGTATACTTATTGTCTTTGATTGACAGAGAAACAGGGAATAATATTGCTGAAGTCTCCTATGTACAGTTGTACCTTATAGTTCCTTTATTTATTTAATCACAGGAGCTTTACCATTGTTTGTTTCTTTGGCATAGGTGATGTTGGCCATGTCCCAACTGTTTCTGAGGAGGTTGATGATGATGATGTGCCAGGTATGTTCTTTAACTCTTTCTATCTCTGTTTGTTTTTTTATCTGCTTTTTTCCCCACTTGCACTTGAATTCTATTCTTTGTTTGTAATGCACTTGTGATGGATTTGCAATGCACTTATAATAATTGTCATTGGATGTGTAATTGTTACATGATAATTGTTAAAATTGCACACCAATTTTCATAAAGTTTTGAAGTAGTTTCCTTGTTTGGTTTATTTTCTTAACTCACAGAATTGGTGGAAAATTTTGATGAACCATCAAAAGCAGAAGGACCAAACGCTGACAGTATTTCAGCTCAGTGAAAGTCAATATAAGCCTCGTTAAGCGTTTTTGCATTGTACATGTCTTAGTAAACAGAATAAGTTTCGTAGGTGACTTGTGCACTCTTGGTGTTTTGTGCTTGTTGTAACACCAGCAAAATTTATTGGGTTGTCAATAAAAAAAATGGAAACCTTGAATGTTATAACAGTATTTGATGGCAAATACATTAAGGCGTTCCTTTAGCATTGATAAGTAATATTATTATTTTTATTACTTTTTACTCCATCTTCCAAGTTGATAATGATATTGTGAATGTCCAGTCTGGGAAAAAAAAAAATTTACTTATGAACAATGTACTACATAATGAATACTTTCACCGCATCACCTGCTCCACCCCATAGAAATCACCAGGGACTTCTTAGATATACAAGTACCTTAAAACAGACTTGCAGTTCCTGGGATAAATGATGGTTGTCTGTATAAGGAGTAGATTCCTAAACAGAAGACCCAGTTATGTAGACACAGTACAGTAGTGTGTGGCCCTTCTATTTGCAAAAACCTCAAGCCCCAGTGGTGATCAACGTCAACACTGTATGTGTAACAATACATAGTAGTGGATACAAACAATGAAAACATAAAATATGATGACCATTGATCTACAGTGTTGAGTTTGCAATACATTCTCCATAGCTATTACATCTTGACATTAGGGCCTCAAAGAGTTAAGTCCTGAACAGCCTTAGGTAAGATTTCCGCACAGGTCCCTACTTCATTATGCATGCTGTAGCCGTACAAGAAATGTTTGCACGCGCACTTCCCAAGACAATTCAACTAAAGCATGCATAATGAAGTAGGGACCTGTGCGGAAATCATTCCCAGCCTTATACCAGTAATTTCATATCTGTTCCTGACATGGCCAGTTTCACAAACTTATACTACTACGTGAGAAATTTCTGAAATTTGATTGGCTAAGAGCAGTGGTATTTCTGCTTAATTTGAAATACCTGCATGTGAAAATTACAAACCTTTTGCGAGTAGTAGTATAAACAAATAATAGCATGATTTGTACGTGATATTTGGCATAAATACCACTCGAGATATTTCAAAATTGTCTCAAATTTCACTCGCCTAACGGCTCTTGAAATTACGTACAACAATTTTGAAATATCCCTCGTGGTATTTATTTCAAATATCACTACAAACCATGCTATTACCTATACAAATGGGACAGCTTCTTTAATCTGGAAATGGTTACACTTTTCCAAGTAAACTAAAGTTGAACCTCACTATCTCAAACTCAGTATCTCGAACTCCCCTCTATCTTGAACTCAAACCAATTTCCCATCGGCCTTCCCTTGTTTTGTCAGTCATTTACTACCAGCTGTCCCGAACTCTGTTATCTTGAACTCCCCATTATCTCACAGTACGTTTAGATTCCCTTGGCCTAAATCCACCATGGTTATCTCAAACTCAGACATAGTTGATGTACAAACATCGGAAAGTGTCGGAACATAGCTGAAAAGTGTACGGAAGTTCCACTAAACCTTTCTTACACTTAATTGTAGTACCAGTGCCTGTTCCAGTAAATAATGTTCCCTAGTTGAAGGATAAACAGCTTTCTGTGATAGACTCGATGTTACACAGTGTACTTAGATGTATGTCTACAGCCATTTAGAAAATATCCCAAAGAAAATGTGTGCTGATTGGTTAAAAATCATGTTTCCAAATTAAACAATTACATTTATACTAAAACTCGATAGAAACAAAAAAAGTTGTAGGCTATTTTCTAAAAATAGGAAATATTTTCGTGTTTCTATCTTGTTTTAGTATAAATCTACTAGCATTCTATCACAAATGCCGTGCTCTGATTGGCTATTCTACCCGCTATCTATTCTGTGATAGATAGTGAGTAGCGTAGCAGTGTGCCCTTGCTAGCAAAATGGCGGCCACTTCTTCACGTTTTCGAAGTGTCAGTGAAGAAGATTTAGACGGTTTATTGGTCGAGGCTGTTCCAGAAAAGACAAAATTTTGAACGACTAGTAGATTTCTATGCGTGATAGTTGACTCTGCCTGCGCCCTCGTCAACTATCACGCTGTCACACTATAGAAATCTAGAGCTCGTAATCTAATTGTTTAATAGAAACACTCGTAAAAGTTTGTGAGAACTCGAGAAAGGTGTGGAAACACTTGCTTATTGGCTCGTGCTCCCACAGCATTTCTCATTAGCAGACTGGTACTCACGTGAAACTGAGACCTTTTAAAAATATAAAATGTCTTGCAGTCTTTAATGCTTCAATATGTTTTATGATACAGGACAAAGAACACTTGTGAAAAAAGCCAATGCACCAATATGACTATTTACAAGAAAGAGCTTTGAGGACTTTGGTTAGGCTTTTTCAAGTGAATACAATAATTCATGGACAGTGCACTGATAAGTGACATGTTAGATTGATAGTTTAGCTTTGAGATTGGAAGAGTGTGGTAGAACAAGAAATATTGTCCTTGGCCAAGTTGTATTGGGCAAGTGGAAAGACGAAATTGTCAGAAAGAGATTTAGGTCTCGGAACTAAACCTAACATAAAGGTACAGTACTTTTCAGAAACCACTAAATTACAGAGAAAATAATCTCTAGAAGGGTTAAATAGGAGAGTTATGTGTCAAAACCTCTTAACCATTTTAAGTCATCCTTTTTACACAGGTGTACAACATTGCTAATTTGGACAAACTTCCTATCAGAGTGCTCTTTAACTTTGAATAATTAAATACCATTATCGTGTTCATTCCTGCCACGTGAGCAGAATATTGAATTGATAAACAATGTTAAAAACTGGCCAATTTTCTATTTTAAAACACTTTTCCAATAGTGTTTGCATATTAAATAAATAGTTAAACTTTGCAAAACCACTGCTTTTTCACAATATCACTCAATATACAAAGTCTAGCTCCGTGTTTCACGAAACTCAACCACCATTTGTCGAAACCTTGTCGCTGAACTGGGTCTACCAGTTTTGGCAGAACTTGGAGGAGAAGGTGTCAGTCTTTTTTGATTGGCAGATGAGGGAGGGGAAGGTGAAAATTGCCCACGAGGGACACTGCTGGCTATGGTATGCTTGCTTGTAAGTGTACGATTTGGTAGCAATCCATGTGTACGTCGATCATGAGGGGTAGAAGGGGGCTTAGGAACTGCATGGTTTTCTGTTCCTTGAGACCTGTGTCTTTCAACAATATGATGCGTTGGTGGCCTTTCCTCAAAAGAAAACTGCTTCCTTGTATGTGCAAGTAGTCGTTTTGATTGCCTGCAACAGAAAAATGCAATGGATGAATAAGTTTGGTTTCCCATCCCTGAACTACTTGAACTACTTATATTTGGTTTTTAAAAAACATTGCTTTTGAATAGCAATTAACTTACTTTGCAACTTGTCCACCATGGTTGAGAAGTTCTTTTTCAAGTTTTGTTCCAAGGTCACGCAAGTCTATAAATTTAACATACAAAAGCAGGATTGCACATAATATTTTTTATTTTAAGATGGATGAATTTACACTGCTAGCTTACATCAAATGCAATACAAATTTACTTAATATCTTCTTTCTGGATCAAAAATACCTCTTATCGTTGGTTCAGGGTCAGGTGAGGATGTCAGGTCACTTCTGTAATTGGACTCCTCCATTAAACAACCCTTCAAGACAAATAAAATGTGGTGTATTACCAAAACCACTCTGGAACTTTTAGGGTGCATGGATTTGTGATCCGAGATTACACAAATCATGAGGTATCAGAGGAATGAATGAATCCACTCTGGACAAGGATTCATAGTTTCCCGAATCACAATTACCAGTAGATAATCCAAATCCGGGTCATATATTACCAAAGGATTAAACCTTAGCACATGTAATTAAAGGTTTTGATGCAAACAACACTAAGCTAATTAACTTTGTATATTTTGGGAAAAGAAAGAATAAAATAATAACAAACTTTTCATCCAGTATTTTTTCAATTTCAATGGTCCCGAATATCGGTGAACATGGAAGGTAATATTTTTTCCTACAAATTACAATTACCTGTAAGAATGCTATGTCACCTAAGAGGCCCTCCTTTTCATCTTGAAGTAACTGCCTACAGTAAGGAAGGTTTGGTCAGCCCCTAGTTTCTTAACCTTTATTATGCTCAACAAAAGATCCAAAAAATATTATATCGATGTCCCAAGAGCAGCAGTACCTTAAGTGTTCAGTGATTCTGTCAATCTCAAGGGCATTTAGTTTGTCATTCATTGATTCCAAATAATCACTAAGGGATGATGTACATCTAAAAAATAGAAAATAAAAGCAAGTTGTTGTTGCTCAGAGAATGGAAACTGTTACCAAGTTTATTATCATTAATTAGCCCTTTATTACGCGGGATGACGTAGTCAGCCAGCGTATAAAATTCGGTAGCGGATTCCTTTCGTTGTCTTGGGAGTCAAAAATTGCCTTGTTATTTTATTTTCCCGTATCCCGAGCCCATCCCGAAAAAATTGTGTGATTTTTATTGGCTGTAACTCCGAATCACGTGCAAGTCAGGTTGGATTGCACCATGGACATCCATGATCGCACAATCAGCAAAAGAACATACTGCGTCAGCAATTTTAAACCAACACATCCCGTGTAAACGCCTTCAGGCGTCTTCTTGTTGGTATTAAAAAGAGAAGCACAACCATAGCCATCAATGAATACACAGTCTGACTCAATTTTCACTCAACTTGTACTGTCTACTTTAGCAATGCTGATACATCCAAATTTGCTCTAGAGTATGCATAATTTTTCAAGCATTTCAAGCATCAGCTATTAGGAGATGATTTTAGGAGCCTCAAAATATCAGCTTTAAACTTACAGTTTTTGATCAATATTATTTATTTTCAGTTCACAATATTAATCCTAGTGTACTATGGTATTTTTCATTTCCTACCTACTACCATCGCTGCTGGGTGTGGCTCTCATGGGGGTCTGCCGACCATCACCAGAGGAATGTGCAGTCGATGGACGACTGGAAGAACTGTATGGCCTTGTGACAGCTATAAATAGGATTGTTTGTTTCACAAAATACAATATTTAGAAAAATAATTATTACAGCCTTCCAAACTTCAAACAGTAACTTGGAAAGTTACTTACAATTCCAGCTTTTTTCAAACTTTTTTTAATACCTGTCTTTTCATAGACATATTCCACTATATCTGAATCTTTTCTGTTCAAAACAGCTGAGGTGTCCCTGGAAACAATTAACAGCCAAAAATTAGTTCACAGTAACAAAGAATTTATAACCGCATAAAAACTGGCAAGGTAATAAATTATATCATCCTTATATCAATAACCGATATAAGGATATTATTATTTAATATTTTATAGCAATAATAAATATCAATGATTGATATTGGTTGTTGCTGTTAAATACTTCTATCTAACAAGGATGGTTGAAAATGAGCTTAACCCTAACTCACCACTGAAGTGAGTCAGTGACTATGACTACTCAAAAATCCAAGTAAAATCCACATAGTCCAGTCTGTTTAATGCAATGCACTGTCACCTGTACACTGTTAAGTATGATACCTATTGTTATATAGCTGGCGTTTTCCCGCTACAGCGCACCCATTCATAGGCTAGTTAATGGTCACATGACATCTAACAATGAGGGCAACATAGCGAAAACTATGATGTGAAAAGGAAAACAATTCATGGTTAACCTCGAAATGTTGACTGCTGTTGTACAAGATTAGAGCATTTTTGTTTTGCTATATAACAAATCATTTAAAGATTGGTCCCTTGGGGAACAGTTAATTTTCTTTCCCTCGTGTGGGGACCCTTCATTAACCCTTTAAGCCCTAAGAGTGACTTTGTAGATTTTACTCTGGCTAAAGCTAGATGATTTTACTCGTCACAGGGAGACCCCTCAGGGCTTAAAGGGTTAAGTGTACAATTATTGTCACAAATGTTTATACCTAAGTACAGTGTAAGAGATCTGTACTACTGTGGGTTTCCAGGTGTGTTAAGTGAAAGAAGACTGATTTTATTGTGTACTTTTAACATATATATCATCTCCTCACCTTCCTTCTTCCGCAGCTCGTTGTTGCAGCATCTCAACGAACATTTTGATCTCCTTCTTAAGGTTCTCCCTCAACATCGGAGGTTCTGGCAGTCTGTTTAAATGCTTTTTCACTGCTTGCTCTACAGGAAAAATAAGCAAGACTGATTAGAATGATACATCTTGGATTAAATGTGCATGCAGTATAGATGAAAACTAGAAACCCTGTATGTTCCTTCCTAGCACCAAGACTTGAAGGGCTCGGCAAATAATTGGAATAATAACAAACTTCATTTGAGTGTCAACCATATCTAGCACTGACATACTAATTGGGGACACTGTGAAGTACAAATCAAATCAAATCATATCTAATTAAATCAAATGTTGGTTTTTGTGGAGAGGGGAAAACCGGAGCACCCAGTGAAAAATCTCAGGAAGCAATCATTCAAATCAAACATAACATGGTTAAGAATTCCAACTGACTGGAGCCAAACTAGTTGGAAGGGGGATTAAAAATTTGTGGTAATGTGGTATTGTGTTATAAATATTTATTGTGGTATTACAGTAATTTTTATTTGGAAGTACTGTATTGAGACATTGCAAGACCATGCAGTTTCAGTATTGATTTTTGATAAATCTTGATGTGGTATTGTGGTGTTTTTACTTTTGTCACTGCAATATTGCGGTATTTGGATGCCCCCTGACATCCCCCCTTAGTTTGCTATTTACAAATAATAGTCAGGGACCGGTCATCATTATTTACAGGGAGGGGGAGGACAAACATTTTTGTGCACTAAAGAAGGGGGGGGGGGCAAAAAAATTGTGTAATAGCAATAACACTGACATTGAAGCAAACTGTTTATTACAGTGATATGAAAAAGCTCATCACAAGATCAATAAATATGTATCTTGATGGTTTTACAAAGATACCTGTAACCTTTTTTGTTAGCCAATTAATTTTATATTATTGTGTGTGTGGGGGGGGTGCACTAAATTTGGAGTTCTCTGTAAAGGGGGGACCAAAAAAAAATGAGCATCTACCCCCCCCCCCCCTGTAAATAATGACTGGTCCCTCAAGGGTGGGACATGAACTTGAACTTGCGTTCTCTGAATCACAAGTTCAGTGGTGTAACCCCTCAGCTTGCCCCCAAGTCACAACAGGAGGTAATAATCCCCATAATACAAATGTTATCTATCTTTTTTTCATTAATTAAGTTATATTTTACCTCTTTCTTCTTTGTCAGTTTCTTCTCTGTAGTCTTGCCAAATTTCAAGCAATGTTGATGCCTGAATAAAAAGGAATATAGTTAAATAAACAACAGCACATGTAACAAACAATTTATAGCCTGATGCATTAACCAACAATTTCTCAATCACATGTTTATGTAAAAAGTGGAAACAAATTAATTTCTAGTAATTTTATTGGAACACTAAAATCTGACATCATCCCAAGTAAACAGTATCATTAATAGGTCAGTGTTAAAATATATGTTAAGGATCAATTTTTTCCTTGCTTTAAATTCTATTTTCCTTTGCTTTTTTGAACCACACCATATAACTACTGGATATCATGAAACAACACAAGAATAAACAGAACATTTATTAAAACAAAACCAGCAGAGGGCAGCAGCCAAAAAGATATAACTAAAAAATAACAGCAACATAAAAAAAAAACAGGTTTTGTTACTTTCTGGTGTTTTTGTTGTTGTTACAAATATTTTTATTTGTTCAGGAATTTATTACAGTATGGCAATCTTAGCTCAGAACAAACAAATACTTGAATGCCACAAAATGGAGACGAACATTCTTGTGCAAAGTGTAATGAGAGAAGCCATAAAAGCATTCGGTGTAGAAAGCAAAATGCGAACAAAATGCCCAACATTAGGTACATGTATAAAGTCATACTTTACACAACAAGAAATCAAAGAAATAATTAATACTTGTAACCTCATTCTGCAAATCCAAAGTTACATCCACTAAATCCTCTCCTAAAGCTTCTTTTATCTCAGGTCTTTCGCTCTCGGGGACTAACTCTTCGATAAGTTTCCAGAGGGAAGGTCTTAAGTCGAATGATTCAAGGCGCCATTCCATCGATAACGAGAGAGCTTCGGACATAACCAATCCTTAGAAGAATCGTTAAAACTACATTTCTTTACCCATCTGCATTATTTAATATTTTTCTCGACAAATTACATAATGACGATGTTCTAGTAACTTTTTAAGGCTTCTGCTGAACCAAATTAGGAACACTTGTTCTTGAAGTCAAGGACGCCATGTTTGTTGCTTAGACAAGACGGCTTGGTAACCGTGCACTACTTGTTAAGATTAGAGGAAGGGAACTCGAGAGGGGAGGCCATGGGGAGGCCAACTATGGGCACTATGGGGAGGCGCGATATGTCACAACTGGCACCATCACAGTACAATACTGTTCGGTAGCATAACAGAAAACGGTCACACCGCATAGTTTAATCCATAAATGAAAGACGTGAAACCACACTGTAGAATAAAACAAGCAGCTCCAAAGTATTGTTTAGTAGCTTTTCCAGAGAATGATCACACTGCATGGTTTGATCCACAGATGAAAAAGTTAGAACCACACTGTACAGTAAAACAAACAGTACCACAGTACAGTACTGTTCAGTAGCTTTCCAAAGAATGGTCACACTGCATGGTTTGATCCACAGATGAAAAAGATAGAACCACACTGTATAGTAAAACAAACAGTACCACAGTACAGTACTGTACAGTAGATTTACAAAGAATGGTCACACTGCATGGTTTGATCCACAGATGAAAAAGTTAGAACCACAGTGTATAGTAAAACAAACAGTACCACAGTACAGTACTGTTCATTAGCTTTACAAAGAATGGTCACACTGCATGGTTTGATCCACAGATGAAAAAGATAGAACCACAGTGTATAGTAAAACAAAAGTACCACAGTACAGTACTGTACAGTAGATTTACAAAGAATGGTCACACTGCATGGTTTGATCGACAGATGAAAAAGTTAGAACCACACTGTATAGTAAAACAAACAGTACCACAGTACAGTACTGTACAGTAGATTTACAAAGAATGGTCACACTGTATGGTTTGATCGACAGATGAAAAAGTTAGAACCACACTGTATAGTAAAACAAGCAGTATCGCAGTACAATACTGACCAATCACAACAGAAATAGTCTAATGGACCAATCAGATCTCAAAGCAAATTCAGGTCAAGGTTTAGCATCTGATTGCATGGCTAAGAAACTGATGACAATGACAGTGTCAGTTTCTAAAGAAACTGGTGCTGCTTTGGTGAACAATTGAAGCACAGATCTGATAGGGTCTACCATGGAAACATGGAAACAAGTTGAGAATGTCAGTTATAGCATTTTTATAAAATAACTCAGATACTACGCGCGCGCTGATTGGTCGAAAACATATGGGTTATTGTGCCGGTGAAGCCATAGAAAACAGAAACGTTTTCTGTTTTATTTAAAGTTAGTTTATAAGAGAAATAAACCGCAGTTTCTATAAGTTTCCCGTGTAATGAACCACTTGGAATCTGTTGCAATTGGGAGAACACTCGAAGGAGTTTTAAATCACTCATCTGCGGCTCGGGATTTACAAGCTCTTCTCGTGTTCTCCCACCATCCCCCGTGGTTTATTTTCGGCGGTAAACAGACAGAACTTGCGGTCTATTGCTTATGTAAAACATTAAATTCAAACAGGGTGAAGCTTCGATCGTCAGTTTTTCACAATTCTCTGAAATGAATGGTTAACTCTAAAACATTAGCCTCTTACTTTTTTAAATGAACTTAACTAATTGGTTGCGGTTTAGAAGCTGAGGCGAGGATCTTTAGCCAATCACCCATCAGTGCAATGCTAAAACAGAATGATTGTGAGAAATACAGAAAGAAAGCTCTGAGAATGGCATTTTAAGTACTGTTACTATCTGCAACAAGTAATAGCTATGTTTTTCCAATTAGCCCGCTGTCTTTACAGGAGTCTTTCTTAAGTTAAAAGGCCCTATTGGTGACTGTACATAAATATGTTAAAGTTATGGTTGTTATTATTATATTAATCATAACTATAACAAAATTCTCAAATCTGATTGGCTATCAACTGCCCTGATTTCAGCCTTAATAGGACAGTTAAATAGGACAGTACGCGTCATGCCTGAGTAATTGGACAGTACGCGCCATCACGCGCGCGCTTAAATGGCTTTTTTTTCACTGCTGGTATAAAAAATCTTGGAATTTCATGTGTTTTGATTAAAAGAAAGAAGTTTATTCATCACAAATTTTGTTAAAGTTATGATTAATTGGTAATAAGACTTTGTGTCGTCCAATTCGGTCTGCAATCATACTCGTGATTAAACAAATCGGACTCCCGCTACGCGGTCGTCCGATTTTGTTTATCACTCCTATGATTACAGACCGAATTGGACTCCACTCAGTCCTATTACCATTACTTATTATTATTAATATAGAAGATATTACACGGTGCTACTGTCAAGAACAATATCTCACGAGTGAGCGCATTGATCGAGTTATATATTGTTCTTGCCACTCGAACATAAAATTCATATCTTCGAGCCAACGTGAAATGTTCTTTTTATTATATAAACAAAAAAAAAAACATTTTAAAAGACGTTCGTTTGGCAGCTCTGTAAACAAACTGAATCGTGCCAGGAGGGAAATGACGTCATCGATATCCTCACTGGTGAGGATGTGGAAAATAACACAGACAACACAAACAATGACCCTGCAAGAATATGCCTCAAACAAGTTCTTCGGTGCGACCATCACAGAAAACAGTTCTACTTTTAACTGCAACAAGTATTATAGACAAGAAGTGAAGAGTTATTAGGGACCTTTAGCAAGGACGACGCCGACGTCAACGAGAACGACTACGAAAAACATAAATTCGCATGACTGCAATGAAATTGCAATTATTCCAACACATTCTCCCTGTGAAACTCATGCTATCTGTCCATGAATTTAACTTGCATGACCGGCGTTGATGTTATCCGAGTAAATTGAACACTTCTCTACTTGTGCTCACGTCTTCCACAGGACTTTAAATTTGGTCATTTCACGTCGTTGTTTTGGAGAGAGTACCAAAATGCAAAACGCACGTGTGGGGCGTGCAGAGCCATTGATTTTGCTCATTATGCCATTTTTCCAAGGTCCAAAGTTTATAATTCGCTAAATTCTACTATAACTGCTTCGTCCTCCTCTGCTTCTTTTAAAAGAAAGCTTAAAGAATTCCTTCTCAGTACGTATTAGCTTCAGTATGGCAATAAGTGGATTATAAGATTAATTAATTTAACATGTGTGTGTGTGTGTGTGTGTGTGTGTGTGTGTGTGTGTGTGTGTATGTGTGTGTGTCAAAGTTAGCCATCGCGGTCAAAGTTAGCCATCATAAGCCCATATTGTAATTGTATTATCAAGACTAGTTTATCCTAAGTTGAGGAGACCTGACTCATTATAAGCCTTGTGGTTTCTTTCAGGTCTCCTCGCCATTTACTTTTTTCTAATCTCATTATTCCAACCTTAAATTGTAAAATTTTTGTATTTATATGGCAAATAAAAAAAATGAAATGAAATGAAAATGAATTGCTAAAATAGAAACAGCTTTTCACGACTGTGATCAATGCAGCTAAATAGATCATAAAAATGGTTTCCAATCCTATAAAACTAGTTAACAATCTGAAACATGAAATGCAACTTAAATGCCTAGACGGAGCGCAACTTTCTACTCTAAGCTGTTTCCACTATGACTTCTGTCACTGTTCAAAAACCGAAGTCTGCAAAACTGTGTTAACTTGATATAACTATAATCTTGTTGCGTGTGAATACGATAAAGATTATCGAATTCACACAGGTAAAAATATTACATTATTACATGTGTTAAGATAAGACATTTCTCACTGGCACGGAGATTCCTGGAAAACACTGACTTCAGTTTATATGATAATTAAACTTTTTTTCCTGCTCGATACAGCGTCCTAACCTTCCAAGCGTATAGACAATTAATTCACAAAAGAACCACTTCAAAAGTGCTATTACCCGAAGCTATTGCAGGTGGCGTGAACGTAGATTAGCACTAGTAAGTTTTGTTTAAATATTGATACTTGAGAAGCTGCTTAAAGAAAATCTGGAAACTCAGAACTTCTTAAGCCACGCGTTAAATCTTCTCTCAGCTTATTTTGAGGCCATTTGGGGTCTCTCAAAATTTCTTCATGACGAGTTCGGAGTCCACTCTTTCGAAAAATAAATCTCGAAGTTTCTGTAAGCAAACGGTAGCCATTTTGACGGTATTATGCGTTCTTGGAAGCGTACTTTATATCACCGGAGCCGGGGACAAGATTCGAGTCGCCATTAATGAAATGGTTAAGTCCACAGAAGAACACTTAGAAAAGAGAAGGTATTGTATCTTAAAAACACGTTAGTTTGTTGGTATAGTTTTTTTTTTATTTTGTTTCGTTAAACGCTCAAGTCGATTTTAAAATAAACTTCGCTTTTGAAACATACGGGTTACCAAAGTTATTCTCTATTAACCATAACAATGCAGTGTTTAGCACAGAATAGCCTTATACTATAGTACTATTTTTCCAGCTACTTCCTGAGACAAAGGTTTGGGATAGCAATGGTTTTTAATTTATCATTTAATGCGGGTAACTTGGCTATAACTATTTCATTTATCTTTAGGTCAAATGGATTTTGAATCTATATCTATTGCTATGGCCAATTGCTCTGGTGTATATAATATTTTACGCGAAACTCTTGATTCGAGAGCCACTTTTCGTGGTTATTGTTCGAGGCACTTAAGTCTACAAGAAAAAAAAAACGCGTACTTCTTGAGTACAGAAGAACTGTGCAATGTTTAAAATTCGAACTAAACTGTTTTAATGGTAGAAATATAAACTTAAAGTTATAAGGGAACGACTC
>OX453282.1:3537500-3635000 GCA_949710005.1 Ricordea florida | reverse complement strand
GGCACGAACAATATCTGAGATATTTTTCTTGGCACTCGAACATAGAATTCATATCTTCTCGCCACCATGTGATATCCTCTATGTATTTTCCCACCAAATATGACGCATACTCGATCTTACCAATGAATTTTGTAATCGTGCTTAAATCTGAAGGCTTATCCTGCAGACGATCTAGTCTAGGGGACACCAGACACTCTAATCCCCCCTCCCACACATACTTGAGTTTGCTTTTGTAGTTAATCAATCGTTTCATGGTGCTGTCAGATCACGAGTTGACGTCAGAGAAAACATAGGAAAGACTTTAGCCAATATATACCCACTCCACAACACAAAGTTAATCAAACAACAGTTTCAACATTTAATCATTGTCAGTAAATTTTCAACTCTGTTTGTCTTTTAAAGAGAGTTGTTTCAACCGAATGGCAAGTTTATTAAAACCGGTGACTTGGTGAGGCGAACAAAGTATGCCAAAACGCTGCAAAGAATAGCAGATTCTAATGGTGCTGACATTTTCTACAAGGGAGACATGGCGAAGCGAGTAAGTTACCTGTCATATCATTGGCCTAAAATATATGAAATTTGTCAAATGTACGTTCAACCTCATTCATTCATTCAGTCAGTCATTCATTTATTAAGTTTTATACATGTCATAACTTATCATAGCACGTGCTCTCCGATTGCTAATCCAGTCTGCAAGCCTACGTTTTATCTCCAAAACAAAGCACTAGTGGGGCGTGATGTATTGACTAAAAAGGCCCGAGGGTGATAAATTGTCCGAGAAATGAGTAATGAGTATGTAAGAGTTGTTGTAGTTGTTGTTATTTTTCCTTCTTTGATAACTCACTGAGACGTGACTAAGAAAACTGCTGATCAACTCAAGGATAATTCGATCTAACTCTAAATTCTCTAAACTTACACATATATAAAGGAAGTTTTTCGCAGGAGGAGAATTACTACTGTAACTTAAATTTGTGCACATGTTCTTTGTCGGTAGATTGTAAAGGACTTGCGATCTGTCGGAGCAGATATCACTGAGAAGGACTTGAAAGAGTACAAGGCTATTGAAGTAGAACCCTTGAATGTAACCTTGGAAAAGATGGAAGGAATACAAGTACTTACTCCCCCACCCCCTGCGGGGGGAGCCGCTCTTATATACATCTTAAACATTTTAAGTGGTAAGCATAAATTTTTACGTTTTACTGTGATTACGTAACATCCGATTCTAGGTGTCCTGGCCTTACATCATAAGTAACCAGGCCTGTACCATGACGGTCTTATGGCGGCTGAAAAAAGTTGAGAATTTGAGCACAATAAAACCTTATCCTGTTGGGCTATGACAATGAAATTAAGGTATTTTCTTATTTTTTAAGTATGCTACTGATTTTTAGGTTAAGAATATGTGCCGAATTGTTCTAATTAAGATTGGATGTTTTCTTAAATACAGGGTACAACTTCACTCCTGAGGATATGAAGAAGCGACCTGTGCTGACGTATCACCGCATGCTAGAGGCGTTTAACTTTGTAGCTGCCAAAATGACGTATCTTATAGACCGCGAGTACAGCCACGAGGCGGACGCAGTGAGTTGCATCTTTTATTTGCAACATTATCCCCACTTTCTCACCATATATGGTCAAGCTGACGTCCGATCTCACCCAATAGAAGTGTAAAGCGCCTTTGAACATATTCATATAAAAAGTGCGCTATATAAATTCATTATCATTATCATTACCATTAGGGGGCCGTGGGGTGCTTGTAGACCTCACCCCCCCCCCTCCCACCTCAGGTTGAGGTAATTTCTTTTGTATGTCGACGTTCAGCAAAACACACTCTGGTAGGTAGCCTGGGTGTGACACAGTGTGATCACCCTGACCCCCTCTCCCTCCCCCCACGATGAAAAATCCCAATCACTCTCCTGGTCATAATAAATTTTCAATCTATTGGAGCGCAATTATAGGGTAATGAAACGGGTTGAAAAAGTGAAATTTCGCCCGCTTCTGAGGCCAATCAGATTCGAGGTTTTGCACAACTCTGTCCGCTTAAAACAAACAGGAAACAATATAGCAGTTAACGTTAATATATAAATATGTTTATTTTTAGATACTCAACGAGATGATGGACCCTTTGAAGGGAGAGGAGATTCGTCAAAAGATAAACGAGTCTCACCACCCTGACGAATACAATTGTTATGCTCCTATTCATTACCATCTTGACGTCACTGATGGTACTACGCATCTGTCTGTACTTGACAAGGACGGTAATGCCGTTGCCTTGACAACATCAATTAATAAGTAGTAAGTGTCGTGCTATGTGAACTGACAACCAATTAGCAGGAAACTTCTTTTTTCATAAAAATGATTTTTGGCTTGGATTTTAACCCCTTTAGCAACGTACGTACGGTCCCCAGAAAACACTTTGTAGCGGTAACATTTTGCTGGAAAGCTGCAGCCCAGTACTTTACTGAGGTATCGTTTGTAAATTGTACAGCGTGTTTCTCACTTTTTCATCTGTGATTCAAACCATGCAGTGTGACCATTCTTTAAAGGGCTACTGAACAGTACTGGTACGGTTTGTTTTACTATACAGCGTGGTTCTAAATTTTTCATCTCTTGCCAAGATCAAACCATGCAGTGTGACCATTCTATGTAAAGCTACTGAACAGTACTGTACTGTGGTACTGTTTGTTTTACAGTGTGGTTCTAACTTTTTCATCTGTGAATCAAACCATACAGTGTGACCATTCTTTGTAAAGCTACTGAACAGTACTGTACTGTGGTACTGTTTGTTTTACAGTGTGGTTCTAACTTTTTCATCTGTGAATCAGACCATACAGTGTGACCATTCTTTGTAAAGCTACTGAACAGTACTGTACTGTGGTACTGTTTGTTTTACAGTTTGGTTCTAACTTTTTCATCTGTGAATCAAACCATACAGTGTGACCATTCTATGTAAAGCTACTGAACAGTACTGTACTGTGGTACTGTTTGTTTTACAGTGTGGTTCTAACTTTTTCATCTGTGAATCAAACCATACAGTGTGACCATTCTTTGTAAAGCTACTGAACAGTACTGTACTGTGGTACTGTTTGTTTTACAGTGTGGTTCTAACTTTTTCATCTGTGAATCAAACCATACAGTGTGACCATTCTTTGTAAAGCTACTGAACAGTACTGTACTGTGGTACTGTTTGTTTTACAGTGTGGTTCTAACTTTTTCATCTGTGAATCAAACCATACAGTGTGACCATTCTTTGTAAAGCTACTGAACAGTACTGTACTGTGGTACTGTTTGTTTTACAGTGTGGCTCTAACTTTTTCATCTGTGAATCAAACCATACAGTGTGACCATTCTTTGTAAAGCTACTGAACAGTACTGTACTGTGGTACTGTTTGTTTTACAGTGTGGTTCTAACTTTTTCATCTGTGAATCAAACCATACAGTGTGACCATTCTTTGTAAAGCTACTGAACAGTACTGTACTGTGGTACTGTTTGTTTTACAGTGTGGCTCTAACTTTTTCATCTGTGAATCAAACCATACAGTGTGACCATTCTTTGTAAAGCTACTGAACAGTACTGTACTGTACATGTGGTACTGTTTGTTTTACAGTGTGGTTCTATCTTTTTCATCTGTGGATCAAACCATGCAGTGTGACCATTCTTTGTAAAGCTACTGAACAGTACTGTACTGTGGTACTTTGTGTGAACATTTTCAGTTGCCGTCAATAAACCACCGTATTAACCGCCGCCGACCTCCCCCCCCCCCCCTTCCCTCGTTATTTCTTGTCATATGACACGTTGTTAATTTTACTTCTTTTCTAGCTTTGGAGCAAAATTTCGCAGTCCAGAGTTGGGAATAATTTACAACGATCAGCTGTGGGACGCTGTCAACCTTTGGATCAACGAATTCAACTTGGAACCAGACTCCCTACTACCCCGCAAGCGACCTATGTCTCTGGCTTCACCGGCGATTATCCTTGACAAACACAAAAATGTCAAATTGGTTATTGGAGCTGCTGGAGGAAAATACATAGCAACTGCTCTAGCTCAGGTGAGTCACATCATGTGAAGAATCTTTATTTGCAGGGCAAGCGTTGAGCAAGGAGCTGTCCTATGGAAATGTTTGCGTTCTATTTGAGCGTGATAACGATTTTTCTCCGCGTTTGATATGTGATGAATAACTGAATCTCGTGTTTGAGATATTGCGTCTTAGTTCCATGTTAGCTTCGGCCTCGGTGATCGCGAAAATTCCTTAGCGAATGCTGTACAGGTTGGAGAAATCTCCTATTTAGAGTGTTTGTTTCGGTTTGTTCGTGGCGTTTTATATCTGATGAAACCATGAACTTCGTATCTAATAATTGTGTTTTGCTCTGTCATGGTTTCCCTCTCCCCATTACCTTTGTCTTTGTTCTATCTTCTTGTTTCTTTTTGTCGTTCCATATTTGATGAAACACGGCCACCTCAGGTTAGATAACTTGCGTCGTAGCTCAATGTCGGTTTGATCGTACTGCCGAATCCGATACCCGATAAATTCAATAGAAGAACCCTCGGTTGTTTCACGCCTTACCGCCTTCAGACACTTCCTAAAAGAAAACATTGCTGAAATTGTATTTTTATCGTAAACTATATTTATTAAGCTTTTTTATGATATCTGGTTTGTTAGGGATTTATTGAAACTGGCGCACGTGCGATTTTTTTCCCGAAGGGCACCTGCGAAGGTGGGAAGTAACCTTAATTGTTTCGCTTTCTCTATATTTTCGTCTTCGTCTACGTGGCGGTTTATATCTGATGAAACAGTGCAACTCGCGTTTAATGTATTGCGTATTAGCTTCATATTGGTTTTGGCCTGTATGACCACGAAAATGGCACTACGCCAACAGTTTTTCTCTCTCTGTTTTCTTCATCTTGGTGTTTTAACAATACCTGATGAAACAATGTAACTCCTGTTTGTTCTTTTGGGTCCTAACTCTATGTTGTTTTTATTTTTAGGTGCTGATGAACTATTTCTGGTTCAACGACAATCTTAAAGATGCTGTTTCCAAGCCACGCATACATAGCCAGCTATTTCCTAATATGGTACTAGTAGAACCAACATTCTCACGTGAATACATCGAAGGTCTTAAGGGATTTGGTCATAGATACATTACAAATGATACTGCACTAATTACAGGTAAGAAAACTACGTATCTACCTACGCATCTGGTCTGGAAATTGTTGTCAGTTGTCCTGTTTGATTCAGTATAAGTTATAATTAGAGATCCTCATAATAAAAAAATCTTGGCTACAAAAACTTTTACATAAAACGAAGTAATAAAAGTTTGATTTCTACTGGCTCAATCAGTTTCAAATTTCTCTTGAATTTTTGCTTATTTCAATGGCTCTACCATTTGACAAAATGAATCTAAACCTGAATTGTGATTAGCTACACGAGTCGGCACAACCTCGATCCCAGGGCGCTTTTCTGGGTTGGGGTGGGCGGGAAAATCAAGCTTAGAGCGAGCAGTTTAGCAGGAGCCATCTTTTTTCCTCCCACTTCCCGGATGTTCCAGCAAGAAAATCTTTTGCTTTTTAGGCATACGGTAAATTCTTTTTTGATGAAGTTTGTTCGGTCAGAGTGGCGAGACATTGGCCTCGTTCATTTCGCATGTTAAGAGCTTCGCGCAGAAAAACGCAACAAGTAACTTGGCCCAGCAGCCAATCACCAGGAGCGTTCCTCTCCCATATCAGCCCCTTGTCCCAGCACAGTAGTAGATGGTGCTATTTTTAACTTCTATTTCGCGGCAAAGAAAACAAATATATTATTACAACGACCAGTCAAATTGTGCTACGTACATGTTTATTTTTGATGCGAATTTCTACTGTGGCTTTTATGATGGCGGATGAGGATCGAGGGATCGTGCGATTTTTTTCGCGGGAATATGAGTTCTAAAAATAACCGCATCTGCTACTGTGCTGGGGACGCCACCCAACACATAGGAACGCTCCTGGTTATGGGCTTCTGATCGGTCAATATAAATCAAGCCATCTTGATCGCACTACACGTTAAGCGGTTAAGTTCAAGATGGCTGGATGTACTGAAGTCATGTTGCAAAGTAATTTTCCAACAGTCACTTGCAGTTACTTTCCGCAGTCTCTCAATTAACTGACAATTTTTTCTTTTTTGACTTCTAGGGACTCCATTGCAAATCATGGGTGTGGTCCAACTTGTTCTACGAGAGAACAACGGAAAATTACTGGCGTTAGCAGACTACCGAAAAGGCGGCGTTGCGGCAGGATACCGCTGACCGCGCCAGACATGATTACCGGAAAACTTAATAAATCACAGATAGAAATATATCATTTTGAGCAAATCAACATTATATTATAAAGCAACTGCAGAGTATAGAGTTCCATTTTTTCTGAAATAGGAGTAATTTAGCTTACGCGCAAGATCTTCGGACAGTGTGTCTGCGAAAGGAAAGAGAAGGAGAGTTCTCCTTATTCCTTACCCTTTCCTTGTCCCCCACCCCCCACCCCTCAGGCGCGATACTAAGATCGCTTTTATTATATAGGCCAGATCGATCTGGGATCAATCATACTGCTCAAATCTGCATAATTATCATAAGAAAAGCAAGGCAGCCTACAATCCTGGCCAAAAGGATTTTCTCTGTTGAACACTCTCTGTTACTGCACCAATAACTGACCGTGTCCCACAAGGAAGTGTATTACTTACATACACACATACATACATATATACTTATTTTTCATGGACAATTCTGTCCAAGGGGAAAAGACGCAATGAAGTTATCCCTATGTGAAGCGCCAACCCAAAGGCCAGACCACAACACCGTGAACTACGTCCCTTACTGAAAATCAGAAGGTCACGTTGTTAGTGCTTCTTGATTTAAGCGCCGCGTTTGATACCGTGGACCATCGGATTCTCTTAGATCGCCTCCAGTTTGATTTTGGAATTTCAGGCTCTGCACTTAATTGGATTGAATCGTACCTTTCTAACAGAACCCAGCGTATCTATATAGACGGAGTTCTATCGAGTAATTTTAATCTTAAATTTGGAGTTCCACAAGGCAGCTGTCTCGGGCCATTATTGTTCTCCCTCTATGCTAGCAAACTTTTTAAGATCGTCGAGTCACATCTTTCTAATTCCCATTGTTATGCAGATGACACGCAACTGTACATCGCGTTTAGATCGGGAAATGATCTGGAGGAGACCGCTGCTATAACTGCCATGGAATCATGTATTGCTGATATCAGTCAATGGATGCATTCGGATAAGTTAAAACTGAATTCCGATAAGACAGAATGTCTTCTGATTGGAACACGACAACAACTTCAGAAAGTCAGTAACATTAGTACCTTATCGGTTGGGGACTCCCAAATTGCTCCATCTTGTGAAGTTCGAAACCTAGGAACCTTGTTTGATTCTAAAATGAATATGCTAAGTCACATCAACAAAACTTGCTCATCCGCTTTCTATTATCTTTATAACATGCGCAGAATTAGGAAATATTTAAGTCGTTCAGTCACTGAATCATTAGTTCATGCTTTTATCACCAGTAGAATAGATTATTGTAACAGTCTACTATATGGCCTCCCGAATTCACATATCATGAAACTCCAACGGATACAGAATGCCGCGGCTCGATTGGTCACCGGAACACCTAGATTCTGCCATGTTACACCATTGCTTTTCCACCTTCATTGGCTTCCAATAGGTTACCGTATAAAGTAAGATTCTACTCTTGACATTTAAGTGCTTATATGGTCTAGCTCCTAATTATCTAATTGATTTCATTACTATCAAAAAGCAATCCAGGTACTCTCTACGGTCAAATGAGTCTATATTCCTCGAGTTGCCAGGCATTAAGACCCATCCAACTCTTGGCGATCGTGCAATCCAGTCAGCTGCACCTTATCTCTGGAATGCATCACCTTCGGCAATTCGCAACATGAAGACATTGGACACTTTTAAGACTGCTGTTAAAACTCATTTTTTCAATTTAGCTTTTAAATAGATTTAATTGTTGGCTTTTACAATAGGTTTTTTTTTAATACTTTTTATTGTAGGTTTTAATAGTTTCTCATGCTTTAGTCACCTTTAGCATAAATTTAATATAACAATATTGTAAAGCGCAACCGAATATATTCATATAGAGGTTTGCGCTATATAAATGTAAATTATTATTATTATTATTATTACTCTTCACGATCAGTGTGTGGGTTCTTTAACGTCCCACTAAGTATTTACTAAGTACTTGGGAGTCGTTATAAACAAGACTATCTATGTCTTCGTCCGACCACATCGATTCTATCAGTACGATCAACCAAAGGATTGGAATACATGCGAAGCTAACACTACATGCTAAGCTAACACTATACAATTGCTTATTCATCCCACTGTTTGACTATGGAGACACAGTGAGGGCTTATGGGTCGGCTGCAAGTTCTTCAAAACAAGGCAGCCAAGGTCCTCCTTAATTTACCACCAAGAAGTTCATCAACCGAGGTACCAGATCGTTTGGACCTAAAGACCCTCTTATAAAGACGACACTTCCATCGCTGTGTTATGATGCAAAAATATATGTCAGGGGAAATTGATTTTAAATTTGACATTAGACGTAACAGTATTTTTCATTCTTATCAAACTCGCAGAGGCAATGATTCACACCTTCCTCGCGTGCGTACCAATATACCTTATTCACTTGCACATTTTGGTCCTTTGTCTTGTTCATTAAAAATAGTGCAGGTAGACATACTCTTGCTTGCATGCACTCTTTTTAATGAACAAGACGAAGGATCAAATCTCCTGAGTATCATCACATGATCTGTATTGGGAAAACAAGATGTACAAGTGAATATTAAGGTCTATTGGGGCTAGCAAACTTTCATCTTTCAAGCCTCTAAGGGACGGACCATTAGAAAAGTGATGGGGGGGGAGGGTGGGGAAAAAACAAAAACAAATTCATGCAAAGGAAAATGCCAAGAAAAAAATTCATGCAGAGAAGAAGGTAAAAAAAATTCATGCAGAAGGAAGGTCCAATTGTGACTTTTTCATACGTAGTAAAAAAAAATTCGTGCAGAGGGGTTCACCAGAAAAAAAATTCCTGCACAAGCAGTGAGCGAAAAAAAAAATTAGTGCAAGCTGAAAATTCCCCCCCCCCCCCCAATCTAGACAATCACATTAAACACAGCAAATTATTGTCCTTCTTTAAGGCAAAGCTTAAAAATCTGTAAATAATGGCCTATCTAATTGGCATATTATTTTAAAATTAGTTTTATATTGTAATATCAATTGTCCCCTCTCCTCCCCCCTACTTTCATTGTTGGCATGTCCATTAGTTGAAGGGGTGGGGGTGGTGGGATGGCACAGTAAGACAACATATTCACTGCATTATTTTATGAATTAGGCCAGGGACTTATGGCGAGGATTAATTATAAATAACAGGATGGCAAGATTTTCATCAGCGAGAAAAAAATCGGGTACTTTTATCAACGATAATTTCCACTTGTGTTTTGACCAATTGGAACTTCCCCCTACAGTCAGAGTCTGGGACTAAATGTACCTTGAACCTTGAAATTCTTGAGCAAGAAGTCGCCAGTTTTTGACAACTTTCCGGGGTAGGTTCTCCTCTCTAGAAATTTGGACATCGGACATATCGGAACAGTTCAATTCTGTACTGTAATTTTACGGGAATTTGCTCAAAGGGATCGCGCAGTCCCTCCGACATATATCAAAACATCTCTTCAGAAACTTCTAAAGACAAATAAATATGTTTTTCCTTTCTCTTCCATTTGCCTAAGAAATAATTTGAGTATTCCATATTTTTTTAATGTTAATTTTCAGATAAAAGCCTTCCAACCAAAAATCCCAAAGCCTGCTGAGGGGGGTCCGGAAAGCTGATTTTTTTCCTTCACTTACTTTACTCACATTTTCGCGCCACAAGCAATCCTATTGGTTGAAAGACAGAAGAAAGACGGGCGCGCACGAAGCGTCGTCAACACTTTTGTCTTGAAGCCAGAGGGCTAATATCCTGTTGTTTCACTCAATAGAACTCGTCTCGAAGCACTTTTAAACGTTTTTTGTCTGAACACGAGCAAGAAATGTTTATTTCATCTTCTACAGCGTAGCTGAAGTCCGCTTCAAACCGTCAATGCACAAAATTCTACGCTTGCAAATTCACTGGTAAGCCCAAAAGTAACATTCATTAATGTTGCTTTTGTTGGTCGCCTTCCTGCCACTTAATTAGTGCCACTGAATTACTTTGCTTTTGTCTTCATAGTCGGAAAGCTCAGTGAATGTTGTATTTTTTCCACAGTTCTGCTCAAACAAGTACAAATTTCATTGACAAACTTTAAAGCGACCTACAATAGAAACGCTTCACGAGCGCTTGCGAAAACAACAAAAAGGCGCAAATCTCCGGGCGACACAAACAAGGTAAGAAAAGAAAATTTCGCCACGTGTTCTCATACTGACTCTAAACTTTTATGTCTACATCAATTTTTTAAGCGGACTCTTCGTGGCGACGGTTGGTTTTGTTTAATTCCTTTCACAAATTCTTAGTTTCGTCTGCGACTCATTTGCAACAGTCCTTCCTTTGAGGCGAGCAAAATCTTCGCGCGCAGAATATTTATTTAAATTTTTTTTACGGTATTAATTCGTTGCCAGCAAAAAAGTGCCTTTAAAGTTTGTATCGTTGTCTGACGAATAAAAAGCAAATTAAAAGGGCGAAGATATTCCATTATCTCACGCCAAAGAGTTTTTCCGCGTTGAAGTATAATTTGGAGAAAGTGCTTTCTAAATCTATTTTTAACAAGAAAGTAAAAGTTCGTTTGGCTAGCTTTTTACCCCGAGCAAACTCTGTAAATTTAGTAACACTACGAGATGTTATCAAAACACAATTTGGTTCCGTGAATTTTCCATTGAAATTCAATGTCCCTTATAGAGTAAGTTCGCATTTGTTACACATTCGCGCTCTTTCGTCTGCAGAAACAGTACTCAAATTGTGCTTCAGTTCCTAGAAATATAAACCTAAAAGTAAAAGCGAAATCCAGACGCAAACTATACTTAACTGTTCTACGGTGTAGAAAATATTTATGGAATAATAGAGAGAAAGTCATTTAAGTCTAATCTCTTACTTTGTATTTGCAGGAAAATTCAATTTTGACGGTTGAAAGTCGCGCTCCATCCTCTAGCCGCCTCCTGGTACACAGCCTCTCTATAATGTTCCACTTTTGCGGTGGTCTGCCACTCCAGCTACCAGGTCCTGCCCCCAACCGTCTCGTCTACTGTCGACTATGACCAAGAGAACAGAAAAGATGGATCGAATCAGGTTTGAGATGACCAGTTAATTTCCTTTTTCTGTTTACCAGTCATGAATGAAACTTCAGTTCATGGTTGATAAACATGTCGCTCGTGTATATCGTTTTGTATTTATATCAACTAAGAGTTTTCTCAACAAATTCATGCTTGAATCACACCCTGTGAAACTCGAACCAGCTCTTTGGTTTCCTTCTAAATGTCGAGAAAACAAAGACAAGTTGATTTCTCAGGACGTGACGGCAAAAAACAAAACAACAACTTAATTACTGTTGAGCAAAGCTTCCCAACGATTTGTTTGCTAGTTTGGCTATGTTAGACCAGTGTAAGCAGGAACCCTGATGACCTCGAAAACTTGATTGGATCCTGTTTTCTTCACTTCAGGTTTGATACTTGTCTTGTCAAGCGACTTGACAAACCTGTTTCGCAAGAAAGCAAACCAAGGGTCTACTTGAGTATTTGGGGTTATTTAGATAATCATCTGTGTACAGTCAACTAGTTTTTTCTTAGCATTAGGCAGTCCCTAATTAACTGGCGTGAAGAGCCGAAGACAGCAAGTACATCATTCATTTTGCTTGATAAAATTGACATTGCCATCATGATGACTCGCAGGTTATTTTCTGCATCACACGGCGTGCCAATAAAGGTTGCTTTTTACAAGAATCTGTCTCTTTATTCGCTATGCGCTAAGCGCCTTTTAACCCTCGAATCGCAGACCGCAAAAGATCGGCTCTGAATAGCTTGGGATAGATTCGTTGCCATTTGAGCACTGAGAACTGATTTGGTGCGACATTAAGTACTTCACTAATAGTACATTGGTCTTCTAAACTAGCAGAAGATTTTTTGCGGTCACTCCGTGATTAAAGGGTTAACCTCAATAAAAATTGCGATTTTATTCCCATATTGTCTCTCTTCATTGCGATGCGCATAACACACGCGCGTTTTCGACATCTTGAAGAGAGCAAGGCCCAAGAGGAAGTAAGTGGCATTTTGTTACAAGAAATTCTACACGAGCGACTTGGTAATGTCCAAGGGTTATCTCAGTGAAGAGATAACGTTTTGATATTACTTATGTGCAGTAGCTAGTTTGAATAAAATGGGAGAAGTAAGTTTTTTACGTGATTTCATCTGCAGCTGATTTTTTTATTCATTGTTCTATCAAATTTCAACTTTTTGGAAAAGCATGGAATTTTCCCCCCTTCGTGGATTTCTTACGGCATTTGCGGGGCAGTAAGTGGTTTAGGAAAAGCATAGACTAAGTTAAGATATCTGACACAGCATACCATATCGAGTGCACTTTCATGTATACTATACTGTCATTAAGAAAACAACTGCAATGAATAGAGTGCACTATTTCCGTGTAGTGGAAATCAATGGCTCTCATTTGATCTCTTTATACTTTATCTCGGGTTTAATAACTCGTGTGAAAAGCTTGTTATAGGACATTGAAATGGAAATAAAGTACCGTTTCTAAACAACAGTTTTTGCTTGTTAATTTAAGAGGTTTAATTGTAGGGCATGACAGACCAACCCCTGGGGTAAAAGCGTACCTGCAATTTCGAGATAAGACTGAGGGTAGACTTTCTTTTATCTGCATGTAGAAATTTAAATGTGACGATTTAAAGGCGAAACAAAAGGAAGTATCCTATGGTGTAAAGTCAAGGTTTGTTGTATCTGGGGGCTTATGTTGTACTTAGTCATTCATGTAAACTGAGCCTGCAATAAACGTTACATGGAAATAAATTGCTTCACCAAACCGGTGTTCTATTTTTTGTCTGTTGTATTCCCGCAAGGATCGGAAGGAAACATGAATTGTACCATATTTTTCTCATACAACTTAATTTTTGGGGGGCCTCCTTTCATTTTCGGGGCCCGATTACGTAGAAATTTGTGTCAAGACTTTGGTCAGTAGAATATGGCATGTGCAGATGAGATTCTGTTACATAAAAACAAAAGGTTGAAATAAAGTGCCCCATATCTTTTGGGAAAAACCAGTCTTCGTGTCTTTCTTTTTAGTTCAAGTTATACTAGCCCTCAGCTCATTTAATTTGTTCGTGCAAAAAGAGTGTGTAGGACCTAAATGAAAATAAAGTATCAAAACAAAAAGGTTTTTTTTTTGCTTTAAAATGCCGTAAGGTGAAAAGTGTGTGTGGTGGGAGGGGAGGGAAG
This sequence comes from Ricordea florida, assembly GCA_949710005.1. Lineage (NCBI taxonomy): Eukaryota > Metazoa > Cnidaria > Anthozoa > Corallimorpharia > Ricordeidae > Ricordea > Ricordea florida. The sequence continues at coordinate 3,621,522 of OX453282.1, read as the reverse complement.
GTAATGTAACGGGTTATACAGACAGCATCTGGATTCTATTGTGCCTAAGATTTTGTTCTTTGCGTGTTTTATCTATTCCTTGCTTCCCTGTTTTGGTGTTTCAGATACAACGTTACTTTCCATTTTCCATTCCTCTGTTTTAATCATTTTTCATTTATACCAGTTACACTTGTCACAACGTTTTCATGGCCAGTAAAAAGTCTTTAAACTGAGCATAAACAACTTGTTGTTGGCATGTAAAAATTTAAGTTGTATTTAATGATGGAAAAAGTGAAATGACGAAATAAAGTGCACCATGTTTGTATGGTGTAAGATCAAAGTTGTTATTGGCTCCATCTAGCCTTGAGTATTTGTTTGAAAATAGTTATTCGATCAAATAGTCTATAAATTATTGGTACATGCACAGCTCGAGTGGTAGTAAAAGGAAAAATAGGAAAAGAAACAAAGTGTTCCATATCAAAATGGTGGACAATCGATTTCGTTGTTTATTTACCTGTATCGTATTTTAATAAGTCAAATCACTTTAAGAAACTTGTAATAGGACCGTGTGAAATGGAAATAAAGTTGTACATGTGCATTTGGTCAAATCCGCACTCCCCCCCCCCCCCACGGGGTTTACATTGATAGGTGCATTAAGAACGAGTATCCAACGTTTTTAGTTCCGACTTTGCATTACAATGTAACGATACCATGAAAATAAAGTGAACCACGATCCAGTGGTGCTAACCCCTTTGTTATCTTTACCTTTTTATTGGAAAGTGTGAATAAATAACATTTAGGAAGTAATTATAGCACCACAATTTACACTGGGGTCGACCTAACTTGACCCTTTGTCAAAACATTGGGACGGTATGGCTCTAGTTTAAATTTTTTCACAAATGTGTATATTAACTTGTGATTTTGTTTTTGGCTTTCAGGTTGTTCTCTGCTGTTGTTAGGCATGTTTTGTGTGTGTGTGTGTATGTATATACAGGGTTTTATAAGTTTGGTGTTGGAAAACTTCTACGTTTTTCTGTTTTACTTTTAATTTTTTCTCTCTTTCAGGTTCTCTTTGTGCTTATTTATTATTATTATTATTATAATTATTATTATTATTATTTTCAGGTGCAGTCTTCGTTCTCCAGATGCTGTCAATTATTTCGCTTCGTTTTCTTTTTTTCGTTTCAATTTTTTCAATAGCTTTCTATTAGGCAAACTGAAAAGAACTATTAGTTTTATCATTCTTTCTCAAACGCATTAATAATGCATAAGACAAAAACAAAGGAAATCAGGGATCGTGACGTGTTTGGTTATCCGAGGAAACACTGCTCTTTTTTGCATCGTTAATTTCAAAATAATTTCGTTCGAGAAGCTATATCATACACTGTTTCATCGCAGATTAAACACCCCTCGCTTAGCAACTGTCTCTTCTCAGTTTTTGATATGCGATGAAACATTACGATGAAACAGTGCGGACCTCGAACTCGGATAGTAAGAGGTATTTACTGACCGAGTTCGAGGTCGGTGCTGTAATTTACAAACCAAGTTTTTTCCGCTCGGATTTATGGCCCATGCGCGAAGCACGCGGGCCATAAATCCGAGCGGAAAAAAACGAGGATCCGTAACTTCCAGTACGGACCGAGTAAACGAGGTTTGTAAGATATTTATTATAGCTCTGGAGACATTCTGGCGACCAAAACAAAGTTTTGAATTTAAGGGGCCGTACAGTGAGATATGGCCCGCTAAATTGACCAATCGCAGCGAGCGTATAACTGAGAGAGATATAGAGGATATTGCACGGTGGCGCTAAGATATGAATTTTATTTTTGAATGGTGAAAACAATATTTTACGAGCGAGCGCAGCGAGCGAGTGAAATGTTTTTAACACAAGAAAACAAAATTAATATCTTTAAGCCACCGTGTAATGTTCTTTTTATTATATGGACGGGAAATTTTGTTAGGACGCGCGCGTACATCCGGGACATTTGGTACATAACTTTTTCATATCTTCACAGTGAAAATATGGAAAATGCGAGTGTTTTAGTTTCCGGTTGAACACTATTACCCATATAATAAAATAAGAGATATTACTTCTACTCTGCTACTACTGTTTTCAAAGAGACCGGAAGTGCATTACATAATATTTACAATAACAAGTAATAGTGGAAATAAACCAGTGACGACCATGCTTTTGTTGTTTCTTTAATTTGATACGTGATAGCGGTGGTGAGCATGGGGAACAGGGCGTGGCACATCATAGGGGCGCCTTTCCAACAATCTACCAACAGATCTACCTGGTCACTTAGAGACACGACATTTCTCTTGTTATGTTGACATTAATTCTCTCCTTCACCTCCTTCATTCGTAAGATATTTCCTTCCATTTGAAGAGAGATTTCGTATCTCCGCGCAACCATGTCGTATCATATAGAGCGTTTTCACATGACGTCACAGCAGCCATATTGGTGTTCCAGAACAATGAAACGGCGGCCATGTTGGTGTTCCAAACTAATCCTCTGGGAGTTGAATTCTTTTCCTATGTAAAAACGTTCTTTTGTTCCAAAAAAATTGCATGGTTGCTGGCCACGTGAGTGAAAACGCTCTATACACATACGTTATGAAATGTTAGTTCCCTTTTTCTTCTTATAAAATTCAATAGGCTGGGTCTGGATTAACGTCTCGACAGGGAATTGCCCTTTTGTCTGGATTACTTTTCTGTCACTCTTGTTTTGATATCAACGAAGGTATGTTGACCCGAAAAAGCGGGCATCTCGTTGAGAATTTTTCCAAGCAATGGATAGAACACGCAAATTTCGATATAACAAAATTCTCACCTTGTTCCGAGACGTCGTGCAATAAGAAAGGATTAACATTTTTTGCTTTATTCCCCTTAGCTTTGCAGCTAAGTTATAATTCTAATATATCGAAATTGGCCTGTTGTGAATCAAAAATGGGAAGTGATAGAAGAGGATATATCATTTGCGCAAATATGGTGGTCGTTTTCGGAGATAAAAAACAGGCATGTTTTGGTAGTGGTTTTCAGGGGATGAAACAGGGTCTTTTGATGGTCATTTTCGGGACTAAAAACAGGCAGTTTTTAATGGTTATTTTAGGGGATAACCGCAAACAGGCAGTTTTTGGTAGTCATTTTCGCCGGTTAATCTAGGCGGCATCCTTTAATTAATGGTCATTTGAGTGGGAAAATAAGCATTTTTTGATAGTCATTTTAGGGGGTTAAGAACAAGCCGTTTTTGGTCCTCTTTCTCGGAAGTAGAAATAGGTAGTTTTTGCTGGTCCTTTTTTTTTTTTGAGAAAATTAGACAGTTTTTGGTGGTCATTTTGGCAGATAGAAATGGCAGTGTTTGGAGTCGGATCCTTCTCGGCGGTAACAAATAAGCAGTTTTTGGTGGCGATAATCGAGAGTTAAAAATAGGTATCTTTTGGTATGCATTTTCGGGGTTGAGAAACAGGCCCCTTTTTGTTGGCCACTTTTGAAGATTAAACCAGGCTTTTCTTAATGGTCATCTCCAGGGATAAGAACGGTTTTTGGTGGACATTTTCGGAGTCTAAAAATAATCCGTTTTGAAGTCTATTTTCGGCGTGAAAAACGGGTCCTTTTTGGTGGTCATTTTCTGGGGTCAAAATTAGGCAACGTTTAGTGGTCATTATCAGGGCTGAAAAAATGCAAATTTTTGTGGTCATTTTCAGAAGTAAAAAAAAAGGCAGTTTTTGATGGTCACTTTTAGGGGTGAAAAATCAGCGGCTCGAAGAGCCGCAGAGCGGAGCCCCATAACTACCGTGCGAGGATAGAAATTGAGAAAACCATGCGTTTGAGTTTTCATGGTCATCGTGGCTAGCGGCATGGCTCGCGGGCGTGTGCGCCTAGCGACGACGACGACGACGACGATGTTGCCCCAACATGGCGGCCATAGTCATCCGGGAAAGAAACCGAAACGAGGCTTTGTTTTTCGCGCGCTTTTCGCTTTTCGACCTTCCTTCTGCATGAATTTTTTTTTTACCTTCTTCTTTGCATGAATTTTTTTTCTTGGCATTTTCCCTTGCATGAATTTTTTTTTGTTTTTTTCCCCACCCCCAACCCCCCCCCCCCCCCATCACTTTTCTAATGGTTCGTCCCTTAGTGATAGTAAAAAAGCAACAAGGCCTAATGCTTAATTCTGTAATAGCGCAAATCGGCCTTTTTAGTGACCAAAATTGAACGGCAGCTTGGGCTATAAACCGCATAGACATTTTGAGAAATACGTGGGGGTGGTAAAATTCAACCGAGCAAACCATGTCACTCTGCAATATTAAAAGAAGTTGGCACATATCTGTTTTTTTTTTTATCTTATCTCAAACCTTTTACTTCAGAGTTAAATGCCTAAGCTCCTAAACTTGCTTTTACTTCTAATTCTTACTAACCAATTTATTCCCTTGTATTCAGATTAGCAAGCGTTTTAGGTTGCCAGATATCTGTCGCCATTGAAGACAATTTTGAATCTGTATTGTGATAAACTGAGGTAATTTTATGCAAATTTAATTTATTCATTTTTTGTTTGTCACCTTTCGCTGTGGCCACGTTGGAAGGGAAGGAAAGTTTTGAACGATGAATGTTTGCCGTTACTGCACTAGCCAAAGAAAGCAAAGTTTTAGAGTGGAAAATCGTTACTTTAATGGAGGTTCGCGAAGACCGTTTAATGGAGTTTGTTCGTGTTTATGCGAAACCTGGATTTGGCGGACGTTTAATTCAGTTTGGTGAAAGAGGTGAACGTAGGACCGTTGAATCAGCCCTAAAGCGAGCGGAGCTTATGAGGAATTAACGTCCGTCGTATCTGCTTTACAGGTAACTGTATTGAATTTATTATTTGTGTCTTCGTTGCTGTACTGAACTGATAGGTATTTCCGTCATGGAAACGTTTGTCGGTATTCAGAATTCTCTGCTATCATGCAAGCTCTCTTGCATGTTAATGAGTACAGTGTTACAAACCATGGACCTCTTTAATTTGGAGGATAGGCCAGAAAATTAAAGCGTAATTGCGGCATGTTGTAAGCAGATGCTACGATATCTCATCTTGTATTATCGCTCGTAAAGCAACATTAATTATTTTTAAGCCAAGCATCTCCAACTGAATCTTTATAGTCGCAATTAATCCGGTACATTTTAAACTCAGCTATGACTTTATTTACACTGTATAGTAAAACAAACAGTACTACAGTACAGTACTGTTCAGTAGCTTTACAAAGAATGGTCACACTGCATGGTTTGATCCACACATGAAAGTTTTACTGAGAGCTACATGGTTTAGTATTGTATTGCATAGTGACCACTACTTTACTAACTTCTTCCCTTAAGTGGGCCGTTAATTGTATGCAATACAATTTGTGCTTACAACAATATTTTTACATTGGACGAGATTAATTCCTAAGACGTTTCCATTGCATCTCCTAGGAGTAAGGAATCTGGTTGCAAGTACTGAACTGCATCGTCCCATCGCATGCTAAGGTCAAAGGTGAGATCTGATTCCAACTGTTTTTCTATACATTGACTGTTTATGAGGCTGCTGTGGGTTGGAAACTAGGTTTTTCTCTGCTGATTGCTCAATGTTTTGATTTTCTACGAGTGAGATATTCTTAAAGCAGAGCCAGCATCATAGAGTAATTTTCATCCAAAAGCAAAAGTCTTGCGTTCTAATGGTACTTCGATCTTTTATTCTTTATAAAAACTAAAGGTCTAAGGATTTTTGGATTTCTTTTTTAGTGGAATAGTAGGTTCGTCCCTTCATGACTTTTATGGCAGCCACATAAGCAATCAACATACTCTATACAGGGAAATTCAAGGCACAGTATGGTCATAGTCAAAACACCCAACATGTTCCTTTAAATTTTAAGATCGACTTTCATTCATTGTGACCAGATTAAAGTATTCATTTCCTAGGTCCTTGTTTTAACCACTTCATTCTCTAATCCGGCACACGAAAAATGTATTGCACTCACTGGGGGAAATTGCTGATCAGTTCTCGAAAAAAGAAAATGGTTAATCTGTTTTGGAAGGTCAACAGTTTCTTATGTTATCAATTAAACAGCTCATATCTTATCGCAACATACTTATCGCGACATATTTTCAGCTCTCTCTTTTGGCGTCCAAAAAGTGCTGAAACACTACATTTCAGGAAATGGTACGTCACAGTTTGCATTCTAAGAACCCATCATTCACAATTTTCAAATTGGCGCCTAGATTCCATAGTGCACAATAGTCATCCAAGTTAAGTTGAACTCATTCTCAGATGACAAACGGAACATGAAAGGTTGTTTTGGCTATGCAGTACATTGCCGATTGACTCGCTGTGGTGCGCTGTCTCCTGGAAAGGCATATTATGATGAATTTTGTTTAAATTGTCATTTTAGTATAGGTAATAGCATGGTTTGTAGTGATATTTGGTATAAATACCACGAGGGATATTTCAAAATTGTTGTACGTAATTTCAAGAGCCGTTAGGCGAGTGAAATTTGAGACAATTTTGAAATATCTCGAGTGGTATTTATGCCAAATATCACGTACAAATCATGCTATTATTTGTTTATACTACTACTCGCAAAAGGTTTGTAATTTTCACATGTAGGTATTTCAAATTAAGCAGAAATACCACTGCTCTTAGCCAATCAAATTACAGAAATTTCTCATGTAGTAGTATAACAACCGTAATAGTTATTAAGTGGAATTCAATTGACCGTCACATTTAATTTTGTATTTGCCTTGTGTTCGCATCACTACCAGAAGTGACTGATTGGTTGAAAAGTTTCGCGCCAATTATTACACTAAAGTTAAGATCAATTGTGATCAAGTAGCAGGCGTTTTCCCGCGCTCAGGACTGGTTACAGTTCTGATTAGTTTACAGGGCTGATTGTGTAGTGATCGACCAGAGTACCCACTTCGAATTTGGTTTCGGTTTTGCGACAGTCATTTGAAAACCGCTCTAATTCGACAAAGTTTTTTTTATTTTTATTTTTTTATTTTATTTCAATATTTTAACAGGAACATCTATTTAGCATAGCTAGTTTAAGTAGAGTCCTGTGTAACATAATATTACAAAATACAAAAAAAATAAGAATTACATTACAGGTTACATATAAAGACAATTAAATTTGAAGTCGTATTCCCAATTCATTCTAAGTCTTGAAAAAACGTTTCGCTTTAGTTTTAAACTCTACAAGAGTCATGCTCTTTCTTATAGTAAGCGGAAGCGTGTTAAATGTGCGTGCTCCATTTATGCGAAAGCTACCTTGGTATTTACTAGTTTTAGCTAGAGGAATGCGCAGCAGGTCTCGATGTCTGGTATGATAACTGTGTATTTCTCTAGCATACCTAAATTCTCCAATGAGATATTGTGGGGCCAAGCCATTAATAGATTTGAAAACTAAGATAGACTTTAGATAGTCCCGCCGCTTTTGCAGGTCGGGCCAGCTGAAGATATTCGGTAATTCGACAAACTCAACAATTCTGCCTTCAATGATACTTGCAGCCCGCCGATGGAGTTTGTCTAGGTATGCTTTGTTACCCAATCCACAGCTGTCCCAAACACTGCAACAATAGTCAAAAAGTGGTAATTGACACAGTTGAGTTGTTAAAGCTTTAGCCGCCTTCAAGTTTAGATTGCCAAAAATTGTGATAGCACGATTTAGCGCTAATGTCGAAAAACTATTGGGGAATTTTTGGCGGATATCGCTTTTTAAAAATCTCGTCGAAGACGATTGGGTGTAAGTGATAGCTTGCACACAAGGAGGCGGTTAAAACTTTTCCCTGAGAACGTAACAGTGTCAGATTTGCTGCTCACTAACAGAAAAATTAAGATCGAGGCAAATCTAAGTTTGAAGTCATTCTACTAAAGAAACGGTCAATGAAAACTTGTATTCGTCGTTGTATATTTGTAGTAGAATCTTAAGGCCTCAAGTAAGGAGTATTGTAACAGGGTAAGCCATCCATTAACTATCCCATTTAGCTAAATAAAATTGTTCTTGTTGTTGAAAGTGATTCAGTGTTTAACTGCTGCCGTTTGTTTGTATTTTCAGATATCAAAGCACGAAACACAAGCTAAAGAACAGAACCTAATCTGACTGTACACTGTTGAAGCTAATAAACATTGTTGAACCAGAACAGAGTTTGCAAACGTTAAACCAGTGCGCCAGCGTTCCCGTTTTAGGAGGCATTGGCCCATTCAAAAAAACAACTAAGACTCGATTTCACCTTAGTACGCATGCGCAAGAAATTTTCTTCGAAAAATACTAAGTCTCCATTTTAAGTCAGTGCGCATGCGCGAAAAAATTTATTCGAAAAAAATTATAAGTCTCTATTTTGCCTTACTGCACATGCCCGAATATTCTAGCAAGCACTGGTTAAATATTTGCACTCTCTACTTGCAGTCTCCTTTCTCTATTTGCATAACGAGTCTTCCTACTAGCACTCTGTTCAAATTGGCCTAATTTTCCCGCCAAAAGACTTAGAAAAATACCAGGGCGCCAAATACGCATGCGCCAATTTTTTTTTTAATTTCTAGGGTGACCCCTGTTCAAATGTTGGCAATTTTCCCGCCAAAAGACTTAGAAAAAATACGGCGTGCCAGATACGCATGCGCCGTTTTTTTTTTAAAAAATTCAAGGGGTAATGTTCATTAAAATACAACTCATTTTCTTCTCTTTCATTTCTTTATTTGCATCTCATGTATACTAAGTACTTGTTCACAAGGTTCATATGAGTTACTAATAAAGCAGCTAATTTACATGACTTGTGTTATTCTAATTCTTATGCGTCCTATTTACAAAGCTTCTGAATAATGTAAAGTGACAAGCGTTGCTTTGTCTGCAAGCCAAGTGAAATCCTCAATTCACACTGGAGCTTTTGTTGCCGCTAACACTCCAGCATGAATTAAGGTTTGACTTGACTCGCAAACAAAGCAAAGCTTGTACTTTACATTTCTAAGTCTACAATGCGATGACAAGCGTTGCTTTGTCTGCAAGCCAAGTGAAATCCTCAATTCACACTGGAGCTTTTGTTGCCGCCAACACTCCAGCATGAATTAAGGTTTCACTTGACTCGCAAACAAAGCAAAGCTTGTACTTTACATTTCTAAGTCTACAATGCGAGAACAAGCTCCACTTCATCAGCACGCCAAGATAAATTCTCAATTTACACCGGACTATTCTTTTCCTTGAAGTGCTGTTTGCCTTCAAGTGCTCCGGCAGAAATTGGTTTGCAAAACAAAGTGAAGCGAGCAGCTCACATCTCTCAGTCTACAACGTAATGTGGAGCTTTACTTCACTGCTCGTCAAGTCAAATTCTCAATTTACCCCGGAGTCTCAACACTGTTTCCCGCTTCCAAATACATTTACGAGAAAACTCCAGCATAATTTGAGAGATGACGTGGCTCGTTAACAGAGTTAAGCTCCCATCTTACTTAATTACTTTACGAGAGTAGGATTCCGTAGGATTCTTCCACGCTGCACGAGTTTTGAGCTGCGAAATTGAATGTCTAAAATAGAAATTGCCAATTCTGCCAAGAGATGCGCCAAAAACTAAAAAATTAAGCACTATACAAGGCAACATATTTTCCGAAACAGAAGTCACCATCCCTAAAATTTTGGTTATTTGCAAATTTTAGAGCGCATTTTTTAGCTGTACTTTTAGCGAATATGCTGCTTAAACCGTGGAAGGATCCGCTGGCTGTCGTTACCAAATATTAGAGCTTAAGAAATCACAACCGGTAACTTCATAGAAAGGCAGCTAAAACTAAACTAATCTGCACATTTTAACGCCGCGGTTTTTTCAGCGAGAAAAGTTCTTAGCTTGTTTTGGTTTAATGATTAATATGCCAATCCAGCTTAAAGAAAAGAAAAATCTATACTTCAGTTGATTTGTGGTAAACTGGTGCGAGGTTTCCGTCGTGATTTCTTCAAAGCTCTGTGCAATAAGTTGAGGCTAAAGTGATTAAGGTGCGCCACCCAAGACTGATAGCTATTTCTAGGCGGCTCTCTCGCTAGCGGCGGATGGAAGAAAGACGCCATTAACCCATTGAGTTGCACAATGAAGCTCTCGGCTTTTTGAAAGCTACTGAACAATACTGTACTGTGGTACAGTTTGTTTTACTATATAGTGTGATTTTAACTTTTTCATCTGTGGATCAAACCATGCAGTGTGACCATTATTTGAAAAGCTACTGAACAGTACTGTACTGTGGTGCTGTTTGTTTTACTATACAGTGTGATTTTAACTTTTTCATCTGTGGATCAAACGATGCAGTGTGATCATTTTTTGTAAAGCTACTGAACAGTACTGGGCAAGATTTCCGCGCAGGTCCCTACTTCATTATGCATGCAGCAGATGAATTGTTTGGGGTAATGCACATGTAAACATTCCTTGTTATTGCAGAATGAAACAGTATGGCTACAGCATGCAAATGAAGTAGGGAACTGCGCGGAAATCATTCCCAGTACTGTACTGTGAAACTGTTGGTTTTACTATATAGTGTGATTTTAACTTTTTCATCTGTGGATCAAACCATGCAGTGTGACCATTCTTTGTAAAGCCACTGAGCAGTACTGTACTGTGGTACTGTTTGTTTTACTATACAGTATGGTTCTAACTTTTTCATCTGTGGATCAAACCATGCAGTGTGACCATTCTATGTAAAGCTACTGGACAGTACTGTACTGTGGTACTGTTTGTTTTACTATACAGTGTGGTTCTAACTTTTTCATCTGTGGATCAAACCATACAGTGTGACCACTCTTAGTAAAGCTACTGAACAGTACTGTACTGTGGTGCAGTTTGTTTTGCTAGACAGTGTGGTTCTAGCTTTTTCATCTCCGGATGAAACCGGCAGTGTGAGCATGCTTTGTAAAGCTACTGAATAGTACTGTACTGTGGTACTGTTTGTTTCACTATACAGTGTGGTTCTAGCTTTTTCATCTGTGGATCAAACCATACAGTGCGATCATTCTTTGAAAAGCTACTGAACAGTACTGTACTGTGGTGCAGTTTGTTTTGCTATACAGTGTGGTTGTATCTTTTTCATCTGTGGATCAAACCATGCAGTGTGATCATTCTTTGTAAGGCTACTGAACAGTACTGTACTGTGGTGCAGTTTGTTTTGCTATACAGTGTGGTTCTAACTTTTTCATCTGTGGATCAAACCATGCAGTGTGACCATTCTTTGTAAAGCTACTGAACAGTACTGTACTGTGGTACTGTTTGTTTTACTATACAGTGTGGTTCTAACTTTTTCATCTGTGGATCAAACCATGCAGTGTGACCATTCTTTGTAAAGCTACTGAACAGTACTGTACTGTGGTGCAGTTTGTTTTGCTATACAGTGTGGTTCTATCTTTTTCATCTGTGGATCAAACCATGCTGTGTGATCATTCTTTGTAAAGCTACTGAACAGTACTGTACTGTGGTACTGTTTGTTTCACTATACAGTTTGGTTCTAGCTTTTTCATCTGTTGATGAAGCCGGGAGTGTGATCATGCTTTGTAAAGCTACTGAACAGTACTGTACTGTGGTGCAGTTTGTTTTGCTATACAGTGTGGTTCTAGCTTTTTCATCTGTGGATGAAGGCGGCAGTGTGATCATGCTTTGTAAAGCTACTGAACATTACTGTACTGTGGCGCAGTTTGTTTTGCTATACAGTGTGGTTCTAGCTTTTTCATCTGTGGATCAAACCATACAGTGTGATCATTCTTTGCAAAGCTACTGAACAGTACTGTAGTGTGGTACTGTTTGTTTCACTATACAGTGTGGTTCTTACTTTTTCATCTGTGGATCAAACCATGCAGTGTGATTATTCTTTGTAAAGCTACTGAACAGTACTGGGCAAAATTTCCGCACAGGTTTCTACTTCATTATGCATGCTGCAAATGAATTATTTAGGGTAATGCACATGTAAGCATTCCTTGTTATTGCATAATGAAACAGTATGGCTACAGCATGCATAATGAAGTGGGGAACTGTGCGGAAATCATTCCCAGTACTGTACTGTGATACTGTTGGTTTTAATATATAGTGTGATTCTAACTTTTTCCTGTGGATCAAACCATACAGTGTGATCATTCTTTGTAAAGCTACTGAACAGTACTGTACTAGTGGCGCAGTTTGTTTTGCTATATAGTGTGGTTCTAGCTTTTTCATCTGTGGATCAAACCATGCAGGATGACCTATCTGTGGAAAATTACTGAATAGTACTGTATTGTGGCCTTTTTGTTTTACTATACAGTGTGGTTCTAGCTTTATCATCTATGGATTAAACCATGGAGTGTGACCATTGGAAAGCTACTGAACAGTGATGTGCTGTACGTACAGTATACATAATGCTCCATAAACCAAAGATGAAGGAAAGATTCCAGCATTGTGCAACTCAAGTTTATCGCGCGCTGTTTCAGTTTAGTACACTTTGTGTGGCACACCTTAAAGTAAGGTAAGCCTCAAGAGTTTTATCTGAATCCCTACCAGGAGCCCATGGTCATGGGTTCCTGTCCCAACCGATCCTCTTACTTTAGGGTCCTAGCGCAATTTGGCTGTACTAACGAGAACATTAAATGTGAGAATTTTCTTACTAAAGAACTAGTTTTGCATCCAGTGTTACCGGTTCTCTGTTAGTGCATTACAAACATTTTCGCAAAGCCAAGTGAAGCATTTAGGCCTCAAAGAACGCTTAGGTGAAATTCGTCCAGGAATTCAGTTGTCCCTCTTGAGGCTTTGAATATTAAAATATATCATCTGCTAGTTTATGCAAGGTTCTTTAGAGAGGAACTTCGAAACAAACACTGACGACTGAGCCAGACGAAATGACGCTGTTTGTTCAGTGCATTGCCTTAAGCGTAGAGCAGGTCGCACCGTGGAGTCACTTTTATCAAGAGTCAAGGTTCCATTTGTTAAGCATCTAAATCAAGTCTTAAGTGAACTTATTGTCAAGGCACGTGTGTGGGACAGACACTTTGGACAAGAGAAAATAAATGAATTAAAAAAATATCAGCTCGACAGGTTGTAATAATATTATTTTTAACTCCTTAAATCGTCCTGAAGTCTTGATGGGAGACTGGTCATTTTGCTCAATTTTGTGGACAGAGTTTTTGATGACAATTGTCAAACATGAAATAAAATATAATATATAATAATCAGATCTTCAAACGTTGTAACTGAAATTCAACCTTGTCTTACGGCGTCCTTGGAAAGTATTGATTCAAGAGAGTTTTATTCGTTATAAATCTCTTTCTCGGCGGATAATTTTTCTTACTTGGATTATATCTTTGCCTAGGGTAGCACGGCTAATGCTACATTTTAGAAAGGAAACCCATTTTGTTTTTTGATTTGAAAAATCGTTTTCTTCCAATTCAAAAGGTATAAATTTGAAGGTTTACCGACTGAGGCCTGATTTACACAGTACGGTGATCTCAAACGACATTCAAAAGCAACTTTTGATGACTTGGCTTGTCTTGTGTACTGAAAATATCGTTTCACACGTCGATGTAATAGCATGATTTTCTTAGCCTGAGACATTTTGCAGAGTTTTGAAAACAGTTTTTTGTACTTAAGTTATTTGTAAATTATGGACGAAGATTTAGGTTTATTATAGATAATATTATTTGTGCTGTTTTTAGATCTTTTTCAAGACTGTCCTGTGCATAAGCAATTGGCTCACCACGCATTGTAAATCGTCCGTATGACACGTGCAAGAAAAGCGCGCGTCGACTAAAACAAAAGTTTCCCGCCACTGTGATCTGGGCGGTACTTTTGCTTCATGCTTTGGGTTTGAAATTATGCAGTTTCACAGGCGCTGTAAATTACTCGTTGGCCGCACCTTTGATAATACTAGCCTTAACTGGCATAATGGTTTGCTCAAGTTCCTCTCTTAACCTTACATATCAAACTTTTCAAGTTTAATAAAAATGTTCTACCTTTGAAGCCATTAACTAGATTCCTTGTCTCTGACCAGAAGGGAAAACCATGATTCCTGTCTTTAGTGGAGAGCGCACTGTCGACTTCGGAGGGACTTTCACGTGAACCCTGGAATAGATGTGATGAAAAAAATTAAGTCAACAATGTTTTATTTCACGTTTGTAAATAATATTTCTCATTGTTTATATGCACAGGAGTGAAAATAACAGGCCTCCATTGTTTATGGTGACATCACAAATTAGCATCCTTAACAGAATCCAACAAAGAGAGACTGTTTCCCTTGGGAATTAATTTTTTTGGGTAGAGCTCCACCTCTTGATTTTTCGTGCTCCGAATTTTTGAGGTGTGTACGTTTAAAATCAGGGTATTCCAGTAAATAGAGTTCAGCGAAATTAAACAAACTCGGGAAACCTTAAAAAAGGTCTTAAGTGATATTTTTCGAGGCGAATATTTTTGCACGTGCATTGACCTAAACAGTTCATCTACAAACGGTATGCCTGATAGTGGGGTGATTCAGAAATTGAGTACGTAAATCTAGCAAAAATTGAGACAAGCTCTATAGCAATGTACTTTGATTAACCAGAGAACATGAAATTGCCTATGTCATGTCAGACTGAAAGAGTTCTTGCAGTATGCGGAAGAACGGACATTGATTAAGCACCAGTAAACAGAGTTTTTTTGGTAAGATTTCCGCACAGGTCCCTACTTCATTGTGCATTCTGTAACTATACTATTTCGTTCTTCGAACACAAGAAATATTTGCACGTGCATTACACCAGACAAGACAGCTTCAGCATGCATAATGAAGTAGGGACCTGTGCGGAAATCATTCCGTTTTTTTTTTTTCAATAAATGCAATGATTTTAGATGTATCTAGGTATGGGTAAAATGGTGCTATTTATTAGAATAAGGGTTTTTTGTTTTACCATTTAAGTGCATGAACTTGAACAGGTCCACAGGTCCACTGCTTGATGCTTGACTTCACGACTTGTCCACCGTAAAACGCATCTATCTGTTGACCTTAAAAAAAAATCGCAAACTTATTATGACGCATGTTAAAATGATAATATTTACAAGCAGTGGTCGAACAAGAAATACTGCTCAAGGTAAGTGAGGAAAAGATTTGCCCTTCCACGTCTGATTTACCATTATTCATTTTCACTCTTAATCTTTCATACTCAAGCTTTTTTTCCGAATTTTTTTTGCACGTCTTAGAGAATGGCTAAGCAAAACTCTGAATTATTTGGCATTTTTCCGCATACGTTAGCAGTATTTCCAACTTATACCTACTCCTTTGTGAAGTTACAAACATCTATTCGATTGAAACTGAATAAACGATCAAAGAAACGAGAGGTACAAAAATTGAATTTATAAACAGCCAGACTCACCTTCACCAATAATGCATTCTTTCTCGAGTAAAACTCAAGTTAAGTTCCAAACCGGTCTACTTTGGGACTGTGGAAAGAAACATTCTTTATTAGCAACTGAAAATGCATAACGGTGCAAAAGGTTTAATCTTGTACCTTTGTCCCGACAAAAGCTGAAGGTTTTGTTATCGAAAACCTTCAGGGAAGATAATTAAATGGTTGGGCTATTATCAAGTTCAACTGCCACGAAAGGTAAAACAAAGTTGCAACTTACTATATAATTAGCTCAGTTTTTCTGCAATTATGCAGCGTTTTTAAATCCTTTCGATAGAAGCCATGAAGCTCGACCGCACGTTAGAAAGCTAACGAAGACTTGCTCCTAGTTGTTTTCGTTTGTTTTAAAATATTTCCCAAATAGAAATTTGGAAACTACCTTCGACTTCCGTACAAGGTCCTTTCTGGAAGAAAGAAGGCTAATTGAATACAATATTTCTGCTTACCTCCGCAGGAAACCAAGAAGAATATTCTGTCATTTTCTTTCTTCGGTCGTCCACTACCGCGTGATCGTCTACTACCGTGTTAGTATCAGCATAGACATTTTCAGACAGAGTTTTGGACAAAGCGTTCTGTTCTTGAAAGTTTCCTTTCAAAGCGCAGCCCGTTTACAGGTTTGAGGAAGGAAATTTGGTCTTAGAGAAACCGTTTTCTCTCCACCTCGTGCTTTGGAGGCTGCAGGCGGTGACAGTGAAAAACAGAATGAATAATTAATTTGACAATATTTTGCATAACAAATCTCCCGCCAAACAGGGGAATGCACGATATAACTTCTCACTGACGAGGGGAGGGTGAGGAGGAAAGACGCCAGACTACCTTTGAGGGGAGGGTTGGGGGAAAAGACATTTCAATGGATAATATAAAGAAAATGTGCCAATTTTGCTCGTGCAAGTTTTTCAGTCTTTGAAAAATTCACTTGTGTTTATTTATTTCAAATTGCATTCGAAATTATTTTATTACCCATACAAACAACCAAATTCGATAAACTCCACTAGTTAGACCAGGAGCCCATTTTTAGATCGTCTTTCCCGCGAATTGATTCGGGAGAGTCAATCGCAAGCTAGTGCATGATTGATATGTAGCATGATCTGTAGCGACAACGAACATAGCCGACATACACGAGTCTTCATAGGAGTGTTCGTACAGCATTTCTGACGATAGTCAAGGTATTTACACAGAAAATAGTAGCTCCGATGAGATAACTGAGACAGCGGAAACAACTTATTTCGCAGGAGTGGCCGCTCTAAAAATAAACTTACTTGTGAAAACGCCGTTGTATGAACCTATAGCAGAGTCACGCTCCGGGTAATGGGCTCCTGGTTAGACTTAATACAAAAATTTGCCCAAAAATAATGTACAAAAATGACAACATACAAATCAAGGTGCAAAATTAAAATGAACTTTATCAGCAAAACTACATTAAAGAATAAATCAGGAGATAAAAAAAAACTATAGGTATCTAATTTTCATCACGTGCTATCATGAGGAGCTTTACCCTTCGCAGGAATCAGCGGGAATCTTCCTGCGCGACGACTGCGATGTGAGAAAATAATTACATTAGCGGTCAGAAATTATGTCAACAATTGTCATTTCTTGGTATCAGGTTATTTGAAATCAGTAGATGAAGGCCAGAACAGGATAGTTAATGGTTTACTTTGTTTAGCAGCGAGATGCTTTTGCAATAAAGACAAATTATTTTCGTCTTTCGCGCCAACACATGTGTCACGCACTCGGGAGAGGACGAGAGAATTTTCTCTCCAACGTATTTATGGCTCTTGTCTTAGCCAGAGGAAAAGATGGTACCCTCTGTCTATTGAACTTGTGGGCCGCATAGTCAGTCAGTTTGTCAAAGGTAAGATTTTTGAGACGTTTTCAAGCGAAATCAGTCGTGTTAAAATTGGCGATTTATGGCGGGAAAATAGAGTCCGAGTGGTTTTCAGTAGAAAGCTCAGAAAAAGCTTAGACCATATGTTTTTTTGGTCTCCTTGGTGGCTCGCCTCAAGCAGTCTTCGATGAGAGAAAGCTGATTTTTGTCGTGCAATGGTATTGAGCGCGTCGAGGACACGATAAACAATCTTGATGTCAAAGGCTACAGTGTGAGCTCGGCGATCGACGCTCGAACACATCAAACCTCGAAAGTGTCGCGAAAATTTCGCTTGGACCGATCTCTAAGGGGAGAACGGTTTGCAGCGTTGTTTTAGAGGAGATACAAAAGGCCTTTCACTCTTCTTAAGGAGGTTTTGGAACCATTCTGGGCTGTGAGTTTATTTAGGGTAATCATGAGCACCAGTTGGCTGTGAGTTTAGCAGTTTCAGAAGCCGTGGAGATTGTTGCCGAAAACAAATGACTCAAGGCTGCAGCAGCCTTGGCGTTTAAGCAAAATGTTAAGCAAAAGCAACAGATTGCCATGCGAGCGCCAGATTGGTTGCAAGTTTATGTCATACTCGAGACAAAGTTACCAGGCAAACTTGTTAAATCTTGCAAGAAGTGGGGTAAGTTCATTTTTTATTCGTTTGAGATTGTTGTGGTTTTAATTCTTTGATTTAAGCTCATTTGTTCGAGATTTCTAGTCTCATTTTGTACTTCAAAGAGCAAGTAATGTTCATTCTAGCTGTTAATGAAACTATAGGCATGTCTAATAAACAAATATATTCCATGTTGTAGTGTCTGTTCACTGTTTGGTAATTGATCACAGATTACGTTACATTGCGGAAAGAACAAAATAGTGATACATTCATTGCGCAGCAGAACCACTGGGGCATTGATTTGCTTGTGGTTAAATTTAACTTTTATACAAATTCATGTCAATAACACTTTCAACTAATAATCAGTGAAAATCTAATTATTAATCTGCTGTTTCCTTGGGTAAATTTTACCTGGCACAGCAGAACCACTGGGGCATTGATTTGCCTGTGGTTAAATTTAACTTTTATACAAGTCATGTAAATAAAACGCTCAACTAATAATCAAAGAAAATCTAATTATTAATCTGCTGTTTCCTTGGGTAAATTTTACCTGGCGCAGCAGAACCACTGGGGCATTGATTTGCCTGTGGTTAAATTTAACTTTTATACAAGTCATGTAAATAAAACGCTCAACTAATAATCAAAGAAAATCTAATTATTAATCTGCTGTTTCCTTGGGTAAATTTTGCCTGGCACAGCAGAACCACTGGGGCATTGATTTGCCTGTGGTTAAATTTAACTTTTATACAAGTCATGTAAATTAAACGCTCAACTAATAATCACTGAAAATCTAATTATTAATCTGCTGTTTCCTTGGGTAAATTTTACCTGGCGCAGCAGAACCACTGGGGCATTGATTTGCCTGTGGTTAAATTTAACTTTTATACAAGTCATGTAAATAAAACGCTCAACTAATAATCAAAGAAAATCTAATTATTAATCTGCTGTTTCCTTGGGTAAATTTTACCTGGCACAGCAGAACCACTGGGGCATTGATTTGCCTGTGGTTAAATTTAACTTTTATACAAGTCATGTAAATTAAACGCTCAACTAATAATCACTGAAAATCTAATTATTAATCTGCTGTTTCCTTGGGTAAATTTTACCTGGCGCAGCAGAACCACTGGGGCATTGATTTGCCTGTGGTTAAATTTAACTTTTATACAAGTCATGTAAATAAAACGCTCAACTAATAATCAAAGAAAATCTAATTATTAATCTGCTGTTTCCTTGGGTAAATTTTGCCTGGCACAGCAGAACCACTGGGGCATTGATTTGCCTGTGGTTAAATTTAACTTTTATACAAGTCATGTAAATTAAACGCTCAACTAATAATCACTGAAAATCTAATTATTAATCTGCTGTTTCCTTGGGTAAATTTTACCTGGCGCAGCAGAACCACTGAGGCATTGATTTGCCTGTGGTTAAATTTAACTTTTATACAAGTCATGTAAATAAAACGCTCAACTAATAATCAAAGAAAATCTAATTATTAATCTGCTGTTTCCTTGGGTAAATTTTGCCTGGCACAGCAAAACCACTGGGGCATTGATTTGCCTGTGGTTAAATTTAACTTTTATACAAGTCATGTAAATAAAACGCTCAACTAATAATCACTGAAAATCTAATTATTAATCTGCTGTTTCCTTGGGTAAATTTTACCTGGCGCAGCAGAACCACTGGGGCATTGATTTGCCTGTGGTTAAATTTAACTTTTATACAAGTCATGTAAATAAAACGCTCAACTAATAATCAAAGAAAATCTAATTATTAATCTGCTGTTTCCTTGGGTAAATTTTGCCTGGCACAGCAGAACCACTGGGGCATTGATTTGCCTGTGGTTAAATTTAACTTTTATACAAGTCATGTAAATTAAACGCTCAACTAATAATCACTGAAAATCTAATTATTAATCTGCTGTTTCCTTGGGTAAATTTTACCTGGCGCAGCAGAACCACTGGGGCATTGATTTGCCTGTGGTTAAATTTAACTTTTATACAAGTCATGTAAATAAAACGCTCAACTAATAATCAAAGAAAATCTAATTATTAATCTGCTGTTTCCTTGGGTAAATTTTACCTGGCACAGCAGAACCACTGGGGCATTGATTTGCCTGTGGTTAAATTTAACTTTTATACAAGTCATGTAAATTAAACGCTCAACTAATAATCACTGAAAATCTAATTATTAATCTGCTGTTTCCTTGGGTAAATTTTACCTGGCGCAGCAGAACCACTGAGGCATTGATTTGCCTGTGGTTAAATTTAACTTTTATACAAGTCATGTAAATAAAACGCTCAACTAATAATCAAAGAAAATCTAATTATTAATCTGCTGTTTCCTTGGGTAAATTTTGCCTGGCACAGCAGAACCACTGGGGCATTGATTTGCCTGTGGTTAAATTTAACTTTTATACAAGTCATGTAAATTAAACGCTCAACTAATAATCACTGAAAATCTAATTATTAATCTGCTGTTTCCTTGGGTAAATTTTACCTGGCGCAGCAGAACCACTGGGGCATTGATTTGCCTGTGGTTAAATTTAACTTTTATACAAGTCATGTAAATAAAACGCTCAACTAATAATCAAAGAAAATCTAATTATTAATCTGCTGTTTCCTTGGGTAAATTTTACCTGGCACAGCAAAACCACTGGGGCATTGATTTGCCTGTGGTTAAATTTAACTTTTATACAAGTCATGTAAATTAAACGCTCAACTAATAATCACTGAAAATCTAATTATTAATCTGCTGTTTCCTTGGGTAAATTTTACCTGGCGCAGCAGAACCACTGGGGCATTGATTTGCCTGTGGTTAAATTTAACTTTTATACAAGTCATGTAAATAAAACGCTCAACTAATAATCAAAGAAAATCTTATTATTAATCTGCTGTTTCCTTGGGTAAATTTTACCTGGCACAGCAGAACCACTGGGGCATTGATTTGCCTGTGGTTAAATTTAACTTTTATACAAGTCATGTAAATTAAACGCTCAACTAATAATCACTGAAAATCTAATTATTAATCTGCTGTTTCCTTGGGTAAATTTTACCTGGCGCAGCAGAACCACTGGGGCATTGATTTGCCTGTGGTTAAATTTAACTTTTATACAAGTCATGTAAATAAAACGCTCAACTAATAATCAAAGAAAATCTAATTATTAATCTGCTGTTTCCTTGGGTAAATTTTGCCTGGCACAGCAGAACCACTGGGGCATTGATTTGCCTGTGGTTAAATTTAACTTTTATACAAGTCATGTAAATAAAACGCTCAACTAATAATCACTGAAAATCTAATTATTAATCTGCTGTTTCCTTGGGTAAATTTTACCTGGCGCAGCAGAACCACTGGGGCATTGATTTGCCTGTGGTTAAATTTAACTTTTATACAAGTCATGTAAATAAAACGCTCAACTAATAATCAAAGAAAATCTAATTATTAATCTGCTGTTTCCTTGGGTTAAGTTTACCTGGCGCAGCAGAACCACTGGGGCATTGATTTGCCTGTGGCTAATTCTAACTTTTATAACTTTTGTAGAGCCAAACTGTTTAACTCAAACAAACCAAGCGAACAAAGGTCTGAACAATCACACCACGCTCCAGGATATGCGCCAGGCCTGTCAATACCTTCAACCCCCTTCATGCACCGAACATTTTTAAACCCCCCTGTCCCCTCTGGTTTTTTCTACTGGTCCGTCCCATACTCTTCCAAGTTAGATATTTGGCCATATTAAAATAGTTGAGTAGCCTACTTTAGGTCGTAATTTGCGAGGAGTATTTATCGCATTATTACTGTTATGAAGACGAGTTCTTGCTACCCTGAGATATTTTTCAATTGCATAGGCGACCTGAATTTTTTGTGTCGTGTTACTGGACCGTGTAAAGAGTCCCATAAACAGTATTCACAAGGAATGCGGTCCGTCCGCACTTTGTCCCGAAAAAATTAAAAACGTTGTCGATCCGCTGGAATGCGTTCTTAACTGAAGACTTAATTATTATTTTTAGAGTTCCACTTTCGTTTAGCCAGTCCTTAATTTGACTTTTCCGTTCGTGAATATATAAGAATTTATAGATCTCATCTTGGTCTTAAAGAAGATCAACATTTCTAGTTGTAATATTGTGGCCGGCTATGAAATGTTTGGCGCTCTCAGTTAAGCAAAAGTATTTTAGCTGTCGGAAACTACTGGCAATTGTTTTCCCTAAGTTCAGTAAAGGTAGTTGTATAACTTGGCTTTGAGTCTCATTTTGTTTGAAGCTACATATATAATGCACTTAAGTTGTGCAACATTGGACGGAAATTTTTCGTCCGAAACTTTGTTCCAATTATCCATTACTCACTTAGTTTCCCAACTTTAATCGCAAAACCACCGAAAAATTTATAACAACATCACCTTTCTGTTAGGCGTAGACTTGCTCGTATCCCTTAAGTTTTTTCTTTTATTTTTTTGCTCGCAAGGTTAAAATGCGGCATCCCGGTAAAATGTTCGCGGGGAATTTTCTTTTTACCGGCTGAAAGCGATAAAAAGTCGAAATATAACGCCGCATCAGAAATGGATCTGTCATTATCTACACCTTAACGCCTCATCAATATGTTCGGATTTATGCCGGCTTTAACACCTTTCTCTGGCATAATGGTACTGATCTGGTTCTTCAAGGGTTAATGTTACCAAAAACACCCCGCTGTTTTGGTAAACGAATTTTACCAAACCAGCGGGGTACTACATTCCTGAGAAGGGTAAAGCTCGTCATGTATTTAAAATGTCTCAGAAGTGACCAGCAATCTAAGCCTATTTTTAACCCCATAAAAAGACCACCAAAAATCAGCCTAATTTTAGACCCCAAAATGACCAAAAAATCAGCCCTTTTACGCCCCAAAATGACCACCACCCAAAATGATCACCAAATTCAGCCAACTTTATCTACCCCCCACCCCCCCCCCCCCCACAAAAGAAATGACCACCAACCTGAGCCTGTATTTAGTCAGCCTTTCTTATTCCTTAAAATGACCAACACATTTAGCTTGTCTTTAGCGCTCCAAAATGACCATCAAAATCAGCCTAGCTTTATCCCCCCAAGAGGACCACGAAAATTAGTCAATTTTGAACCCCTCAAAATGACCACGAAAATAAGTCAATTCTTAACCTCCCAAAATGACCACCAAAATCAGCCAACTTTACCCCCCCCCCAAAAAAAAAAAAAAAAAATTATCCTTGAAGTCGGTCTTTTTTATTCCCCAGTGCCAAATAACTATCAAAGTCAGCCCATTTTCAACACCCAAAAACGACCACCAAAAATTGCTCTTAAAACGGCCTATTTTCAACCATTTGGCAATGGTTGTTTATCCATGGATGTCTTGAATGTAATATGAAGGTCTTTTTTGACTGTGCAATAGTTTTTCAATTCAGTTGAAAGCTCACGTTCTGCTCTTTGCATTACCAATATGATTAAAAGCCTCATGTAAATCTATACAATAAAACACAACCTTATAATCCATATACAATCTATATACGATATTAATTCAAAGCTGCAAGCTTGTGGGGTCGTGTGAAAAAGTTTGCAATCAAATAAAAATACTAAACATTTCTAATTTTTGGAAATAAAATCGTTCAATAATAAAGTTACAGTAGAAAGACTCTTAAAATCTCTGCTCAGTTTGATACTAAAACCAGCAAATTTATTTGAAGTTTTCTGTCCATTGAGTGGAATAGATTCTATAGCCTACAACTTTAAAGTCTACTTTAAATCTCCTTGTAATATTATTTATTTACAGACACATTCATCATAATAAGGTATCGATACCTTATACAGTGTAGCGTCCGTTTCATTCTTTTCTATTAAGTTAGATAAATAGTTTATTTTCCATTGAGAGCTCTGACGAAGGGCTAACGCTGGAAACGTCAGCACCTCCCTTTTACCTTACGGTGGTATAACTTAATTTATCAATTCGTTTGATTATCCAAATTTCTTGTGTTTCAATTCGCCACCGACACAATAAAAATTTATCTCGGGTCACGTGACCTAAGTAAAAGTGTTGTAAGATTTCTTTTTTGTTTATTGCATCCCGACACTATTGGTCTTTTAAAAATTCTCCAAGTTTCACGAGATCGGCTTAAAAACCTTTAATAGAAGCAGGAGCCCATTAATGGGCTCCTGATAGAAGAAATGTTGCCGTGTGGCCATTCAGTCCAAAAGTGGCGGAAGGGGGAAGATGGAGGGTTGCACTTGGGAGGGAGGAGGCATAGGGGGATAAACTGAGTTAAAAGTAACCCAATTGCAAATTGGAGGAAATATTCAGTTTCTTAAGGGAAGTGAGAAAGCTTGTAATTCAAGAGACGATTTCACGTTTCAAGTTATTAGATCTGCCAATCTGTACAGCTATTTACAGCTTTCTCACAGTGTACCATTTATATCTTTTAAAATCAATCTACATTTTCAGTCATTTTCCGACTGTAAACAGCCGTTGTTATGGCCGTTACATTCCTTGAATTTGACACTCATCTTGAGGCAATTTCGGCAATCCTTCCAAAATGTTTTTATCAGTGTTTCAGTGCTTTTAAATTTGATACTTCTTAAAAAAAGTGACTTTTGAATCAATATCGTCATATTTTAGGGTATCATACCACCTAAACTAATTTTTCAGGACAAGGTTTTGGGAGCAACAACAAAAGTCTCATGTATCGTGATGGTGTAGATTTCAACAGTTGTGTATCATTTACCGGCGCGATACATTTCATTTCTGTCCATGAAGTCACGCAATTGCGATCGAAGTTCAAACTCTCAATAAGATGATAAACATGAAAACGGCATCTTTTATTTACCTTGGTTTTATTAAATATTGCTACAGTTCCGTATGGACATATGCTCGGACACGTGTAGAATATAAAGACGAATGTCGGCCAGTCGGGGAGGCAGCGGAACACACAATATCATCTTTGTATATAAAGTTCTTCCCTGGTCAACGTGATTATTAAAAGATCCTGAAGATTACAATCCTATGTCAGCTGCTACAGAGATTTTCCTTAACAACGATGATACATGACTGTATTGAATTTTAGCGGTTGGGATCCTTACGTATTCCATACTCATCCATCAAAAGCCTCTAAAATAGATTCGTTATGTACGGCGTAAAGATGTTTGAAAAATACTCACACGAAACCCCAGTCTAAGACGAGCCAAAAAGACGCCACGCTAAAAGAGTTAAAGCGATAACATCTTCTGCGCCGTTTCCTATTATTTCTCTGAGCTGGATGCCTAACAGGCATCTCTAATTGCAGTGTTTTGTTCGACTTGTTTGGAAACAAAGGCGAACATTTAATCTCTTCGTCTGACCAGGTAAATGGATCGTGTTACGATAAATTTAAAATCGTAAACTTTGTTTCGTAGTATGGTGAAAATTTACATTAACAGAGATAATATCCTAATTCCCTTTTAGCTTTCTGGATTTTGAGACAGGTTTTCAAAAAGAAATTGTTGAGGATGGCTCCAAATACCCAGCCATTAAAAGAAACATTATCTCAAAGTTTATCTGTGAGTGGAGGCAGCCGCTGGATTGCGTGATGTGTAATAATAGGGGTATTTCCGGTTTGGCCCCGTTATCGTGAAATGTTTATCATCAAGTGTTTTGGAGCCAACGTGTCTTACCAAAATGTCACAGCGTATGTGATGAATAAAACGATCCGTGAGACCTATAATAGTACCGCAACTTTGAAATTGTTTCGATTCAAACGCAGCTCTACATCAGCTCACCAAACAGCGAGCAGGGGTCGTCGATTCGCTCTTTAAAAGCTTGGCACTTAAGCTGTTTCTCTCATCTCGAAGGAAAAAAAATTGGCGTACGTTATTAGCCGTATATTACACGTGTGAATCGACTAGTAGTCGTTAGAATCAGTGGCGCCATTAAGAAGTCTATTATTCCAAATTGGTCTGGGAAAGCCATCAAGGAAGTGTAAATAATTCGCAAGCGCCAAAAATTGAAAGTCAAACATTCCCAGAATAGACAGGAGCAATGCTGTCGGTTTTCGTAAAATGCTAGTGTAAACATTGCTGGAAATCCTCAAAGATGGCATTACTGTCATATAGGAGATGAAACCAAGAACGAATGGCGTGAACTCAATGGAACTATAAAAAGATGCGCTTGAGAGCTGTCGACGGAGTTGTAAGTCGAAGTTCTGCGTGAATCTTGGTTGTATTTTGAGTGAAGTCAGCTAACCCACGGCATCCGCCGAGCTGTAGACTATCAGGAGCGATCTGATAAGCGCGGCCCTTGAAAAGCAGCTTAATTACCATCCCAGCTAGAAATTTTACCTGCAAGGATATTTGGGAGGACGCGATTGCAAGCGATAACGAGACATTCCTCTAATGGGGTTTATACGGGCAGATCTTAGCTGAAACGTGCATTCACTCCCAATACACAGAGCCGACGTATTCCTAGAGCGAAGTTCAAGGCGATATACCCATCCAGTTTGGTTTACTCTGGCATCAACTTTGGTTTACAGAAGCCTTTCCAGCTATAATGAGGAATGAATTCGATACAATGTCAAACGAAACGTCATATCCATTCGAATCAGAGATTCAGAATTCTGCGGAGAGTATTCCTGTTTATGCCATTTTCCAACTGTTCCTCTTCACCACTATTTTCATCATTGGTTTCTTCGGTAACTGTATTGTGATCTATGGCGTGCTTCAACAGGGCTCTGCCAAGACTACGAGCAGCTGTTTTATAGCAAACCTCGCTCTCAGTGACTTAGCTGTATTAGTTCTGAGTTTACCAGTCAGTCTCCTACAAGAACTGGCGTCTTGGCCGTTTGGAGAACTCGCTTGCAAGATTTTCTTCCCATTAGGAGACGTTTTTGTGGCCGTCTCAATTATGACCTTAACGGCAATCGCGTTAGATCGCTACCGGGCAATCGTGACGCCGTTCAAAGACCGTTTTAGTAAAAAACAAGCTAAAATATGTCTATCTCTCATCTGGATTCTTTGCTACTTAACTGTAGGACTACCGACAACGTTTCTACTTAAGTTAGTAGTGACAGAAACCGGGGAAAAAATATGTTATCCGTTTTGGAACAATGCTACCGAGCGCCGAATTCACATGGTTCTCATCGCGACTCTTGTGACATTGCCTCTCTTTCTCATTGGGTTTTGTTACATACGCGTCGTTCTAGCGCTTTGGAAAGTTCAGATAATCCATCGCGAAACGACAAAGAACTCTATAGCCATGATGCGACTGGAACAGAAAAGGAAACTGGTCAAAATGCTCATAGTAATTGTGGTTGCGTTCAGCGCTTGTTTGCTGCCGTACATTGTATACGCTCTGTTTCTAGAGTTTGCCGAGAAAGAGCGGTCGTCCTCCGATAATATTGGACTCGTGACAGTTCTGTCGCTTTTGTTTGCGAACAGTGCGATAAACCCTATAATTCTCTGTTCCATGAGCAAAGATTACAGAAAAGGACTTCGACCGTGCGGTTGTTGATAGCCTTGGCAGGAATCGACCCGCTGTGAAGTTAAACGGATACAACCACTGACTGTGTCTACAAATCGTGTTGTTGTCTTTTTGCGGTAGGCTTTCTTGCAAAGAATGGATTATTTTAATGTGTTGTACTCTTGACACTGATATAAAACACCGTTCCAGTTTTGTTACCAATAGATTTTTTAATATGGACCCATTTTATGGGCCACTTGTCCCTGAAGGACAACATTTTCCGTTGTTAATGGCTCCGTGCAGAATGACGCAACAAAGATACGCTTGGGCCGCCGCGAGAGTCTCTGTTAAAAGGTTGTTTGTTATTTGTCGTTATTAAACAATCAGTATGATAGTTTGAGTGGTTTTATGAACGAATCGTTTTAAGGCACAGCAATCTACATCAAACGCAAACTTCATTTGCTTCGAAATTATCTTGTTCCCAAAGTTATGTCTGCGAAGGGCAAACGCATGGTAACATTCATGGTCTAATCCTCTTAATCAACGGCCAAAGCCGTCTCGGCCAACGTCCCTTATCTCACTGGGGAAACGTGTGTTTACTTATCATAAATAATACACAACAAAGCATTCTTGAAACATTGAAGTGCCTCTAATACAAGAGAAGTTCGTATTTTCTGAGTGTTTTCATTGCATAGCTTTTCAAATTGTTTCCAAATGGGCCGACATATGCTAGACTGAGTTATTTGAGTGCGAAGTCGAATGTTGAACGATGTGAAATAGTGGGAGTGAGCTCTCAGACCGCGAGATAAGGCTCTAGAAAGCGGCCACAAAAGCAGCTAAAAATTAAGCGTTCATTTCATTTGAATAAAGGATTTGAGAATGCTTACATAAAACGTAGCAACCGAAGCTTCGATGAAAATTTTCCCTGAAGTACTCAATTTGAAGCAACCACGTAGCTATTTCTACAGTAAACATTATAAGCATATAGCGTGACTTGACTTGGTATACGAAACTGTACAATGGGTTTGCCCTTTAATTCACAATTGTTTATTTTCGAGCTTTTTTCGTGTCTGAAAATGGCCAGTTGCTAATCCCCTTAAATGAGAGCGACAAGAAAGCCATAGTTGGGCCATTTTGAAAAAATTCGTCTGTGAAAAATACTTATTTAAGCAAACGTTCGGTTCATAGTTTTCGACAAAACAAATAGGAAAAGCTACAAGTAGTACCAAATTATACTGAAAGCTTTCCAGAGGATAAAATCGAAGATGCCTCGGGAAACCTAATCGCTTGCTATTAAATTGTGTCACTAAAATCTGTCAGAGCGTTTACGTTGGATTTGTTGGGCTTTCAGCACTCCCTTCTAGCACGCAACCTTTCGCTTACTTGAGAAACATTGACATCGGTTCAGAAACTAAACTTGTCTCTTACTTTTTTTGGCAAAAGGATTTGTTGAGAACGATTTTGTGTTTTTGATAACTCTATAGCTTGCTAATTTACACCACATTCGGCGGCGCTAATCCTGTTGTTTTCGCTCGTGTTCATGCTTGAGGAAAAACCCAAATTTGTCTGTGTCCGCCAGCTGAGCGTGCGGAAATAAAAAATTCACTGTATTTGCCAATAGGTAAAACAAAATTTAGAGCCAATTTGAATAACGATACTAGGATTAAATCCACAGTAAAAGTTTTTTTTTCTATCAACAATTCATTTAAAGAATCCTTACAAACAGCAGTGCTGCCGAAGTACGGCTGCTTCTCAACAAAGAAATTCCTTTAAAGAAAGAAGTAATTAGAAAGACACTAATCTTTTTTATTGCTAAAAGTCATCAATGGAGCTATCTTCTCAGAAAAAAAAACTACACAAAGTTTTCGCAATCTTCGCGGTAAACGTTACGTTTGCAGTTGGAATATGACTGAAAACAGTACATCAGACAACTTGGGCCGGGTTGTTCAAAGCAGGGTTAAGGTAACCCAGGGTTAGTACAAAATTTAAACCAGGATACGAGAGCTTAAAAAGCATACTCAGTATAATTCTTTTAGAATACATATGATAATTGTATTCTCTGAAAAAAGTAGAGAAAGTTATCGTAGAAAATGCTTTTTAACAAGAGGAAAAGAAACCAAGGTTAAAATTTAACCTTGGATTAGCGCTAATCGGCCTTAAAAACTGGCGCTTGGAATACCCAGCGTTTCCTCCGTGGTAGATTTAGTTAATTTAGACTGTTGTACAATGTTAACGAACAGTTAAAGTAGACTTAAAATGACTTGTCTGCACGCACTTATTCCGCGCTACTGAAACAGGCAGTCGAGGAATCAATTTCTTTACGACTTTGGGTAATTAATTTCCCCTTTTAGTTCATTTCGTGGTTTAAGAGTCAAAACTTTGATCTGTAGCAAATTATATCATAAACTGTCTGAGAAGCTATTACAGTTTTCTGCGCCAATTAATTTTTATCATGTTCACTGTAGGGGGAATTTGTATTAATAGGTGAGGAAAGGAAATGGGAATTACATCTCAAACATACCACTCGGAAATTGCGGCAGAAATTGAGCCGGGTTAGGGGTAAGCATGCACAGACGCCAACGAAGGTGTTGAAGCAGAAAAAAGGTTTACCAGCCATAACCTCAGAATTTCTCGCTCAAATACATACTCCTCATTTCCTTATAGTCCAAAGTCCAGTTGTTCACGGTAGTTCGGAGTTGCTGTCGCTTCACAGCGAAAGTCGCTTGAGAGAACACTCACGAACACGAAAAGCAAATTTGAAAATTTCTCTATGTATTCGAAGCAATTTCGCGTTGCTACAATCAGCGCAAGTTGTTTGCAGCGTTTTTCTCCGATAACACCGTAAGACATGTTTCAAAGGCTTATGCGTCCTAGACAAAGGAAAACAAAATCTGTCTCCTGCTCAGTCAGGAATTTGTCATTACAAATTATCTTTCCCACCCACCGAGAGTAACAAGGCGCGGCTTAGAGGTTGACAAGGGAACAAATCAGTGTCTCTTTTGTCAAAACACAATAAGCCGAGTGCAACCAAAAAAAAGCATCGTGTTGGGTCTCGAGTCAACCGTATTTACTTTACCACAAAGATAGATGTCATTTACATACTTCGTTAAATTTGATGTCGTCTTCTTGTCCTCACGGTATAGGCCAAGAATCAATCAATTTGGAAGGAAGAGGCGAGTGACCTGTCGTCAGAAGAGAGTGTTAGAATGTTAATACAAAAATGCAGCTATGCAGAAAAAAGTTGCGTTTTAAAATTGCTCAGTTCTGTATGACACCTGTTTGGCAAAGCGTCAAGTGTTTACAACGATGAAAGTAAAACTTATAGTGTGGACCAAATAATTGCATCTAGAGATGAACCAATGTTGAACTTTAATACTGTTGTAGTATTTAACTTATTTGTCTTTGGAAAGCTACTGAACAGTACTGTACTGTGGTACTGTTTGTTTTACTATTCAGTGTGGTTCTAGCTCAGTTTTCATCTGTGGATTAAACCATACAGTGTGACCATTCTTAACTCAACAGTACTGTACTGTGGTACTGTTTTAATAGAAAGGGTGGTTATAGCTCAGTTTTTCATCTGTGGATCAAACAATTTAGTGTGACCATTCTTTCAAAATCTACTTAGCAGTAATGTTTTCTTTTCTGACGCACAAGCAGTGTTGAATATGCCTTGGAAAAGGTCATGAGATCATTTTTCTTTTTTATTAAAAAGGATTTGTGTGATAAAAATCTGCAAGTTCGAAAACGACGTTTAACTCAGCACGAAAGAGAGTTGTAATGTGCCTTGAACAGATTACTCTCCATCATGTGTCCCTTCGTGTTGGGTTTATTCTACGTTTTACAGAAGCTAGGCACGGAAAATGGTCTTTTTTCCCTTAAAGTTCTACCACAATGTACCTTGAGAGACCCCAGGGGCAAGGAGCGTTTATGTGAAAAGGAGGGCGAGAGAAATAACGAGCACGGAATAATGCGGAAAGCCTTGCGGGCAAATATAATTAGTCGGGTATTCAACTACCAAAACTCATCCAGAACGCTTGCCAGTGTTTGCTTGTGGAGCCTGTCCCGGTTAGCTACATCTTGGTTTCCGTGTGTGTCTCCGTGTCTGCAATGACTCAAATTCTTGAGAAGTCGATAATTGAATTTACTTAAAGAAGGTGCGCGCATTGAATAGCCATATTAATGAACACGCAATGTTTCCTTTCTTTCGCTATGGTTTTCCAACGGTATTTTTTTTTTTTGAGAAGTACACAACAAGTCCAACTTTAAATTTTAATGGTGTTTTTTTTAAAGCAAAACATGCCGAAGCAAATGCTTCTGGGTTTCAAATACAAGGAAATAACTTGTACCACTTGAGTTTAAGTGAAAAAGCCGAAATCATGCGAAAAACGCTTGCCTAATAAACCATTAACGGCCGAATCTACATGTTATCGTCAAAAACGGAAGATAAATTACTTCCGATAACGTTTATCTCGGAATTTTCGAATTAGCTCTTTTTTTCTCGTCATTTGCCAGCATTGTTCTACATTTTTTCTATTTGTCTCGTCATAGCTCTACATTTTTCTTATTTCTTTCGCGCTGTTGCGCAACTTTGCCTGACGCACGGACGTAGGGTATTTCCTTTTGATCTCCTTTACTAGAACATGAAACTGGCCTTCAGGTTTGCGCGCATAAATTGAAAACACCAAGGTACAAATTGATCGTAGTGTGAGATTATCTGCCCTACACAGGAGCAGTCTGAAAAATGAAACCATATTAGCTTTTAAGAGAAAGAAAAGCTCGATAGGCCTAGTTATTTTGATTTCTACACGATTGGTCAGCGAACTCGTCAACTGAAATTGAATTACTCATGTAAACATGTGTTTTCTAATTCCTGCTAACAGGAATTTCCCCGTGGGAGATTTTTCTGTTTAATCAGAAACAACTGCAACATTTCAAGTTCACAGTTTTTGCAACTGGACAAAGTTATCAAGTGTCGACCAAAATTACTTCTCCATTCGATTAGGGATAAAAAGCCATTTTTCATCTGAGGGCAAAACAACAGAGAAGACCTTAAAACATGAAGGGAATTTCCCCATGGACTTTAAAACTTCAGGCATTGGTTACTCCAATTTCAATAAAGAGTTTAAAATTCGGCACAAACTACAAATAGAGATGATTACATTAAGATGAGGTTTACCCTTAAGCTGTTTAACTCTGGTTATACATCTCAAATATTTTGATAGTAATATATCTTAAATATTTTGATAAAAATAACATAGTTCGATTTCAGGGCTATATCTTTCTCTTATCGCAATATGCGTGAATTCTTTGATCTCTTTGTTGTCTGCTCCTTGGATTTCATTTCGATGCCAATAAATACTGTGACAACAAATTGTTATCATTTTGGCCTACTTGGGTGTAGAGTGAAAGACGAAACTACTCTTTCACGTCAAAATAATTCTCTCGTGGGAAACTATGACTTACGACTCCATTTTGGTCGAGGATAAGTAACCAATGAATACGATTGAAATAAACAAACCAAGCTACCTTGTCTAATAGTCGTTCAAACTCTGTAAATATAGAGTTCCAGTTACGATTGCCGCAAACTGACCTTAACAGAACTCAAAAAATATTTTATAAGAGCACACCATTTGATTGGGTGACATATTCCGAGTGTACAAATCCCGCAGTCCAGTTACAGATTTCAAATATTCCTTCTACCACAGTTGTTCACAAAATATTCAAACATTTTCCCGAATTCTAATGAAAGTGATGATGAACGACACAGTCCTATTGCTTTGAGTAACTGCAAGGTGATTGAAGGGCGAACTGGAGTGTACACTTTGGGAAATTTTCAGTACAAGCCGAAATTGATATCAGGCTGAGTGAGTTACTACTGTACTTGGAGTTACTCGCATATTTTACCATAAAAAAAAATGACTAAAACTAGTAATCGTGACAATGAAGAACAAACTAGTACTTAGAAAGCGTTTGCAAAAGAACTGAAAACACATGTGTTTTGTATGTGGATTCCCGCACGATCAAGTTTGGCATTGATGTGATAAGCCGGATTTTTAACTTGAACTAAGTCACTGCATTCATGTCGGTAAAGGAAGATATCGTCTGCATCAGATGTTACCAAGTTTAAAAAGACAGTAATACGAGACTGAAAGGTTTCCTGTGTATCTGATGGTAAGAACTCACGAGAAACAGTCACACTCTACATCCATCTCCGTGACCCATTTTCGAATAAACAAAAAAAAAAAATCGACAGCCCAAAGATGTAAATCAAGCTAAAAGCTTTCTAAAGTGCCAAGGGGACATTTCGGTGGTTCAGATAATGTTTTTACCTCAATAATTTTGAAGGAGCAAAGGGTGCAACGATTTGTGTTCACGCATTTGAAAACGTGCGTGCGATCAGTAATTTGGTTGAGCTACATGCAGTCGTGGAGTTCTTTACCTTACAATAGAAATAATCGTTTTTGCTTCATTTTGCAGCAACGCCAGAGTTCTTTTTTAACTGCACGCTATCAGTGGTTTTCTTTAAATCAACTATACAGTTTCCTTGGGTTAAAAATATCCTTTTATCCTAGATCTCGGTATTTCAGTGTTTGATCCTGTTCACTTTGTTGCTATCTGCTATATGATATCGTTCAGTTATCAGTATCCTCTATATTATCCCACGGTCAGACCTGACCTTGTATCATTGCATTCGTGCTCTCAGATCGACTCAGAAATAATGAAAATGTCGGCTTGTACCCCACTGAGCGCGCGCTTTTTTGATTCATTTCTTGAACTTTAGTCGAAAACATATTGTAGTCAAAGCTACTGAGAATGGCACGTCTCGCTGTTACTAAATGATGTGTTTATTAATCATGTCAAACCTCCTAGACCAAATACCAGATGGTATCAAGGACCTAGCATGAGGTCCGTGGTAGAAAACTATCAGTTTCATTCGTCGAAAACTTATGTTATGAAAGGGATCTAAAGTCAACGCGCATAAAAAAGACCTTCATTTTCCCAGAAAGGTTCGAATGAAGTTGGCGCTGAATCGGATTCAGTTCTTGAATTGATCAAAGCGTTTTCGGAGGGTTTTCTAAATGAAATGCAAGAATACGTAGTATTCATCCGCTCGAACAACAGTTCTGCCTTGTAGTGAATTCTTTTCCTTTAGGTATAAATCAGCCTCGAAATGGAATCGAAACGGGTGGTGTACCAGGCCGACGACGTGCCCGCGATGGCCTGGAATCCTAACCGGGGGGGGGGGAGTAAAAAGAACAATCTTCAGAGTCCCTCCCTTATAGACGTCATGTATCGCACGCGTCTCTACCTTAGTTGCAAGTACAAAGTTCAACCATTCTTCTCCGAGTTAAGAAGTGCGTTCCCCAAAACATTTACAATAAGACATTTTTAGACAAATAGTTCAAAGTCCGTAACTGCACGTTGTACAGTATATTTAAGGAGCCAAACAGCGTTGGATTGAAGAATTTTAGCGCGATGATTAGATAAGACGTCGACCGGACCGGACATAACATTTATTGGCAGCCAAAACACTCTGCTTCAGCATCGCCCTGTAGGATTCAGTACCAAACTTGAATTTCTTCCTCACGAGTTTTACCGTCGCTAGACCAAAATTCAGACTTTGCCCCGGCCTCCCACGAAGAACCATTCTCATTTTCCAAAAACAAACGGAAAAGACGTTGCATTTCATATGTAGCCCTAATAAACTCATGCTGTGCTTTTTTTATACAGTCAAAAATACGTCTCCCTTCACAAGAGCACTGAGTGTAAAAAGAGATTTCTATAAGTAAATGTTTTGACTACCTGCCAGTTAATTCTGTGAAATGTGCCTCTTTTCGCCGGGTATAAAAACAGAGAAAATGTGTCTTGTCTTTATTCACCCGGGTGTTGGTTCAACATGAAGGTGATTCTTTTCGCATTGCCGATCCTGGTTGTTACAAGTAAGTGGACGAATTTCTTTGTTTCCTTAAATTTAAAACACCAAGTCTCAGTTAAACTGCTTCTTCCTTGTCCTTACAAGAAACGATACCATAGAACCTTTCCAAAGAATGGTCACAGTTCATGGTTTGATCCACACATGAAAAAGTTAGAACCACACTGTATAGTAAAACAAACAGTACCACAGTACAGTACTGTTCTGTAGCTTTACAAAGAATGGTCACACTGCATGGTTTGATCCACAGATGAAAAAGTTAGAACCACACTGTATAGTTGAAATATTGCATCAAAATTGAAACAGTATCTTTGTAAATAGTTCTGCACTATTTTGCCTTTTTTCTGCATGAAATGTAATTGTAATGAGTTTATGTAATGTGATGTAATGTATTGAAATGTATGTCTTGTAAATTGTTTGCAGGCCCCCATTTAAACCAGCCTACGCTGAATTGGGTGGCCTGTTGAAATATTGCATCAAAAAAAATTAAAACAAACAGTACCACAGTACAGTACTGTTAAGTAGCTTTACAAAGAATGGTCACACTGCATGGTTTGATCCACAGATGAAAAAGTTAGAACCACACTGTATAGTAAAACAAACAGTACCACAGTACAATACTGTTCAGTAGCTTGACAAATGGCAACACTGCATGGTTTGACCCACAGATGAAAAGGCTGACTGTGTAGTAACATGAACAGAAAGCCGGTACAGAAATGTCCAACTCATTCAGTAGCTTTGAATGGATCCGTCACACAGAAATGCTTTATTGTACATATGGAAAGGAATATTAAAAAGGCTAAAATTCGACTGTAGCAGGGTTACAAAGGAGCAATTTGTTAAAATAAACCTTATTGACCAAGCGCAAAGGCCGTACAGGGAGAATATCAGCCCGAAGTCTTCACAGACCTCGGGCTGATATTTCCCCAGTATGGCCTCGAGCAAGCGTGGTTAATAAGAGATTTATTACGCGACTGGAAACTGCATTTAGATTTTGTGTACTAAAAAAATGTGCGCGCGAAGATTTGCTGAAAATGTTTGTAATTCAAGATCGAAAAAGGGTATTGAAGGGGATTCTATCTTTCTAGCTTTCCCTTTGGGAGTTTTACATTGATTGTTGACAAAAAAAAGTTCATACTTTCCGCCAGCTTGATTTGAAAGACGAAATTACGACTTCAAATCACGCGGGATCTATCGGGACATTACCCGGTCCGATCTGGTAAAATATTGGTCCCCGCGGGCCACAAATTCAAGGAATCGGATTGTTTGATTTTAGTTATTGACCCTCTGAGCTGTCTTAGTCGTGTAATAATACATAATAGTGGATTATATTACTATCTTTCAGTCGCTGTAACCTTTGTGGTTCAGGAGAAGGTAAAAATAAAATAATAGTGCAAATATCTTACGAATTTTTCAAATATTTTACAGTTATCTTGTGTAGGTACAGGCGCTAATTAATGGCTTTATAGAGAACCTACTTTGAATTGATTTCTTGTTTGTTCTTTCAGCTGCGGTGCCGTTTGGTAAGTAGAAGTTCACTGGTTTTGTAATCAGTGAAAATGTGTGAACAAGAGAACATAAGGGACAGAGAGGGACACACCCAGCCCAACCCTTGAGATATGAAAACGTCATAAAAGTTATTTTTGGACACGGAAGTCTGTTTCCCGAGAGGTCCGCATGTCTCGTTGTGATTTTCATGGCTGCTCATGGCGTACCGAGTTGGACTCTTGTTTATGAATTCCGCCTGAATAATCCATATTTAGAAAAACTTATACATATTCAAATACATATATAGTTGTTTCTGGGAAAATATACCAGCAGAAATTGCACCTGACGTGAGAAATCAAAGCGCTTTAAACTAACAATTTCAGACCAATTACTTTAACCAGACATAAACCAAACCCTTCTAGCCCCCCTACTGCGCCCCCCCCCCCCCGTTCTCCCCCTGCAGCGTCGCTAACTATGTTTCTAGGGTCCACAGACAAAATAAAGTACCTCACAGAAGCTTCGATTACAGACTGAAACAACTGAGATTTGAAATTGAATCAAATAGCAGAGATGTTTAACCTTCAACGCAAAATTCCCCCATCCCACCCCCGACAAAACAAGAGCAGCAGTCGCACAAAGACAACATGGCAAAGTAGAACTCGGTATGAACTATTCCTTGGTACCATCACAGACGTAGTCACCAATCAAACAATCAATTAAGCTTTAGGCCAAAAAGTTACCATGCATTCTGCAGGTATAGGCTCTCTAAAAAACACCTAGATATACCAGGAGCTCATCACCAGGAGCGTTGCTATGTGTTGGGTGGTGTCCCCAGCACAGTAGCAGATGTGGTTATTTTTAGAACTCGTATTTCCCGCGAAAACGTTTCGCACGGTCCGTCGCTATCATCCGCCATTATAAAGCGACAGTAGAAATTCGCATCAGAATTTAACATGTACGTAGCACAATTTGATTGGTCGCTTTAATAATATATTTGTTTCCTTTGCCGCGAAATAGAAGTTAAAAATAGCACCATCTACTACTGTGCTGGGACAAAGGGCTGATATGGGAGAGGAACGCTCCCGGTAATGGGCTCTTGGTTATACATATTCAAATAGAGATGGCTAGAGGGTGGGAGAGGTAGCAGTACACCTATGTGCTATTCAAATTTTTACCACAATTGCTACTAATCTCAGAATCTGATTGGCTAATTTGCCGTTGTCGATGAGAGTCTAGACAACGCTGCTCGCTTCAATGTGTCACGCAATTTAATAGCCAATCAGAAACGCTAATTTTTGGAAATAAACCAATCGCATTGCGAGAAAGTTATAGACAACGCCTGCTCTTTCTTTGTGTCACGACCTTGGTCACGTTCTAAAAAAACATTTTCTTTCTTTCTTTCTTGATAATGTAGTAAATAACAAATCGAATGTGGTATAGCGTTGTCTTGTACTCTTATCGACAACAATACGCGTCATCACAGTGGTCAAAATGTTGTTGACTCACGAGGCGCAGCAGATGCCAAATACACGTGGCTATTCAAATACAGATAGCTTGAAGGACTGGGTCATATTGGAATCATGCGGACCTCTCGGAAAACGTACTTCCGTTTCTATAAATAACTTTGCTGAAGTTTTCATATCCCAGCCGAAGCCCCGGGTGTCTCTCTCCGTTCCCTATATTCTCTTGGTGCGTAGCACTGCTATTGCAGTTGTAAAGGAATGTAGGTTAAAACAGACACCATTGTCGGGTGGACAGTGAGGGATGATTCTGATGGAATTGCCCAGGTTTCTAAAAACTAAATTCTTCAATAAGCAGGCACCTTTGTGTGGCAAAGCGCTCAGATTTCAAATCGTCTTTTCATGTGTTTAACATGGCAGTCATATCTCATAAAATCTACTTTCATATCGTTTCCAGGCTACCAGAAGGAACATCGATACACACACGATTACGAAACCGAGGTAACTCACGCCATTCTTGGGGGCTCGAACCAGACACTGGGGCTGAGAATAAAATGCGCGGCGCACCTTGATGTCCTCAGGAAGGATACATACCGGCTTCAGGTAAGTAAGTAAAGCCGTGCACTGGGGAATGATGCCCGCAAGGGGTAGTGAATCATGTAAACCTTTACAAAATATCCCGAGGGGTAGTGAATCATGTAAACCTTTACAAAATATCCCAAGGTGTAGTGAATCATGTAAGCCTTTATAAAATATCCCCAGGGGTAGTGAATCATGTAAGCCTTTACAAAATATCCCAAGGGGTAGTGAATCATGTAAACCTTTACAAAATATCCCGAAGGGTAGTGAATCATGTAAACCTTTACAAAATATCCCGAGGGGTAGTGAATCATATAAGCCTTTACAAAATATCCCGAGGGGTAGTGAATCATATAAGCCTTTACAAAATATCCCGAGGGGTAGTGAATCATATAAGCCTTTACAAAATATCCCGAGGGGTAGTGAATCATGTAAACCTAATCCCGAGGGGTAGTGAATCATATAAGCCTTTACAAAATATCCCGAGGGGTAGTGAATCATGTAAGCTTTTACAAAATATCCCGAGGGGTAGTGAATCACATAAGCCTTTACAAAATATCCCGAGGGGTAGTGAATCATATAAGCCTTTACAAAATATCCCGAGGGGTAGTGAATCATGTAAGCTTTTACAAAATATCCCGAGGGGTAGTGAATCACATAAGCCTTTACAAAATATCCCGAGGGGTAGTGAATCATATAAGCCTTTACAAAATATCCCGAGGGGTAGTGAATCATGTAAAGGACGGACCATTAGAAAAGTGATGGGGAGGGGGGGTGGGGAATTTTCAGCTTGCACGTTTTTTTTTTTCGCTCACTGCTTGTGCAGGAACTTTTTTTTCAGGTGAACCCCTCTGCACGAATTTTTTTTTACTACGTGTGAAAAAGTCACAATTGGACCTTCCTTCTGCACGAATTTTTTTTTTACCTTCTTCCTTGCATGAATTTTTTTTCTTGGCATTTTCCCTTGCATGAATTTTTTTGGGGGATTTTCCCCACCCCCCCCCCCCTCCCCATCACTTTTCTAATTGTCCGTCCCTAAGCCTTTACAAAATATCCCGAGGGGTAGTGAATCATATAAGCCTTTACAAAATATCCCGAGGGGTAGTGAATCACATAAGCCTTTACAAAATATCCCGAGGGGTAGTGAATCATATAAGCCTTTACAAAATATCCCGAGGGGTAGTGAATCATGCAAGTCTTTACAAAATATCCCGAGGGGTAGTGAATCATGTAAACCTTTACAAAATATCCCGAGGGGTAGTGAATCATGTAAGCCTTTACAAAATATCCCGAAGGGTAGTGAATCATGTAAGCCTTTACAAAATATCCCGAGGGGTAGTGAATCATATAAACCTTTACAAAATATCCCGAAGAGTAGTGAATCATGTAAACCTTTACAAAATATCCCGAGATCTTCTGATTTCCCCCCCCCCGGAGATATTTTGTTAAGGCTTACATGACTCACTACCCCTCGGGATATTTTGTTAAGGCTTACATGACTCACTACCCCTCGGGATATTTTGTAAAGGCTTACATGATTCACTACCCCTCGCAAGGGTGGACCTTATCCCAGTTTTTGCACAATAAAGCACATAGGCGTACTGTTATCCCTCCCACACGGGATGGGTACTCCCAGTGTGTAATCGCCGGAATGGTAATACAATTAGGTGGAGAGGGAAAGTGTGGAGTTCAGTTTTCTGCTTAAGAAAAAAAACACTTGTTGTTCCCAGCATTACATTAATGCAGGAGCCCATTGCTCATTAAAACCAAACGAGAAAAGACGCCTACGATTTCATCACGATTGCTTAAAGTGTTACTTCTGATTGATTGAAAAATTGGCGCGACATTCTTTAGCCAATCACAAATCGTAGCAATACAGAACCAACTTATTGGATGGTTTGACAATTAACCCTTTCACTCAAGAGATCTGAGCAGCAGTTCTCCCAAGTGAGTACCATGCATTTTGTTACAAACAAATTTTGAGATTTTGGTACTTGTCAATTCACTATCCTCGAGTTGATCACTTTGTTCAATTCTCATAGTCAGTTTGTGTAGTGTTGTGGATAAGAGAAGTTCAATGTTGATCACTTCTGGGAGTGAAAGAGTTAAATATTGATGAATTAAGAAGTTTCTCATTTCTCACTTTGTTTGGCAATGGGACATCAAACCAAACTCTCCCTGGGCCACCTAGAGTGTCACTAGTACTGAGCATATAAATACTACTTATTAACCAAGAACGGGGTCATTACAGAGAAATCTCGGATCGAGGCAAGACTGAGGTCTGATATTTCCTTGCAATGACTGAACGGACGAGGTTAATTAACTATTTATTACATGGCCTTTTAGCACTGGAAGAAAAATAAACGGAAGGGTTTCTCAATATCCGTTTGCGGGCGCAAGAGGTCATTCGAGGTAATTTTCACAGGAGCCCGTTTTTCGAAAGGCCGGGTAACTAAGCAGGCCCAGCAAGCCTGGGCCTGAAAAACAAAATATCTCGGGATATTTTTATGATAACAATATTTACAACGGAAATTACAATTTTGCTGCTTTCTGAGTATAAGTCAGGATATTCTAAGTTAACTCGCATGTTGGGCTGGTTAGTAAGTCATGAAGTACAAAAGCATTCGATAGACTCCCAATTAAAAGTATAGCTTCGGGCCCGTTAAGGTAACGAGACCTTCGAGAAACGGGTCCCAGGACCTAAACACACCTGACC
Organism: Ricordea florida; assembly: GCA_949710005.1. NCBI lineage: Eukaryota > Metazoa > Cnidaria > Anthozoa > Corallimorpharia > Ricordeidae > Ricordea > Ricordea florida. The sequence goes on along the minus strand of OX453282.1, from coordinate 3,580,120 downwards.
ATGTGATCGAAACGAGAAGTGATGGGAGAAACAGTTTCTTTGAAAATAAAGGACGATAATATGGACGAAGGACGATAAAAGGACGAAGTAGGATAAAAGGACGTTAATAAAGGACGATGAAATGATTATTTTAGTAAAAAGGGAGTCTAGTACCATTGTATTCTCCAGTCAAGTCAAGGGAGCTGTTGATCGTTATTATTAGTCTTACTGAGATAACTGGTTTGATCTTATCCCTCAGCTCGAAAATGTCCAAGTCAAGCAAGTTATTGGCAATCTTGCGGACCCGTCACAGAGCACGGAAAAACAGGTGGACCAGGACATTGTACAGGCAACGGAACAAAAACTGAAACTTCCGGTTAACGTTGTTCTCAGAACTGAAGATGGAAGCATAAAGGAGATCAATGCGCATGGCCAGGACGAAGAATGGTCGCAGAATGTCAAACGCGGGCTCGCAAATTTGTTTCCACTTACTGTGGACGCGCAGGAGTTAGCGAAGAAACAATTTTTTACTAAACAAGAGGTATAAAAATTCTTAACCAAGTCAATGTTTCAAACGCATATTATATGTTTAAACTATGCTTTAGTACGGCCGTACATGGACATATTTAAACATGATTTACAATTAATAAGTAATAGGCATTATAGAAACGGCATAAGACTAGGCAATTAATTTTGATCTAAGCTCCTATTGGTGCCACAGTTTTTAGTTGGTTTAGTTACCAAGTTTAAACTGAAATCGCGGGTGTGATAATGTTCTTTTGGAAAACCTGGACCGTTAATTAAGGGTGTCCTGAAGTGGAGGGGGATACCAATCCCATTTCACAGCCCATTTCCTTTTCTTCCGAAATCCCACTTCCCACTGCTCAAGTCACATTCACACTGCTCAAATCACATTCACACTGCTCAAATCCCATTCACACTGCTCAAATCACATTCACACTTGCAGAATTCGGAAGTCCCATTCCCAGTGCCTTAAATCCCATTTTAACAAGGCAAAACCCGGCCAATCCTAATTAGGATTTTACCCCTTCGGGAACCTCTATTAACCTAAACCTGCTGTGATAGATCCTAACAGAAAGGGACCTAGGTGATTTAATGATTATTTTTTTGTTGTTGTTTGATAATCAGGAAACAGCAGTTGGTAAATGCACAGTCGCTTATCATATCTCCCCTGAAGAGCCCGCGTCTTCGGGTCAGCTGCAGAGCAAATGTGTTACTAAGGTAACCAAGGTGATGGATTATGAGGATTGCAAGGCGCGACCAGAACTAAAACAGAGTATTTACTACGGCCAGCAGTGCAAAAAGTGTCAGCGGGTGAGACATTTAATTATATTTTCTTGATTTGGATAACTTCTTTCCCAACATTACATTACTTGAATTCTTACTGCTCCCAAGCTTATTGTTAACGGAAGTAACATAAACTATGACTTAAGTACTTGAGGAAAATAAAATCAAAGCATGGCTACCACGATGTATATTTTGATCCTTCAAGTTAGGTGTAAGATACTATAAGTGGAGTAAGTAAGTATGTTAGTATAACTGGTTGTTGTTTTCATTTGTGTGTGTATACTCTTGCTTTTTAAATTTTTGAAATTAGTTTAGTCATTTTTAGTTTTTAACCTAGTTTATAATAGTGAAGAGCTCCCTGAAAACCACATAATGTGATGGGAGCATACTCTTTAAATATTCATTATTATTATTAATGTAAGTCGTGTCCCTTCTTTGCTAAGATATAGTTCAAAAATGGGATTAAATTAATGGGGTTTCACACAACAGCGTGAGTTCTCTTTAAATTCAATGTTCTTTAAAACTTTATCCTGCAGTAAAGGTACTCTGCTGCTTGACTACCTTACACGTTCTACCTTAAATTAATGCAGCTAAACGACTGATGCTATTTAAACAGCTTTTGAAATGAGATTTTAAAAAGGAACTTCTCAAGAATTGTTTTTGACTAAAGCCGAAAAGGTTCTTCAAGGCCGAGGTCTGATATTTCCTAGGAATGACCGGACGCACGAAGTTAATAAGTTATTTATCATATGGCCTCTTTAGCACGGGAAAAAAAACCCGGAAAGGTTCTTCAATATCCGCTTGCGCGAGCAAGAAGTCATTCGAGGTCATGTTCCCTGAACCGAAACACACTTGACCACGCGATCGAATCGAGAGATGACAGTTTCTTTGAAAATGAGACAACTTTTGTCTAATTCAAAAAATTACAAGAAAATGGTCACCGCTTAGCAGCCAATCAGAGCGCGCGGACTATTGTAGCCATATAATACAAGTAAAGTGAATTATGCAGCGACTAAGATTTGATGAAGCTCACAATCTAAATGTTTTTGGAGAAAAAATTAGGACGGCATGGAAAACAAATTCCCTTAATTTGTAACATAAATATTCTCATTATGTCTCAGAGCATTGGTCATGCACCTTATTACCGCTCCTTTGGTCAGATTGAGCACGTTCTGTCAGGATCAGCTAAAGCTGGATACACCATCAAGAGGACTGAAGCACGTGAACAACACGTGATCACACCGTACTCCGAGATGGGTGGACAAGTAACTGTGTTAACAAGGTAAACTATATCAACGGCATATAACCGCTAATCTGCTAATATATCATGCAAAGGGAGTAATTTGATTTAATGAAAATGATGATGATAGTAGTGCTGATGTTGATGATTATAGCAATAATGATGTTAAGAATGAACTTTATTTGAGTGTCAACTGTATTTAGCACTGCTGTACTAATTGGGGACACTGTAAAGCACAAATGAAATCAAATCAAATCAAATGTTGGTTTTTGTGGAGAGGGGAAAACCGGAGTACCCAGAGAAAAACCTCTCGGAGCAGAGTAGAGAACCAACAAACTCAGTCCACATATGACGCCGGGGCCGGGAATCGAACCCGGGCCACATTGGTGGAAGGCGAGCGCTCTCACCACTGCGCCAACCCTGCTCCCCATAATGACGATGATGACGATGATGATGATGACAATGATGATGATGATAATGATGATGATGATAATGATGATGATGATAATAATGATGATAATGATGATGATGATGATGATGTTGATGATTAAGACACGATGAGTACGACGACGACAACGACGAAAGTGGTACACGTAAGAGCTGTTGACAGTCTAGTTTTATACCAGATGAGACATGATTATTAGGTTCCCATTTTCCTTTTGTTATTTTTGTCTCTTCCAGGCAAACACTTGTGTATAAGGCTTCCTCGGTTATCCAACCTGTCAGTAAGTAACCCTTAAGTCATGATTTAATTATGCAAACAGTTACTAAAAGTAAATTGAACTGAACAGTAGATATTTTAAACTTTGAAGTTTGTTATGTTTTGTTTGTTTTTTAACTCTCTAGCTGAGGAGTTGCCAAAGAAAATTGGTCTTCAATTTGTCGCTGAAAATCCTGACATGCAATGGAAGGAAAACGCTCAATATCAATCCCAACTTAAAACGGAAGTAAGGAAAGAACTTGAACAAACGATAAACGACAGTGTATCGACAAAACACTTTTGAAAAAAAGCTATGTTATAAAATCAAATAACCAGCAGCTATGATCGGATTTGGTTTTCATTTGTGTCTTTTTAAACTTCAGGTCTTGTCCATGGTCGACCAAATTGCTCAAATGGCGAAGCAGTCACAAACACAACAGATGGCAGAGAAGGTGGTTCAGATAGTGGACGCTATGCGAAAGTGCAATAGAAAAACTGTGGATGAATTGGCCGACAACATGTTGAAACGCCAAGATCAGTTTCTCAGGTTTGCTGTTTGTAATAAGAGTGATTTGGAAATGCCTGTTATAAAAACACAACCGAATACATGACTCTTTTCAACTAAAAATGATGTACATAGCCGAATGAACCAATCAACATTTAAAAGAAACACATGTTATCAGCACCAAGATGTCCAAGATTTTTTCTTTTCTTTTTGGGTTACATTTAGTTATTATTTGCTTGTTTAATGATTTATCTAATCTAGTTAACTTTTAAGTTTGTTTGTTTCTTTACTTTTGTTGTTGTTTTTCTTCTTCCACAAATGTTCGCCTCTTAAGATTAAATTTAAGCAATACCATCTGCTAACTACGAGACAAGGTGTGTAAACAAGTTTTAACCCCATGGGTTTTCGTCCCAGAGGTGGGGTGGAGTGGGAGTACTGCCTTATATATATGGGCTATATAGGTATGTGCCGCTGTTAAGGGTATGGGTTTCAAAATAAGTCTGGTATAGGATATATAGAAATCAGAGAGTTTGCGGTATCCGTTTTCCAGGAAACTGATCAAACGGTTGACGATTTTAGTCTAGACTAGGGAAACCGGAAATTTCTATTCAAGAAAATAAGATCGCAACTCAGCCTAATAGCAAAGAAAGCTTCGACAGATGCCCGGAATGGATGGCTATCATTGAAAATAGTACTGGATATTATTAACTGTCAACAATCGGAATTCTGACCGAAATCGGTGGTTTTGATTCTGGCTAAAATCGAATAGTTCATTGTTTTCATGATGCGTACATGAGTGCTTGGCACAGCTCAGCAGGTGACGGACGACTGACAGACGACGCGACGACGTTGAATACGGGGGATTACATATAGAAACCTCGTGTCCAAGACTAGGACTCTAGAATAGGGAGGGATTTTGGGAGTTTAGCCTAGGATAGGGTAGCAAAATTCAGCTGAACTAGGTCAAGTATATGCTCATACACACTTCCACATTTCTTTCTCAGTTATCTATTATGTTTGAATATATTCCTCTTTACTATGTGGAAATAAAACAAACTTGAAAACTTGAAAATGATTGACTGTCGTTTTCTAAATTAGTTGGTATGATGATCTTCTAAGTAATTTAAAACTGTACCAAAGCAATCGCAAAATTAATTTTAACACTAGACGGTGAATCATAATCCCTTTATCTTTGGACCTCACTAACATGATAAATATTATTATAAGAACAATACAGTATATGGCGACGCCAATCAGTTGTTTCACCAGACAAACTACTTCTTGATGACAACAGAGGTACAGACTTAATCACCAAACCGACCAATAACACCTGAGTCTTTTACAGCCAATCGCACCATGGTTTTAATGGCCAACAGCCAATAACGTCAAGGCTTAAACAACCAACAACAACAATGTACAGAGACGTAGTTACGACCACCTAACGCCAAGTAACTGACTAAACTTATGCAGGTTGCCGAAACGTCAGTCAATGTTAACAACAGTTTTTATTCCTTTTTTTATCAATCTTCATTTTCTCCTAACTGTTCTCATATATTTGTTATGGTACTAGTGAGGAGAATTTGTTTAAACATCAATACAACTCCTTTTAGGTCATCATTTTCGTTATTCTCATAACATGAATGGTTGATAAACAGTGAATATTGTAATGAGAAATTGGATGCTGGTCACTACTGGGACTTAAGGGATTAACTACCTACGCCTGGACAATGGAACTCGAAAAACAACTACTAAGTTCTAAATCTGAGTTTTTAGCTCATTCGCCATCATCCGATTTTTCAGAAAAGCCTGCTTGGACGCTTTGTCGCAAGTGGGAACCACGGAGTCATTCCAAACCTTGCAGCAGAAGATCGAGAAATCAGAGATCGTTAATGATGAGCTCAGCCGAGTGTTCCTGGGATGGCCATTCTCACCAAAGCCATGTGCTAAACAGATCGAGATAAATTGGGTAAAGAAATTCACAGACTGACAACCTATCATTTTAGGGGTATTTCTGCGGGCGCTATTTATCGCTTTTTGTAGTGCTCTCATCTCATTGCACTTTAGGGACGGACCATTAGAAAAGTGATGGGGGGGGAAGGGGAATTTTCAGCTTGCACGAATTTTTATTTCGCTCACTGCTTGTGCTGGAATTTTTTTTTCAGGTGAACCCCTCAGTACGAATTTTTTTTGCTACGTGTGAAAAAGTCACAATTGGACCTTCCTTTTGCATGATTTTTTTTTTACCTTCTTCTTTGCATGAATTTTTTTTCTTGGCATTTTCCCTTGCATGATTTTTTTTGTTTTTTTCCCCACCCCCCCCCCCCCATCACTTTTCTAATGGTCCGTCCCTTACCTCTTAACACAGGATCTTTGCCAGCACGCTAACGTGAAAAGCCAACCATCATCTCGGCGCCAATGTATGCTCGCGTTCGGGGCCCTGTTACGCCGAACTAGTCAGTCACCCAGTTCCCAACAAGACACGAAACTCATCACTACCATGGAGGACTATACTCAGGTAAGGGACCGCTCATTTTTTACGAGGGAGGAGGGGCTGGTTTGATTCGAGAAGCACCAATTAAAAATTGCATGACCCCCTTGAAGCGGTGATTTTTTTGGATGACCCCCCACCCACGAAAAAAATTTTACCTTTTTTAATATTATACACTTAATGTATGGCACCGAGGGAAACAGTTAGTTTTGCTTTCCCGAAAGTCCTGATGTTTCCCTCGACTGCGTCTCGGGAAACATCAGGACTCGAGGGAAAACAAAACTAACTAGTTTCCCGAGGGACCATACATTAAGTGCTTTGTTATAGATTTAGACTTTCCCTTAGTAAAAACAAACAAACGAAGACGGTTCAACTTTCGGGCGGGCAACATCTGCGCAATTGTATCCCGGTCGGGTTTACATTTAAATTTGATCAGGAGCAAGTGACCAAAAATCAACCAATCACAGTGCTCGTTTTGTTGAGTGAAAGTCTAGGTGCATAACAATCTCTTATTCCCTACATAACGTGATTGTGCTTGCTATTAAGACAATATTTACAATTTCTAATGCTATAGAGAGCTGTAGCATCAGAAAGTCAATTTCGGATTGAAACATGATATAAAAGCATTGCTAAAATGATTCAAGACTCCATTTTTCCCAAATTTTTTGGGGGAAAGCCCCTCCTGAAACGCAGTTTTTTTTTCCCATGGCCCTCCCAATCCCACCATCCTCCCCTCCCTCGTAAAAAATGAACGGTCCCTAACTTCCTCATATAAGAGTAAACTAAACGTTCTGTTAGGATTCCATGTCGATTGCGGGCTTTTAGTTTTTGCGCGTGAAATAGACTAAGGCTTTCAGCAAGGTAAAGACGTTTTACACTAAAATGCCGTCCTCAAACCTGAGAAACGTACACATTTTTACCCCTTGTTTGTGAATTGCGGACAACCAGTCTCGGTACGTGAAGTTTTCTTTCCAAAACCTGCTTTTAAAACATACAGCCAGGGGCGTGCGTGGAGTTGAAATGTAATATACAACTCTTTAAAATAGTAGCTATTATCTCAAAACGTTCCAGGGCCAATAAATATTTTATGTTATCATAAGCATTGCTTGAGACCATCTAAATTTTCTGTACCAATGAAATCACAGGCGTTGAGCACAGTGTGTGGATATTAAAGAAAATCATAATATCAAAGTGGTCCAAAATTTGAATATTTTGACTTTGAACCAACAGAAACTCATCGACAAGCTAAATAGCGAGAAAGCGACACCAGACGAAAAACTTATGTACGTGAAAACTCTTGGAAACGCAGGGAGCATTAAGGCACGTCAGGACCTTCAGAAGCTAATCAAGGACCAACAACAACCACTGAACCTACGAGTAGAGTGCGTTTGGGCACTCAGGCACATTATCAAACAGACCAAAGTAAGCATTTAGGGCCCAATGTCACGTTGAGAAATTCCTCTGTTTTGCACAGGTAAAGGTTTCTTTTAACCCTCTCACTCCCTAGATCTGAGTAACAATTCTCTCAAACGACTGCCAGACATTTGGTTTTCAGTTAGTTTAGAGAATTTAGTGTCAGATCAATTTATGATGTCTGAGTTGATCATTTCTGTGATTCTCATTAACAGTTAGCCGTACATTGCGCTGTTTTTGTATGGAGAAGTTCCATACTGATCACTTCTGGGAGTGAAAAGGGTTAAGCTGTTAATTGAGCTAAAGAAGGCCTTATTTTGTTATGTTATAACGTCCGAACTTCTTTAAAAAGCCATACCTTTGCTGTAAGTTGAACATGTACAATACTAAAATGACGTACAATTTATGTGTTTTAATACGTTATTATTTGATATGTTATGTGATTTGGTTAAATGATACATGAGATTTTCTTTGGTTGTATTTTATTTACAGGACTATGCAGACCTGATTGCAGTCTTCTGCAATGCGCAACAACACCCTGAGCTACGCATGGCAATCTTCGCAGTTCTGCTTAATTGTGAGCCGAACTTCTTCGTACTGCAGGCTCTCACCAAATGCGCTGCTGGCGAGGAATTAAGTCAAGGTTCAGGCCCTCGTAGCAACCAAGTGGCCTCGTTTGTGATTTCACATCTGTCGGCGCTTGCGTACCATGACAATGTCCTTACTAAGACAAGGTGATGCAGACAGCCAGAACTTCGAATCTTGTTCATCCAGGGAATGGTCGCACGGCAGGGTTTGATCCACAGAAAACGTTAACCACACTGTATAATAAAACAAACAGTACCACAGTACAATACTGTTCAGTAGCTTTACAAAGAATGGTCACACTGCTTGGTTTGATCCACAGAGGAAAAAGTTAAATCCACACTGTATAGTAAGACAAACAGTACCACAGTACAGTACTGTTCAGTAGCTTTACAAAGAATGGTCACACTGCATGGTTTGACCCACAGAGAAAAACGTTAGATCCACACTTTATAGAAAATCAAACTGTACCACAGTACAGTACTGTTCAGTAGCTTTACAAAGAATGGTCACACTGCATGGTTTGGTAGCCTCTGAATATGCCTGAATGTTGCTAACCGCTGATTTATCTAACAGGTCAATGAATGCTCGCTTGGCTCTTCGTCTGATGCCCAAGATCAGCTTTGATCTCAGCTACTCTAAGGGAATGCGCCTGGTTCAGTTCTGTGGTAAGTAGAACATTTTCTTCTTCCACTGAGTTCAATTCCCCTTAGTATGAGCCATACACTTTCTTGTACTTTAGTTTGGAGAATGCAGCTTTAGATCACCCTACTATCCCTGAGTTGATACCTTTTAATTTATCAATGATGCTTGCGTGACAATGTATTGATATAGTAAGAAGAAAGTACAAAGTGATCGCTTCTAGGCCTAAACAAACCACTGCGTGAGTGTATGAGACAGGACTGGTCCAACACGCTTACCGCTAATCACTAACATCTTAGGATCACATCAAGTCAAAAACATATCAAATGTATCTAACTGCATGTTCTCCTGCTCAAACCGCAGAAAAATTCCAAACAGGATTTGAACTCGAAGCTAACGTGATTAAGGTCCCAGAAAGCATGTTTCCGCGCAATCTCAATGCAAGGATGCAACTGCACACGCTGGGTCAAAGAATAAACGGACTGGAGGTACACCTTGAACAGTATTACATGACGTTTCTAATGAGTAACATTTCTACTGCGTACTAGGTATGTTAAAATAATCGACTTCATTCGAACAAATGAAATTCAACTCCACATCTTTCAGAGTAACAGAGGGAAAAATTCTCACCAAGGACAAAAAATATTATAACAGAATTTTGTTGCGGATGGCTCCATAAATTTTGCAAATTACATGTTTTGAAAATGGTGTACGCGTTGCGTCAAAACGAGTAGTTAAGACAACACCAAGAAAGCACGTAATATCGATCACAAAAGGAAACTGGTACACGAATCCTAGAATCTTACTGGCTGAAGCTCTTACTATCTCTTATGGGATGGATGTGTACTGGTGACAACTCCAAAAATAGGCAAGCAATGCATGAATATGTCTACTGCATTTAAGTTTATTCGGACCTTTTTGACATACCGAATTGTATTGTGCATTGTGATTGGGTAAATACTAGGCACGCGCTGATTGGCTCCTTCGCGCACTCACTCGTGTTTCCTTTGACATATTGGCACAACATCGATGGCAGTTTACTGGACGGTTCCTACTAATACACTTACACTTCGTGTTCACGTTTCCCTTGAGTCGCTAGTAAAGGGCTGTTTTCACAATTCTCAGTCACATTTGTCTTGAATTCTCAACAGTTCGGCGCTCGTATCGAGAACATGGACGAAGTAGTGGAACAAATCATATCGGACATACGCAAACGTCACAAGCGATCTCTATGGGGTTCGCTTCTCTCTTTCTTTAATGACAATCTCCCCAAAGAAACTCAGCGACCCTCATTTCAACCCTCCACTCGACCCTCATACCAACCTTCGTCACGTGGTCAAAGCTCACAGAAGCCCACAAGTCGGCCCACCGGCAGTGCCCCAACCTGTCAGGCGCCCACTAAGAGACCTCAACAACAGGCAAGCAACAATTCTACTAAGAGAGCAATTTATGAGTAACTTGATTAAATACTTTGTTTGTAAATAAATCTCATTGACCATGACGTACTGATCTCTCTGAAACCGTACGATAATTTTTTCCTTGGAATTTTGAGTGAGATTGAATACAAGAATGCAAAGTCTATCTCTATCTCAATTTCTATCTCAAAGTGTTGGTTCACACTTGACATAAGCGTAAGCATATTAAAAATTACTTTTTTTCCTCTCAGATATTTAATTTTTGCGCTGGCAATAATCTTGCAGGCAAAGTCATGCTTGCGCTTATCATTATGTTGTCTCGGTTCACACTTTTAAATAAGAAAGAAAAACGTGGTCATAAAGCATAAGAATGCTTCTGCTTATGCTTATGTCGTCCCGGTTCACATTTGAAAATTCGTATGCTTATATCAAGTGTGAACCAGCCCTACCGAAGGTGGGCCGTGGCCACAGAAAATTCATTGATTAAAAACAGATCGAGTAAACCCCCCCCCCAAAAAAAAAAAAAAAAAAAAAAAATTAAAAATAGAGAGTATGTTGTATTACAGTTTAGTATAAATAATCAGGTGATTATACAAAATCGCGCGCTCTGATTGGTTCGCTATCTTGGATTATCAGCCAATAATCACCTCGACGAACAAAATTGCTGCCAGTCGTTCGCGCGCTTTTGATGAAATAGAATTTTTTCGTGTTGTAGAATGCTTTTTTCTTTCCATTTTTTGAAGTAATCAGCTGTGTATTTATACTAAAACAATTATTCGCCTCAGGCTCAGTGATTATCGGTGAATATTATGGATAATTGTTTTGATTATAGGGACCCAGAAACTGGGGGGATATCATGTCTATTCTTAAAGATAAAAAGAGTGCATGATGAACGTGGACTGACAGTGGCCACATTAATATTCAGTCACTAACAACAGATCGCGTAAAATATAAAAGAAGCCAAAACCAGCTCTTTATCTTGTACTTTTTCTCCTTTTTTACAGGAATCGCGAAAACTGTCTGCTTATCTGAAGCTCTTTGGAGATGAGCTGAAGTTTGTGCAGTTCGGAAAAGCAGAAATCGATAAATTTGCACAGGACATTGGTGATATCGTGCTTGGAACGAAGGAAAAAGTCGAGTATCCCGAATTAGGTACGCGCACAAGAATGCTAACTGTCAACAACCCTGGTACAACATTTTTGCAAATTGCGCGTGCTATGCGTACTTGGAGATACCTTAATTTCAAAACCTTGAGCAGTAAAACCTTTGTCCGATCTTATCCAAAGCTTTGAAAATCTTAGTATTACAAATAAACGAAGTAAGACATTAACTTCAACTTTATTTCTGGAAGGCAGTGCCCATGGGCTTCTGTTATTTATTACTGTTTCAGGATGCAAACAAAGTTATTGTTAATGTTGTTTCCTTAGATTGGTAACAGCTTGCTATAATATTGGTACAACCATAGTACAGTATTAGTACAACCTTAATACAGTATTGGCGCAACTTTAGTACAGTATAGGTACAACTTTAATACAGTATTGGTACAACCTTAGATATTTAACGTGTAATCTCCTTTTAGGCATTGTTATCTCCAGGAACGGAATCGACTTTCGACAGAATGTAGAAAAGGCAATGATGACTGCGCATGCTCGGCAGATGATTCCAACTTTGTGCGGGATTCCATTGGACATGTGTGTTCGATCTGCTAGTGCTATGCAGTTAAACCTGCAGGCAAATGTGAACACTGATGGATCTCTGTTCAACCTTTACAAGCAGAAGGAATTGAAGGCTTCAGTTCAGTTTGCGCCAAGGTAGTTAGGAGCCGTATTGACTTACGCCGAGGCTTTATTACAGTAATGTAGCGTTCATTAGCTTGAAAAATAATGCTTGGTCAAACTCCATGGCCTGATCCACAGATAAAAAGGTTAAACCACATTTTATAGCAAAACAAACAGCAACGCAGTACAGTGCTGTTCGGTAGCTTTCTAAAGAATGGTCACACTGCATGGTTTGAAAAAGTTAGAACCACGCTGTATAGTGAAACAAACAGTACCACAGTACAGTACTTTTCAGTAGCTTTACAAAGAGTGGTCACACTGCATGGTTTGATCAGCAGATGAAAAAGTTAGAACCACACTGTACAATAAAACAAACAGTACCACAGAACAGTACTACTTTGAAGCTTTCCAAAGAATGGTCACACTGCCGCGTATGATCCAGAGCACAAGAAGTTAAAAGGTAGAATTGAACAATAACAAAGTACAGTTTTGTTGGGTACATTTTCAGATCGTCTAATAGGTTGATTTTGATCTGAAGACTATAAGAACCTTGACTGATCAAATGAATTCAGTTTAGTATAAATACTCAGGTGATTATACAAAATCGCGCGCTCTGATTGGTTCGCTATCTCAGATTATCAGCCGATAATCACCTCGACGAACAAAATGGCTGCCAGTCGTTCGCGCGCTTTTGATGAAATAAATTCTTTTCATGTTGTACAATGCTTTTCTTTTCTTTTTTGAAATAATCAATGTGTATTTATACTAAAACAATTATTCGCCTCAGGCTCAGTGATTCTCGGTGAATATTCACCGAGAATCACTTCGCCTTCGGCGAATAATTGTTAATTAATGACCCTTTCACTAGCAGAATTCAGCATGGAACTTCTCCATACAAGAACAATTCAATGTATGGCTAACTGTTAATTGAGAATCACAAGAAGTGATCAACTCAGACACGAATAAAACTGACACCAAATTCTCCAAACTAACTTAAACCAAATGTATGACAGTCACTTGAAAGGGTCAATGACCATTTCGGCTCCTGCGCTATGTGCAGTCAGTGTTTCAAGGCGGATAGAAGAGTCATGTTCTTAAACACAAGAAATTGGGATAATCAAACGAATTGATATAGTACGTTATACCACCGTAAGGTAAAAGGGAGGTGCTGACGTTTCGAGCGTTAGTCCTTCTTCGGAGCGAATCATGTTCTTAAATTTAGGTATCAGACAATTGAGGCAAAGATATTTTATTCGCATTTCTTGTAGAGTGGGTGTGCACTTGGAGGCGCAAGTCGGAGTTCACACTCCATTTTTGAGTCTTGGAATGAGAGTGAAGACTTCTGGGAAGGCCGATCAAGAACACGGAGTCAGCGCCACCTTTGAGTATGGAAAAAAGTACCAAGCAACGTACAACATTCCTCAAAGACAACAGGACATCCTGAGATATGAGTGAGTTACAACCAACAGTCCATGATTATGGTTTGCTATTAGGGAATAGTATTCAATTACCCCTCAAAGAGGAGGTGAATAGACGTGGATTTGTACCAGAGCCGTGCAATGCTCACACTGTATGGTTTGATCCACAGATGGAAAAGTTAGAACCGCACTATATAGTAAAACAAACAGTACCCCAGAACAGTACTGTTCAGTAGCTTTATAAAGAATGGTCACACTGCATAGTTTGATCTACAGATGAAAAAGTTAGAACTACACTGAATAGTAAGGCAAACAGTACCACAGTACAGTACTGTTCAGTTGCTTTCCAAATAATAATCACACTGCATGGTTTGATCCATAGATAAAAAAGTTAGAACCACACTGTGTAAAAAACAAACCGTATCACAGTACAGCACTTTTCAAAGAATGGTCACACTGCATGGTTAGGGCTACAGGTTAAAGGTTTAAGGCTATATTGTATGATTCAATCGTTGACGGGGAGGTAGAGGAGTTTGGAAATAAATCTTACATCTTATATTTTTTGCGGCCGTAACATCATTTTTTCCCTGTATCTGTTCCAAGGTCCGAAGTCAAAGGATTCGCCACTACGATGAAACCAAAAACCTACGCTAAGGAGACGGAAGAAATTCCAATACAACTGTACACGCCACATCTAAGACAGGTAACTCAGTGATCAATTGCAGGCAATTCTGGCCCTGTCTCGCCTTCACTTGATATTCACTGTTGCTTCAACTGTGCTCCATCCTTCCAATATGATGGTGATGGTGGTGGTGCACAAACCATGTTTTTTTTTTATTGAAAAGCATTTTTGTCTTTAAGGTTCAAAAACAGTGTGCAGGGGGGAATCTCCTTGGAGTCAATTTCTGTGTGGAGGGACAGGTCCCTGACCTCGCGACCATGTCACTCCAACAAATTCCAGCCTTCCCCACTGTAGATCAGACTAAACTATACCTGACTATGGCCCCCACAGAAGACAAACCGAAATCCATTCAGTTTACAAGTCACGTGAATTCGAATGACGACAAGGGTAAGCGGACGTCTCACTGTTCATGAGTTTTGATTAATTCATTTTAGGCAGGAAAATGACGTGGTGCGTCTTGGGTTTTTCGGTTTGAAAAGAGCAAACGTTCCAGAAAACTGACCCTTCCTGTGACACAGCAAGTTAAAAGTATTGTTATAATACAACAGGTTTAACAGTATTTTTTTTTCGGTTAGATTAAAACAAACTAGGATTTTGTAATTTTTGGATAACTTCTTTTTTGTAAAGTTTATTTTTCTAGATCATGGCTCTCTGGTTCTGTAGGAATAAATTGCTTTTTTTTTGAGCACTCGTTATTGAGGATCCATTTTGCTCACCTTTAAATTAACATCTCTTAAGCTCGAGTAACGCCCTTATGCGCAGTAAGGCGACAGTGGTGGAAGGGATAAGATCCTTTGCTACCAAAAAAGGTAAAATTGAGCTCAAAAGCTAACAGCCATGGACAGCTGTTTCGGCCTTGTTAGGCCTCATCAGCATGGCACAGCTAGCAGATGAGTTGTCATTTCAAGCATCATCCCACAACCATACCATTTTCCATCACGCCCTTATCGATCCCCTTTGCGGGATAAATTCATTTATCCGTGACAGTTCTCCACTCTTTCCCAGTTGGTTATTTTACAGACTGCTTTTGTTCTTGTACACCAGCTACCCATTGCCAGGGGGAAATTGACTCTTCTTCAGACACAGTCCAACGCAAAATCCCACACAGCTTCACTTACAGGTCAGCCAGCCAGGAACAACAAGCCGAACTGCAGCTTGACTGTTGCGCCATCAATGCTCCGCAGTATCAGAACAGTTTCTTGAAAATCAATGCCAAACCTGTGACACTAAAACAATGGAATGCACAAGTACAGTTTGCGGCTCAAGAGAAAACAGGGCCTCAATACCAGGTTTCCGCCGAGGGACAAACTCAGAACGAAGGCAAGAGCTTACGACTGGACGCGAGCTGGACAAAAGTAATTTGCCCTTAACTTATTATTTGCTTAGAAACAAAAGTTGTATAATTCAGGTCGTTATGAAGTCTTTGGCAACAGTCGTGCCATTGAAATTGAGAAATTAAAGGGCAAAGAATTTGTCCCGTGATTGCAGTATTCTAATGAAGGTGAACAACGAAAGTAGATCGAGGAATACCGAATCGAGGCCAAACGATGTCTTCGACTGATCGCTCATTTGTATAGGTAAACAATTTGTTTCGAGTGCAATTCGGAATAAATTAGCACAAATACATTTTTCAAAGACCAAAAAAACTGGTCATCTTTGAAAAATGTAAGAATTGCACTTCTAAATAATATAAATGCCAAAATTTAACTTCTTTTAAATTTCTGCGTTCAATTTCAACTTTCTGCACTGTTTGGGATTAATTGACGTGCTCTCGGCCATTCAACGCATTGAAATTCTTGTGTAGGCACTGCCCTGATTGGACGATTTAACGACAAAATTAGAAAATCGCCGCAGACGGCAAAAACAGTTTCTCGCTCTTCCGCGTGAAGTTTGGAGTGATCACTAACCATTTTGTTAAATAAGTTATGTTAACATAGGTTAGTTTTCAGGGACAGACAAAGTCGAAACGCATCGAAAGAAGACTAGTTAAGACTCCATCTTTGTTTCGATTTGCCCTCACCGTAATTCCCGCTCACGCCTTTGTTCCTATTTTAGGTCCCCGAACAGTGGAAAAGCTTCTTCTACAACTGGGAGCCTCAAATTCTGCATCTGCTGCAACAGTTCGCTTGGGTAAGTCGCCCTGAATCAAGAAAGAACGCGATCTCATTTCAGTTCCAATTGAAGTCGCCAGTAACAGCTAATATGCAACTCGGCACCCCTGACTTTCTGGCTGAAAGAACAGACCTGTCCCTACCCGTGAGTGTAGAACGTTTGCCAACATGTCTCGAAGATATCAAGAACTATTTCTATGGTAAAGATTTTTTGTTTTGATTTGTTTGGATTACTACTTACAACAGTAACAACATTTTTTATCACAATTGGTACTAATCTCGCAATCTGGCTGGCTAATTTGCCGTTGTTGATAAGAGTCTAGACAACGCTGCTCGCGTCAATGTGTCACGCAAAGCAATAGCCAATCAGAAACGGAGAATAAACCAATCAGATGGCGAGAAAGTTATAGAAAACGCTTGCTCTTTCTTTGTGTCACGATCCTGGTCACGCTATAAAAAAAGTATTTTCTTTGACATTTTTTAACGTTGCTATTGTGGTAAAAAACAAGTCGAATGTGGTTTAGCGTTGTCTGTATTCTTATCGACAATGAGTACGCGTCATCACAGTGGTCAAAATGTTGTGGACTCACTCGGCTGCGCAACATTTTGACCACTGTGATGACGCGTACTCGTTGTCGATAAGAGGACAGACAACGCTAATCCACATTCGATTTGTTAAATGACTACTTCAAAAACTCATTAATAATTCATAAAGAAAATACTAAAGAAATTAAGTTTAATGAGTGTCATCATATCTGTTGTAGACACGGCTAACACTTGCGTTCAATTTTTTGGTCAAAATACACCAAAATACAAAGTTTTGTGTGATAATGAATAGGTCTACATAAGAAGTTTTTGAAACCGTTCAATAAACTCGCATTTCGTGCTTTATCAAGTATAAAACAACACGCCGCGTTTTATACTTGATGAAGCACTCACGCTCTTTTATTAAACTACACTTATAAAACGTTAAAAACATACACTTATAAAATGGCTCTAGTTACACTACTAATAGACCTTATTCGCTTGTACATTTTGATACATACAGATCATGTACATTTTGATACCTGCAGATGTACATTTTGATACATACAGATCATGTGATGTGATCCTTTGTCTTGTTCATTAAAAAGAGTGCATGCAAGCATGAATATGTCTGCCTGCACCCTTTTAATGAACAAGACAGAGGACCAAATCTCCTGAGTATCATCACATGATCTGTATTGGGAAAACACAATGTACAAACGAATAAGGTCTATTACACTACAATATCGTGTAAAACATGCATCCACGTAACGAGCAACAAGACAACAACAAACATGTACCTACATTACAATAAGCGTGCCCCCGTGAAATTGATGGGAAATCGTCTTTTTTGGGTTTTCTGTACCTAACTGATAAGTCTGTTTCTTATGCTTGTTAAGATGAGGACTTCTTTACGATAACGATGAAGTCTGCATGTGATATATCTACAACCATTGGACATGAGCAAACGCGCACACTGATTGGTTCTTTTCTAATAGGCTATCAGTCATTATCATATCTGCAATCCCTGGATATGAGCAAACGCGCACACTGATTGGTTCTTTTCTAATAGATTATCATTCATTATCATATCTGCAATCCCTGGCTATGAGCAAATGCGCTCTCTGATTGGTTCTTCTCTAATAGGCTATCAGTCATTATCAAGTAAACGGCCAAGTAAACGATCATGGCTGAAATGTTAGAAATGTTGAAGACTGTATATCCTTATAGAAATAATCACTTTCTATGAAGACAATAGAAATAACATTTATACACGCTGAAAGATGGAAAACCCTAACTCCCAACTCAATTGCACGACTGCAATAAAATAAATATACTTCTATATAGGCATCTTAACCCTTTAAGCCCCGATAGTGTCTTTACAGATTTTACTCTGGCTAACGCCAGACGATTTTACTCGTCACAGGGAGACCCTTCGGGGCTTAAAGGGTTAAAAACTATCTCCTTAATTGATTTTTGCCCTTGGAAATATTAGCTTTGATTACGTTGAATTGTGATTTGTACCCTTGTGCAGCCCAATGTCAGGTCCAAAGCAACAGCATAAAGATGTTTGATCGGCTACAAATTCAGCACAATATTCGCGGGGGTTGTCCGTATGTCCTGGTGCAAGAACGTCGCCAAGATAAAGAGTGCCGGATTCAGGTAAATTAACTAAATTTGGAGCCCAGTTTACAAAAGTAAAACTTCTCGACAATGGTGGAATTTAATGATTTAGTAATCAGGGGAAGAGCTTCTTCTCAAACCTCTTTCAATTGTTTTCATCACCAGCTCTCACTCCAAATTGACAAGGACAGCAAGCAGACACTCATTGCGTCGATAAAACAACCCGTTCAAACAGAAATCAAGATTCAGGTGCAGTCGACGGGCTCGTCGATCTCTATTGATGGAAGGAAACAGGAATGCAAAGAACAGGCCTGTCAAGCTCAACAGGGCGAGGCCACAGTGAGGTCCGTTACGTCACAGGGTGGGAAGACAGAGGTTCGCCTCTCTACTAAGGTAAGAGGAAAACATGGCCGATGATCCAGGTGCCAAGAAAATGTTTTAAATTTAAGTTGATAATATATATTCTTCTTTTGTCACACGAGTAGTCACTGAATGTTGATCGCAACGTTACGACTGCTTACTGCTCGTCTTCTTCAGGCGATGGGGTCGACTGATTCCAGCTCACCATTATGCACCTGTGTGGTCTGCTCTGATTGGTACGTTTCGATCCTGCTATTGTTCCTGCTTACAGTGTTTTCCTCAGGGGTCCGCTTGCTCGCCGCGTGTTTGTTGTTGTGTTTCTTGATTGTAGGCATCCACGCTTCTGGAATTTCAATTCCGTTATCCCTGTTGATGTCATTAGGGAGCAGTCTTATGTGAATTGCCTTTTTCACCTTCTCGTGTACCAGTGGTCACGATCACGATCAATAAACTTAACTTCTGTCCAAAGCGGCTTGTGTCCGGTTTCATTGTCGTGTTCTGAAACGGCGGACTTTTGCGTTCGAGCGGGGCGGATGTCTCTGTCGTGCTCTTTTATTTTTTCTTGCATAGGTTGTCCCGTTTCTCCGATGTAGACTTTCCGCATTCGCATGGTATCTTGTAGACTACGCCGTCTTGCTTGCTGGGGTCAGCGGGATCTTTTGGTCTGACTAGTCGGGATCTTAGTGTTGTGTCAGACTTGAAGACGACGCGTATGCCTTGTTGTTGTAGGCTGCGGTGGAGGGTCTCTGAGACTCCTTTGATGTAGGGCAGCACCGCGGTGGACTTAAACTCTGTCGTGGTTGCTTTTCTGCGTTTTTGGTTTTCGTCACTTTCTGCAAGAAAAAAGGAGGTAACCGTTAACGATGAGAACTGTTGATAGATGTTTCTTCTCCTGTGCTGTTCTCGATGGTTTAGTGATGATACGTTTGGCCCGGTCGTTAAGGCACGTAACAATACTGCGTTTTACTGATTGTGGATGGTGTGAATCATACGCTAGGTACTGGTCGGTGTGCGTGGACTTCCTGTAGACGGTAGTGTGGAGTCTGCCGTCTGGTTCCCTAGTCACTAGTGAATCAAGGAAAGCGATCTTGTTGTCGTTCTCAGTTTCCATGGTGAAGCGGATGGACAGGTGCTGTTGGTTGAGGTGATCCAGGAAATTGTTCACGTCGTTACGTTTTGTGATGGTGAAGGTGTCATCTACATAGCGTTTCCAGATCCTTGGTTTTACAGGCGCGGTTGCTATGGCTTGTTTTTCAAACACCTCCATGTAAACGTCAGCAATGACGGCGGAAACAGGACTTCCCATCGGTGCACCTTCCTGTTGTTCGTAGAGAGAACCGTTATACTTGAAAAATGTAGGACCGAGAGAAAAGCTCTGAGTAAGGAGAGAACCAACAACAAACGCAACTCACATGAGACGGGGGGAATCGAACTCGAGTCAGAGAAGTGAGAGGCGACTCAGGCGAGTGCTCTCACCACTGCGCCAACCTCGCACCCCAATTTAGTTGTATTATGTTGCTTTATGTGGTGCAATCTGGGGCTCCCGAGAAGACAACCGTACTGTTAAGAGGGCTACAGGCTTCCTCACGTCTATATGAATCCTCACCTGGCTTTTCTAACCACGCCCAAGACCATGTGGCGGCCATGCGTGGCCACTTGAATGATTTAAATCATAAGGCTCCCTGCAATGTCAAATCGTAGCGTACTACACAGTTTGCTAGTTGCCTTGAAATATCTGGAACATATCAGAACAGCATTTGTTTTTCGGTCATAAGCCCTCTCTATCTGTCCTGCCCTCTCTCTAGGCCGGCCTCTACGCCGTTGTAAAGGACCAGCAGATTGAGTTGCAAGCCTCGCCTCTTCTGCGCAGCCGTGTTCGAGGCCTGTGTGGTGACGCAAATGGTGAACAGTGGAACGAGTTTAAAGACCCGCAAGACAAAGTGGAGAATTCAAAGGAGAAATTCATACAGTCCTGGCGGCAACAGCAGTGTTAAAAGGTGAGTAACGATGACTGTATGTTCCCGTTGATACTTAATTATTTGCTATTAATACTAAATACTGACACAATGTAAGTGAGTACGTGCGTGTGCGTGCGTGTGCGTGCGTAACGTGAGTGCATTGGGAAGGGGAGGGGGCAATTAAGTAATCCATGTAAGTACGTTAACATGTTATTGTTGCAAAAAAATATTTTTCTTGAGAAAAAAAAGTGTTTCTTTTGATATAACAGTCACAAGATTGGTACGTCAATAAGCCCTTAGACTGCGAATCACTGGCAAGGCAAACGTAATGCACATAAGGAGATTAAATTACATTGAAATTGAGCCGCGACATTCGCAAACTTTACGTGTTGCGTGTAATAAATCAAACAAGAGGGGCCGCGTTTAATCACAGGGAAGTTGTAAATTCGACGCGTAGGAGAACATGTTCAAAACATTCAAGGTTGTGTAATATAAAGAGCGTTGTGTACGTAGTCTATGGGAAACGAAGGCAGAAGGCAAAGCTAAATAATGATAACCACAAACTTGCTCAATATCTCTCATTAAGCACAACTTTGTTTCAAAGTAACCAGAGATCTAGATGTCATGGTAGACTACATTTATCCTCAACCTTTTTGTTCCGCGTTTTTCCTTTTCAGAATAAAATCGACAGAGTCGACAGACAAGTCGGAGCCCTGAAACAAATCGGAACGGAAACAGTCAAAAATTAATTATTATTCTTTTTAAATTTTGTTTTCTTGGTAGTTTTGCGTTTAAAAAACGGTTCAACAGCGACGATAGCAGCTTTTTGGAAAAGGGTGCCGGATAGCTTACTTCGCTTCAATTTAGTTATTTCAACTCGCTTCTTATCCTATTGGTATCCATTTTATCTTACTTCATTTGTGCGGGAATTTTTAAATAAAAGTGACGCATTCAATCTGTGTTTATTTCTTGTTGCATTGGTACAAAGATATTGGTGGGAGTAAGTAATGTGGCACCCGAATGGTTTCCGACGTTTGTTCCGAAGAACTCCGATCAGCTGTTATGAGACCTCGGCAAAACATGGCGACAGGATGCCGAGACAACGAACAGAGATTTTCTATTTAAATTGACCCCTTAAGTTTTTCTTTTAACTTAAGATGGACGCCATCACTTTTTTTGTCACAGTCTACTCAAATGTCATTCATTTTTAAAGACAGCTGAGAGCAGCCCCATTTGCAATTTGTTTCTATCCCTTAATGACTTTTCTACAGGAAATAAATATTTCGAAAACTAGAGTGTGTTTGCTGTAAATTCCACTGAGTTCAGAGGAAACTCCTTAATTCGACAACGTTGCTCTTTAAATTAATAATAAAAGAGTATTTTTTGTCACTCAGACCTCCGTTTTACGAAGGTAGTAATGACAAAGCTAATTTCAATTAAGGCAATTTGGTCAGGATGTTTACCATTTATGAAGCAGAAATTGAATTGGAAAAAAAAATGGTTTTTCTACTGAAAGTACAAAGTAGATTCGCTTGTTATTCCTAATCTTGAAAATGATGCCCTAATCTTGAAATTTGGTTCATGTCAGGTGATCTTTATACGCGAGAATTTGAAATTTTAGTATTGCCCCACACGTTTTAGTTTTGTTTTTAAGTCACACATTTCTAATTTTTAAAGCGTTTCCAAAATTTTGTTATGACAGAGCTACCTATTTGTTCCAACATATTCTGTGGATAATAAACCTCATAATACCAATAATATTAATGAAGGAAAGCTGTATTGCTATCCTTTTTATAGCAATCTTCAAAAAGAAACTTACTAGCCGCTTCTGTTGTACCAAAACAAATAAGAATAAATTTTACTGCCTAAGTAAGATGAAAAAAGTTTTGTTTGACCGTGAGATTTTTTAAAAAAGGATTTTTTCCCATGGTATCAAATTAATTAGCCCGTTAAAAAATACTTATGGAAATTTGCTATTTTGGACATTTATGAATGTGGTAGTAAAGTTGCTTAGCCTATGGTTGTTTTGACATATAGCTGTCAATTTTATGAAGCTTAAAATGGCTTGTCATTGGTTACGGTTTACCTTTAATTGGCTATCTCGCATGGTGTTTGTTCTACAGCAATGCCCACTCGTAAGACATCCATATTGTCAAAATAAAACCGCAGTATATGTATATATATAGCAAATAACAGGTGCTTTTCATTGAAGCGGAAACTCTAAAACAAGTAAACAGGCTTTTGTTTACAAGACTCTCTGAAACTGTCGAAATGAGGTCTCTTTTCTAAACTTACTTTCCCCAGAGTCGACCTTGAATAACATTCAAACTCCTAACTAAGGCGTGACATTTTCAACCGAGTTTTTATGCTGGATTTTAACCTGCTTGCGACAACCATTTGTAAAACTTTGCGAGTTACATTTCAAAGGACGGAAATGGCGGCTTTAAATAAGGCGATAGCTGAACGAAGATTTAAGCAAGCTCGCTCCTTTGTCAGGCAAGGAGTGAACATAAATTCTAAAACAAAAGCCGGCGAAACAGCCCTTACCCAGCTTTGTTCACTTTGGCCCGAAGCTGTCACTGTTTCTTTGGCTAAGCGTTTGTTAAAGAAAGGAGCGCGTATTGATATAAAAGACAATAATGGACTGACGGCTTTGTCAAACGCTGTAGTAACACGGAGGTTGGATATGGTGGAATTATTCTTAGAAGAAGCAGGGAATTTCGACCTGAATTCCAGAGACAAGATGGGAAATACGGCCTTATTTTACGCAGCTTCCATGGGAAATTTCAAAATTCTCTCAAGTCTTGTGAAAGCGTTGAAGAAATTTCGCCTAAGTGTCGATGAACCCAACAACGAGGGTTCGACGCCTCTTATTGTCGCTTCCAAAAACGGTCATTTTATTTGCGCCGAGTATTTGATTAAGGAAGGTAAAGCTTCAGCGAATATTAGAGATAGACAGCGTTGGAAAAAAGCTTCTGAATGGGCCAAAAACGAAGAAACTCCTGGGGTTTTGGAATCAAAAAAGCACTGTTCAATAAATGTTTCATCACGGAGCGAGAAAATTGAAGGAATACTGCTAGAAAAAAGAAAGTCAAGACAGGTCATAAAAACCAAACTACAAGCGCAAGCCGTTGGTGGTTTCATACCAAGGCAAGGAAAGAATTTTACATACAAAGACCAATTTCAAAAGGTTTACAGCCTGTACGAGTGCCAGCTTACAGGTTCTTACAAGGAAGGAATGAAGAAAAATGCTTTAACTTCCAAGGAAAATGGAAGCTCACTGGAAGTTCCAAAAATTAGAATTAAGGATTGTAAAAGGCGTTCAAGACTCTTGAAACGAAACACCATGGGTTCCAACATGTCGCATTCATTTCCTTCTCAGAATCCCAATACTCACTCAATTTCTCCACTACGTCTTCAACGATCTCTATCTTTTACTGATTTGACAAAGGTTAATTGCAAAGGATCGCAGCACTTAGGGATCTCAGCAAACGAGACGCAAAATAGCCCTATGCTCTTGTCTCTACCTGAAACATCTAGACCTTTGGTTTCCCAAACGAGAAGTTTCAAGCCGGTTGTGTCACCAATTTTCTCATTTCCTGCTGTCATGGAAACGAATGAACCACCTGAGGTTAACCCCTAAAAGTTTACTCCAGTAATCAGGGACCGCGGAGGGGGGAGGGGCTGGTAGGGCTATAGCCCCACCACTGGCTTTTTTGCTTGGATGTTGTTTTCTAGGGCAAGATAAGTGGCGAAACACTGACATTTAATTTTGCTTGCATCGGCAAGATTTGATAGCCCTACCACTTTAAAATGGTCTCCGCCGACCAGTTAGCTCAGTTGGTTGAGCACTGGACTATCGTGCGGGAGGTCGTGGGTTCGCACCTCGGCCGGACCATCACTCAGGGTCTTTAAATTATTTGAGGAGAATGTGCTGCCTTTGTAATGACATATGCAAATGGTTAGACTTTCTAGTCTTCTCGGATAAGGACGTAGGTCTCGTCTCACAACCCTTGGTTGTAATAACTTCGTGGGACGTTAAAGAACCCACACGCTGTTCGCAAAGAGTAGGGAACGTAGTTCCCGGTGTTGTGGTATGGCCTTTGTGAATGTAATTTCACACACGTACGTATTATGAACGAGCTTATATAGCTCCTAGGCGTTACGTGTATAAATAAAGTATTGATTGATTGATTGATTAACGTTACTGTACGAGTAACCTTAACGCAGTAGCCATGGACCATGTACTTCTTCACCCACTCAAAATGGCAATTTCTGTGGTATTTACTATGCAGTCTTTAACTCTTCAATCTTCCAACTTTTTTCAAATTATGATAGTCTATTTCATGAATTACTAAAATACTATAGTTGATAATTAAATTTCTTCCTGAATTTCAGAGAATTGATAGCTTACTTCTCCTGACCACCAAACTCTGACAACTTAACCATAGGATATTTGAGATATTTTAAAGATTTTTGACATGTAGTTCTTGGATTTTCTACAGTGATCAACATCCAATACCTCCCAGAAAAATCAATATATAGCAATAAATATAGCTTATGAGAATATAAAGAAATGACCAATAATCATGAACAATGTGTTATTTCTAGACATTCTCAGAGGCAATATTGGGAAACTCTGAGCAGAATAATTTGTATCTTGATAATTAAGCTTGAGGTAACAAATAAACAATTTACTTAAGGGGTTAATGGGTGAACTGTAAGGACTCTTTGAGTCTCATATGTTACACCATTTGCTTTGGTGGTGTTATAAGCCAGTCATACCAGGTTTTGGACCCGAGATCTCTCTCTCCTTTCCTATTACACTGTTCAGCCTTCCAGAAGCTCAGTCTTTCAATGTATTCAAAACTGTGTTCTATAACATGTTATAATATAGCTACATTCTTATGCACGCTCTGATTGGTCCAAAACCCATGTTTTATCAGAGTATAAAACATAGAAAAAGCGTGTTTTATTGTTTTTCGCCAGATTACCTCTACTCGACAATTCTGTAACAGACGGCGAAAAACATTTTCTTTGAAGAAATTCATGATGGAATTCTCTGCGAAGCAGCAAAAAGTTTTGAAGCTGAGAATAATAAAACAAATAAAGAAGAAGCGAAAACAGTCAAGAAGTTGGTATTAAATGACGTCAGTTTGTCGATCTGTGTGCTTTGCTGTTTCTACTTGCGGCATGTAAAATCTATATCATAAAGCGAATAAAGAAGCCTAAGCCGTGTATTACACTGTGATTAAAACACTCTGGGCATTTGAGAACACTCCAGAAATGTAAAAAACACTAGCCTGCAGCTCGTGTCTTCTACATTTCACTCGTGTTCTCAAATACCCGTTGTGTTTTATCACAGTGTAATACACGGCTTAGGCTTCCTTACTTGTTAATGAACAAGAGCAACCAGACACGAGACAAGGATTCACCAATGCATGCACTCTTCAGTAAAACTGACCTCCCTAACTGACTAACCTCCAAGATCCGAGTACTGTAGTATTAAAAGATCCTCCTAAGAGAGTACTACATTGTAGACTTTCATTGCTTTTTTTCTGTAGACTGATTTGATATCGTTATCTGGAGATTTTCTCAATTTGCATCATGTGGTTACAATGTGTTTTGATTGTACACTACATACAATGTTGTATATTGAAAACTTTCAAGAGTTCAGGTGTTGAAAGACACTAAATGCTCCCAAAAACTTCTTGCATACAACTTGCATGCAACTTGCATGCAGCGAAGTTTAAAAGACAGTCAGCAGTGCAAATACTCCATATACCAATGCACAAGGGTATGCGACCAAAGGTTGCTGGGAATCCATGGCTAACGCTGTCACAAACAGCTTGGAAGACGACACGCTACACCATCCAATCACAACAGTTGTTAAAATGGACCCAAGTGCACCCTGCAGTGACATGAACAATGAAGCACCTGACAGGAAAACCATGGGCAAAAGACAATAGCCGAGTACGCTGACCACACAGCCTGCAGACACACCAGTCATGCTCATTAGGTTGAGTACAACATACATGGCGATGCAACCCAAAGCACTGAAACCATAAATATAACCAAACTGTACTTTTCCATGAAGCAGGAGAAATCCACCAAAAGCAAGGCAAAATAAGAAAGGTCCGGTCAAATCTGTGTCGTCCATAATATGCGAATCTGTTTGTTTGAGGGGATTTAAAACCGACAGAGTTTTTTCCCAGATATGCTCAAAATTGATGCCAAGTTCTTCAAGTAAAGGTGGCTCGTCTTCAAAATCGGTTCCGTGGGCTTCGTCGACTTGTCGTACTCCTGGGTAACTCATGTTACCGGCGTAAGGCGTCTGCGTTTGACCACTTACGTTTGTAGAGTAATCGTACGCGCCCCCTCCGTTATAACCATACTGTTCACCGTAATTGCAACCATAATTGCAACCGTAATTCCCGTCAGCCGGTTTCTGATCGTAGTTTGCTTGATAGAAACCATCTTGAAAGAATGTCTGTTCCCCCTGGTAGTAAGGATCGTTGTAATACGACATCTTTAGCGACCTCAGAATAAACGCGACCGCACCAAACCGAAAGAAGCCGGTAAAATTTTGTAACGACACGTCGCTCCAAGCAAAACGCATGACCGCTTGGGCGAATTCAGTTTCCTGTCCTCAATGATTGCGGGCGTAGGTAAAGGGTTGGGCACAAAGTGACCTTCATAATTATTGTTGTTTACTTTAGAATATCAAAGGAAGGGACGTGCAATGGATTTATGGCTGGCAACAAAGTCAGTTCGACTGTTCCTGCATTTTTCCAGCGTAATAGGGAGCTTTGTTTACGTGCTGTCGAAGATGCCCCGCGATCGAGTGTTGCAAAAACATTCGCATTTATTCTTCGTCTTAGCGGTGTTGTCGTCGTATGTAACCTGTAAAAACTTTATCAGCTTCACACTGGAGGATTTCCGTTCGTATCCCGACGCTTACACCTGGCTAAAAAACTCGGAACCAGCTGTCAAGGTATAATTTACATGGTTGACATAAATCTTGCTCCAAATTACGTCTTCGATTGTTATAAGTATTAAATTATTAATTTTCAGTAAATTTTTAAACCCGGACTATGATTGATTTTAATGAATTATTTTAGTGTTACTGAATGGGCATTTTCAAATGATTTCAAAGTGAAGGAAATAAGAGTTACTTCTTTGTTTTGCATTGATCACTAACAGTGTTTAGTCCCATTTTTGTTTGAAATATTTAACTTTCTTTAAAAAAAAAGCATATCAATACCTGTCCAACTTTTTAGATGAAAAATAGTTGTTCAGGATGGGAACATGTCTTGGGTACTTTTTATATTTCCTCATGTGTTTAATTTTCCTAGAGGAAGGGGTATGGCATTCAAAACAAAATCATCCTATCGCAGGGTTTGATTGATAGGAACAATTCTGTAATTTTGATCCTCACTGCCTGTCTTTTAGTAGAGCCACAAGGACACGTGAATCAGGCCTCTATCCTGCAAACACACAACGGTTGTTACTGAGACAGACAGGTTTGCTTTTAGGACCTTTGTAAAAACATTTTCACATAAATTCATGACATCTTCCTACAATAGACCATTTTACAGTTGTGTGCTTAGTACCCTGGCCTTTGAATGGAAGTGAGGCTGGAGGTGACCTTGTTTTGTTACAAACCTTCCTGTTCTTCATATGTAAATAATATGATTTGCACATGAAAGGTGGTAGCCTACGTGTAGCTGCACCCTCCCCCCAAAGGAAAAAGCGGGAGGAGGGGGGGGGGGAAGGGTGCGGCTACATGTAGGCTAGAAAGGTGGGTAGGTTTGTAACCAAGCAAGGTCACCTCCAGCCTCACTTCCATTCAAAGGCTAGGTTCCTAAGGACAAAACTGTAAAATGGCCAATTCATTTTGGTCTCTTTTCCCATAAAGAGATTTGCAATGATCCTAACCATTTATCCCATTCCATAAAGTGCTATGAGGTGTGTTTAGCTTTATTTCTCTTTACAGGCCTTTGCAGTACTACATGAGTCACAAGCTGGTTTCTGGTGGTTCTCCCATCTTCACTGTTTTCTTCTGTCCTTTACATTGTTCTTAAACCTCAAATCACGCTTCATTGGAATGTCCACCCTTGAGCTGTGCTCATACACATGGCTTGGTTTAAATGGTTCTGTCAGTGTAGCACTTCTACTTTTCATAACAAGATACAGTACTGCCGTGCAAGACAGAACAAAGACTGCATCACCATGGAGACTTCCCACATGGGGTGTGGACATCCTGGGGATCTGTCTATGGGTGTCATTTTGGTGTATGGTATCACTGCCATTGATCAAAGATACAAGATCTAGGCTGTACCTTTCGACCATTCATTTATTCCTCTTTGCTCCAAGTTTAATTCCCTCAAACCCAGTCAAGAGCAGTACAGACCATACAATGCTGACTCCAGTATTGTTTGGTACTGTTGTCTTATTAACAGGCCAATACTGGCACCAAAACTTCAAAGTTGTTACAGAATTACACTTTGATTGGCAAGATTTTCTTTTGGAAGGTTTTGCAAATTCCAGTCAATCAAGTACTTTATTTGATTTAATATTTTGCTTTATTGCATTAGTTTTTTATGTGGCACTTGAATGCAATGTTGGGTTGTCAGCTTTGGCTCTCTTCACATTTGTTACACCTTTACTGTCATTTGGTTCTATCTTTGCTTTGTTCATGATTTTTGAATGTTACCACCTTCGCAGAGCATTTTCCCTTACAACCAAGATTGATTGATCTCCCCCTGCCACAATGTATTCATATAACATTTAAGGGGAAGTTCCTTTTTAATCACCAGGGCCAGGTTGTTTGAAGCAGGGTTAAGGAAACCCAGGGTTAAGTTTGAAATTTAAATGCAGATATGGAGCTTAAAAAGCACATTCAGTATAATTCTTTTTGAATGCAATATGATGATTTTATGCTCTGAAAAAAAAAATTGAGAATGTTATCGGAGAAAAAGCTCAAGAGGAAAAGAAACCTGTGTCAAAATTTAATGTTGGATTAGTGCTAATGGGCCTTCGAACAATCAGCCCCTGGACAAGACTGGGATCACTCTTTTCTCACACTTTAACTGTTTATTCCCATTTTTGATCGGGGATCAGATTCAAACAAATATTGGAAGCTGATCTAACCATAGAAATTCACCACGATCTGTGGCTAAGAACTAGCTGCTGTCTTTGGCTTCCCTCAGATTATAGAGTTATAACTAAAAGAGGGGGGGGGGGGGGGGTGAGGCAGCGCTCCTTGCCTTGTTGTGTGTGTGTATGTGCGTGCGTGCATGCGTGTGTGGGGGGGAGTTGGGGTAGGAGTGGGAGAGAATCAGGGTAAATTTGACAGAGATGTGCAATTGTTACAGTTTTTAGGAATTTGTTAGATATTTCAATAATATTTAAATCCCTCTCATAATTTCAATGATCTTACCTAAGCTGTAAAATGGTTATGAATTATTTACTGGTACTGGAACTGATTCCATCTTTAAAACTATTGTAAACTATTGTGTAAATATGGTGTTGGTTTGATTTGCAGGTTAACCAGAATTACTCTTTTATGATGAAAATAAAGGTGTTCACTACAAAAAAAGGTCACTCAGGATTAAATTTGTAAAATACCACGCGTTTTTTTTTTCCAAATTTCTCTTGGGATTCATGAAATAAAATAATATTGTATTCTTTAATAAATGGAATGTGTTATGTGTTGTGGTGTTCAGGTGCTCACTTTTTTAGAGGACTGTCCATAAAAAACAACTGTACATTATTTCCTATCTTCAACTTCAAATGAATCTTTCCCAGATAAAACACCAATTTTTGCTGATCACTGCTGGCCATGGCAATTCCTACTTTCCTTCCTAATTACCTTCCATTTTTTCTTTCCCTTTTCCCATTTATCTCCTTCCTCCCATTCATCTCTAGTGGCTATCATTTCCACTTCCTTTCAAATCCCACTGAAACTTTCCCTTTCCATCCTTCTTCTTCCACCCAAATCCCACTTTTGTTCCATTACTTCCTCTTCCTTTCCCATTCATCTCTTTTTTCCCCTTCACCTTCCCTTCATCCTTTCCCTGGAGGACAACCAATCAAAACAGTTCAAAGAGATAAGCAACGCGATCATCAAAGAAGATCTGATGCCTTGAAACATATGTGCCCTGGTCAACTTCTGTTCTCTGCCCGTTCAGTTCAAATCGATCAAGATCTACCAAGGAGACGTACGGTATCATTTCGATCAGCTTCACCCAGCAGGTATGACGGAAATACGCGGTAATGTTCAAGGACTTTATCGCTTCTATGGCTTTGGTTCTCTTACAGTCGAATTCAGGACGCTCGATTCGCATGAAAATCGCAATAGCATCTTAAACATTTAAACTTAATATTTTGTTGTTCTGCGCGGTTAGGAACTGACCAAAAGTAAAGACTTCTTCAGTTCCGCGGCTTTCTCGCGTATCTTAGGCTCCTTATCATTATAAACAAATTTTAAACTGTCCAAGATATGCTCTTTAAGTTCTTCACGCAGCAGCGATAGACGAACGCTACCTGAAAAAAGAAAAAACACAGACTTCTGTGGTTAGAATGGCTACTGAATGGAAGCCGGCAATGGGTGTCACAGTTCTGTTAATCTGAGACGAATCCTGGGTTCTGATTGGCTACCCGAGCGGGCAAAATGGGCCTATCTTGCCGGCTCAGGATGTCCCGCAAAAAAAGAAAAACAAACAAACAAACAAATAAATAAAACAACAACAACAAAAAAAAAGAAAGCAAAATGTCCATACAATAAATCCTCTATTGAGCAAGCTGGTTTGGTCAACATGGCTGGATATTGGCCTAGCTCTTTCTTGTGTTTTTATTGAGCTCCACCACACCTCGGTCAATAAAAACACAAAAAAGAACTCGACCAATATGCAGCCATCAAGACCTCGCTCTTGGTAAATAACGCACACATACACACGGATAGATAGATAGACAGACAAATAGACAGGTAGGTAGGTAAGTAGGTAGGTAGGTCGATAGCTAGCTAGCTGGCTATCTACCTAAGACCTCACACTTTGTAAATAAAGCACACACACACACATAAAGGTATTATAGGTATTATAGGTAGATATATTATTATTATTCGGCGTACAACCAAGGAAACAAAGTGTTCAGAGCGCCACATGGGGAATGTATCAAAGTATACTGTTCAGTAGTTTTCCAGAGAATAGTAAATTGCAGGCAAAGATTTGATTCTAAAAGTAAAAGAACAAAAAATACTTCACCTTGAAGAACTGATTGAACAGTCTCTAAAGCTTCAACCGCTCCAAGTCGAACGGCAGCATATTTTTTCACTTCTAAAATAGGAAAACAGAAAAAAATAACAAGTTAAGTTTGGTTGATTAAAAACAAAGGTTATAGAAAAACAATGTCCTGTTTATCAAACATCATGACATCCACTTCCGTGCACAAAACAACGCAACTATTTTTATTACAAACCTAAACATTCACAAATTGGTGGAATGATCCGATCCAACACTCTTCTAAGCATCGCTATTCTGTCGATACTTTCTTCAGTAGAACCGGATGGTGTTCCACTGATCCAGTCCATTCTAAAATTTATTGAACACATAATTTTGGTTAGGCCTGCGTAGCTGCAGACGGACTTTCAAATATATCTTCATGTTAGTCAGAGTTCTGTCTCTTCTGGAGCGACTCTAAGGATCAGGACACTTTGTGGTGGCTATTATGTGGGGAATCGATGCAACTGATTGGGTGGTGTCGTGTATGTTGTGGTTCAACTTTATCCTTGGTCTAAATTTTATTTTCCTCTGTTTCAAACGCATTATAACACACTATAGCCAAAAAACAAAGGAAAATAAAATTTAAACCAAGGAAAAAATTGAACCACAACATGTATATGTTGTAGTTAAATTTTTTCCTTGGTTCAAATTTTATGGTATGGTAATGTAAGATAATGAGTTTGAAACAAAGGAAAATAAAATTTGAACCAAGGAAAAAATTGAACTACAACATATATTTCAGGAAACTGGGAGGCCAGTGAAGGAATCAAGGCGAGTTAGAAAACCTACAGTGAGACATTTTGTCACTGACCTGTGAATGAATGATCTCATTGCTCCGAGGACAGCAAGTTGCACTCGCCACGTGTTTGCCGTCAGAGCCTTTGCGAGTACAGAGCAGAATCGTTCGCCGTGTTTGTCTGTTGAATAAAATGAAGAGTTGATCTAAATTCATAATAAAGCTAGTTAGTATAAATACTCAGGTGATTATACAAAATTGCGCGCTCTGATTGGTTCGCTATCTCGGATTATCACCTCGACGAACAAAATGG
This sequence comes from Ricordea florida, assembly GCA_949710005.1. NCBI lineage: Eukaryota > Metazoa > Cnidaria > Anthozoa > Corallimorpharia > Ricordeidae > Ricordea > Ricordea florida. The sequence continues at coordinate 3,547,056 of OX453282.1, read as the reverse complement.
CTGCCAGTCGTTCGCGCTCTATTGATGAAATAAATTGTTTTCGTGTTGTACAATGCTTTTTCTTTTCTTTTTTTGAAATAATCACGTGTGTATTTATACTAAAACAATTATTCGCCACAGGCTCAATGATTATCGGTGAATAATTGTTAATTAACAGTAGTGAGATGTGGCACAGGATAAAACCATGTACTGAGACCATTTTTTTCTGTCGAGATCCGTAAACTTCCCAAAAATGCTTTAAAAAACAAATTAAACGGATGATATTTTCTATATTTGAGGCGGGAGGGGGATTACGTTGAGGAGTCTATCTTGATTAGACTATTGGCAAATGGACCAAGCTAAACTCGTCTTTATTGTACTCCATTTCATTTTAGTGTTCACCTAGTTAAATCACTTTATTTATTTGCCTATTTCGTTGCATAATGCACCTGCTAATTGCTGACACCTGATGAGTATTAATATAATTATCGCTGCCTTACAACTTTCCATTTACTTTCTGTAAGTCTCTCATTTACTGTCAAATTGATTAACTTTTCCGTACCTCTTGTAAACAGTACTTTACTTATTACTTAACTGACTGCTGTAACCTTAGGCCACCCCCCTATTTGCGGGCGGAACTGTTTTGCATGTTTTAATTTTGAAATGATTGAATTAAAATAATAACCTTTGGAAAGCTACTGAACAGTACTGTGCTGAGGTACTGTTTGTTTTACTACTACAGTGTGGTTCTAACTTTTTCATGTGTGGATCAAACCATGCAGTGTGGCCATTCTTTGTAAAGCTACTGAACAGTACTGTACTGTGGTACTGTTTGTTTTACTATATAGTGTGGTTCTAACTTTTTCATCTGTGAATCAAACCGTACAGTGTGACCATTCTTTGTAAAGCTACAGAACAGTACTGTACTGTGGTACTGTTTGTTTTACTATACAGTGTGGTTCTAACTTTTTCATGTGTGGATCAAACCATGCATTGTGACCATTCTTTGTAAAGTTACTGCACAGCTGGTTCGAAGCAAACCTTGTGATTCTCTGGTGCTTTTTGGCCACGCCTGACCAAGGGAGTCGTAAGCGCAAACCAAAAACTCTTGATTCACCGACGGCTTGTCCTTATCTTCTTCTTCGTCTTCTTCATTTTTTCCCTCCTCCTCGTCCCCATCTTTTTTCGGCTCCTTCGTTAAAGCAGACAACATAGAATTCTCTTAGTGAGTTGTTAACCACTTCAACAACAGAAATTCTTGTATTGTCTTCCAATTCTCATACAACACAACTTAGTATTAAGCCGTAAAAAAGTACTTGGAAGTTATTCTGAGCGCGAGAGAGGTTTAAGTCTCAAATAGCTTAAGAAACTGGGATAATCAAGCAAGTTGATAAAGTAAGTTACACCACGGTAAGGCACCCCCTTTTTTACCTTACGGGTGGAAAAATGCCTTATTCCAAAATGGCCGTCTTTTATATATTCTTTTGTTTTTTTTATTTAAATTAGACCTTGATGCCTCGTTCAAGGTAAAATATTCTTTTGAATTTTACTTAAAGAACGAGGCGTTAAGGGACAATTTGAATAAAAATAAAAGAATATTTAAATGGAGGGCATTTTGGAATAAGGTGTACAGACCACTTTCATAAATGCCGGCCGATTTATTATTCTTTTATTTTTATGGTAATGAGCCTTACTCGCCTCGCTAGGATGTGCAAAATTCAATAGAATTTTTGTTCCAAAATGAGGCCAACATACACACAAAAGAATAATAAATCGGCCGCCATTTATGAAAGTCATGTATAGTTATACTTTATCAACTTGTTTGATAATCCCACCCAATTTCTCGTGTTTCAATTCCTGACTGACGCAACACCAATTTCATTAGAAACTATCCCTACAATACTCAAATAGTTTTACACCTCCCTCATACTCTGTAAAACTCCCGTGTGCATCCATTTAGATGAGTGGTCTAACAGGTTGTTTTGTTAGAAACCATTTAGCGTACAACCTCATCAACTTTATACCAATATTTACGGATTCTTTTACCTTTTAAAGTGCATTGTTTATTTCCAAGTTCGGGCTTTTTTGCATCTTATTATCTATCACAGAATAGATAATAAGTACGCTAATCAATTTAATAATGTACATGAAAAAAAATACTCGATTCTGATTGGCTGAGAGCAGTGCAGTTCAAGTGTAACACCAGTGCAAAAAGTGTAACACCAGTGCAAATTACACATCGATATTCTGGATTATGATATTCTTTATTTTTAAACGAACCGCTTTGCGTTCGAAGCGTTATCAGCTGATCTTCATCAGCCAATCAGTAAATAAAGTGTCAAATCTACGTCAAATGCTCACTTCCTGTCAGCAATGAGATCTTCCGGCAGTTCCTCCAGGCGAATTTTTCATGTTTATATTATTAATAACTGATCATACGGTTTTTCTTGTTCAATTTGGAATTAATTTGCACTTGTGAGTTTTTCAAAAAGCTGAAATTGCACTCGCACTTTTTGAAAAACTCGCAAGTGTAAATTAATTCCAAATTGAACGAGAAAAACCGTATGATTACCTTTACAAATTGCAGAATTCGTGATAGAACTGAAGCGGGTGGGCTTCCACGAAGACTCGCAAGATGGAATAATAATTTTTTTTTTTTTCACACTCCCGGTACTTAACAGCAAACTTACAGGCGCTATAATGGGATAGAGAAGCTCTGAGAGTTCCTGAAATCTGTCGGCAGAGTATTCCTGTACAATTTCACCAAAACATTTCAGAGCCGCCATTTTGTAAGCCCGGTTCTCCTTCCTGCACTCTTTGAACACCGCGTCAAGAACCTAGGATGGGAAAGACGAGCAAGTTTGTTTTCAGAGAGCTAGAAACAACAACGGACCCTGCCTCTGATCTCGTCACTTTGAAACCCAGTACTGTGGGGATAGCTTCTACAGAAACTGGTGCTGCGTCGGTGGGGAATTGAAGCACAAGAAACTGGATAAATCAATCGAATTGATAAAGTAAGTTATTTAACAATTATTCACCGAAGGCGAAGTGATTATCGGTGAATATTCACCGATAATCACTGAGCCTGAGGCGAATTGTTTTAGTATAAATACAAATACACAAGTGATTATTTCAAAAAAGAAAAGAAAAAGCATTTTACAACACGAAAAAATTTTATTTCTTCAAAAGCGCGCGAACGACTGGCAGCCATTTTGTTCGTCGAGGTGATTATCGGCTAATAATCCGAGATAGCGAACCAATCAGAGCGCAAGATTTTGTATAATCACCTGAGTATTTATACTAAATCACCATAAGGTAAAAGGGAGGAGCTGACGTTTCGAGCGTTGGCCCCTCGTTGGACGTTACCTCCATTTTACCTGACGGTGGTATAACTTACTTTATCAATTCGTTTGATTTACCCAACTTTGAAATTGAGGCTACCCTAATGCCAACCTGGTCCCCTTGGACGTTTGAGATCGCCGGTGAAATATGAATTTTATCACCGTGTCACAAGCAGACTCACAAGAAGCAAATCCGAGTCCTCCCAATAGCGGGATTATAACCTAAGACCTTCCGCTAAATTGTTCGGATCGAATCAATGTCAAGTAAACGGCTGATGAGAATTGAGAAAATTATCACCTTAGAAATACTGTATTTATCCACAACAAAGTTCTCAAAACTATAAAATAGGAGAGTACATGGCAGTCAACAATTCATAAAAACGCTCTTTATCTGGGATCGTGTTGGTCTAAAGACGAGCTCTCGAGACTTTCATTCTGCACAAGTCTCCAAGAGAAACTCATTCTGTTGGTCAACACCTGCTTTGGAAACAAACCTCGACAGCTTGTCAAAAACGTTCAGTTCAGTGAAGGCATTTTCACCCTTACATTCCAAGAAGTGACCAATATGTAACTTCTCTTGACCATACCAAGCAGTGTCAAGCGAACAGGTGATAAGAGTTACAAGAATCATCGCCTTAGAAAAACTGTAATGAATTAACACCAAATATTTAACTACCAAATAGGGGAGTATATGGCACTTACTAAGGAGAATTGCTACTCAGATAAGGAAAATTTATACCTTCTCTATGTCAGGATCAACTCTTGGTGATGACTTTTCGATGGCTTGCCTGTCAAAAGAGGTGTTCTTGTTTTAGTCGACGAAAAGATTAAATACTAAAATAAATGGAGCAATTTTTCCCGTGGGAGAAGTGGAAGATAAATTCTTCTTTTTCTTCTTCATCGTCGTCTTCTCCACACTAGCCCACCCCCTGCTTCCAGTCCCCTTTCCTTCCCAGAGTTACTGGACAAACAGAAAAACACAATTCACATTTTATGGTAAGGGAGACAGGGTGTTCATTAGTAATCGGAGATCGGAAAATTCTCCGGCTACTACGAAGAATTCTCCGGTCCAATTTAGATGGCCTGAGCTAGTTTTTAATTCAGACATGGAGGGATTTCAGAATATGTGACCCTCCATGGGAAAGCAGGGAAAAAGGTGAACGCACGGGCACGCGTGTGATGACACGGCACGCTAAGCGTGTAACCTATCTCTCAGATATGCGCATATGTAATAACCAAAACAAAGAGTGTCACGATAGATATTGTTTTGGATGCTAAAGCTTTTGTCCAAAGCAGTGAGCTGTTTGACACGCTTATGTGCCAAAAGACACGCGTGCGAAAAGACACGCGTGCGAAAAGACACGCGTGTGAAAAGACACGCGTGTGAAAAGACACGCGTGCGATATAGCACACATGCGTCGAGACACGCTTCCCAAAACAGCCACCTTTCCGATTCGAGCCTTTCAATGTGACGAAACTTACTTTTCGTGGTTAACGAGTCGAGAAATACAAGAATGAGAGAGTAAGAATATTATAAGTTCCAGTCCACAACATGTAAGCATGTCGCTGCTTGATTGAGAGGAAGGGAGAACAATAAAAGCGTGAGGATTTTGAAAAGTTGAGGATCATAAAATCGGAACGAGATAGAGAATCGTGTATGTGTCAGTGCGTCTATGAATCCTTAATCTCGTAACAATTATTCGTGTCCGGCAGTCAAAATTATTTTTTTTGTTAAATTTCAGTCAATAACATCAAACTCTTGTTTACATGGCTGAAAACCTCTGAATTTCCACCGTAATGTGAATTTTTGTGAGCCCGAAAACCGGACCGTACCAGTATTAACGAACAAATGAACCGCTTTTTTGTAGTTTAGCCCTTAAAAGTACTCCGGTTACACTGAACAGCACTTAGGTTAGCCTGAATAGCTCTCCAGTTAGCCTGTTTACGGGCGTCCCGTGTTCAATTCTTCCTGGGGTCGCCTGTCACAGTGTTCTTTTTACGTTGTTTTATTTCATAGAAAAATTTCTCACTGCCGGTCATCGAGTCTATTTCAAACCTTGTGCGGTTGCCGGACACATCATCGTCGAATAGCTTGAACTTTTTCCCCCAGATCCCCGCCCAGCTCTTGGTTGCCTGCGAAAATACTGGGACCGAAGGCTATGTTGTCAACATGGCGAACAAAACGTTAATCATATCGACAGCAGTCTACAACGTTAGTGGCACAAAATTTTGCTTCAGTTTCTGCCGAGTAAATACTGCATGATTACTCACTTATTTGAATTCTTCACATGTCATCTGAAATCAATGTTTATTTTCAATAAATCGAAAGCACTGCTGAAAGAGAGAGCTGATTTCGCAAACGTAGGACCCATGATCACGAATAAAGATTTTCTATCGTCAACTTTGAGTATGATACTCATTGAAAAGCACTGGAATCGCTGAAAATCTGCGAGGAGAAGTTGCTTGTTTCCAACGTTTGCTTTTACGGCCGCCGCTGCATAACTCGGGTGTCAGCCAAGCTAAATTTCAAACTTCAAATTTCAAATTTCGAGTAGTTGTGCTCGTGGCAGTTCGTACTCGTATACTGTTTAAAAGAGCGAGGGTGTTACACATTTATGTAATTACCATATTATTGCACGGACCTTTGTACAATTTACACTGTTACACAACTATGTAATTACCATATTATTGCACGGACCTTTGTACCGAATTGTGAGGATAGTTTCTAAAGAAACTGGTGCTGCGTCGGTGGGAAATTGAAACACAAGAAATTGGGTAAATCAAACGAGTTGATTAAGTAAGTTATACCACCGTGAGGTAAAAGGGAGGTGCTCCTCCCTTTTACCTTACGGTGTTATAACTTACCTAATCAACTCGTTTGATTTACCCAATATCTTATACTCTAACCGAACACGCATTTTTTTCTTTCTGGGCAGTTTAACTGTATATCCGGGAGCCAGGGGAACTGTATGTATTCGAGCTCGATAAAGACGAAGAACAAACTCTAGTTATCATGACAATGGAATATGTTGGAGATCTGGGAACGAATATACCTACAGAATCGTGGTAAGCATAAAGCATGCAACGAGATGGGATTAGAGCGGGCTAATGTCACCTCTCTTTTCGTGGAATAGTTGAACTGGTTTGAGTAACAGAGGCAAGAATTATCAAAATAATTATTCTCCTGTTACTTTACACAATTCTCCTGCTACTACAATTCTTATTGAAAACCCTGGGAGAGCTTCCACCTATTAAACCATGAATTTTATTAAAGTAATTACCTGCATTTCAGACAAACAACAGAGATTGCATCTAACAATGTTTCCTGCAAAAGGAAAAAGTGATAGCTTTCAACGCTAACCAATCAGAGCAGAAAACGTTTATTACAAAAGTGGCGATGCGATGCACGCTAAGAAAAAGTACCAACACACCTTGCCCGTCCATGTTCGACCGGTTAGTCCGCTGACCAAGGCCGCAAGCAACTGACCTAGATGCGGCTGAGAAAGAGATGATCCTGGAACGAGGGTAAAACAATAGGTCTGAGCTGCATATTGGAGTAAATAACACGGTCTGAATAGACAGAATTGTACATGTAGCCATGGTGACAGGATTCTACTGCAGTTCTTACCTAACTTCAGAGCTATGGCCGAGATAGCTACAGCAGCCTGGGCCTTCGTGCTCCAGGACTGTGACGTCAAAGCAGGACACGTGATCGCCACAATTTCTTCGAGAAATAGCCGTATACCGGCCTCAGTGCCTGAAAAAAAAGGAAAAAAAAAACAAACAAACAAAAAAACACAAAAAGTGTTAAGTTAGGTCAATGTTCATACGAGCTAAGAGGTTAACATGGCCTAGACTTGTCGAAGATTTATGCAGCATGAAGCAAGGGGAAGCAATGTTATCCCTAGCCTCCCCCTATAAGGCTGGTGTAAGAGGGGGAGGGGGGCACCGTTACTTCCCCCTCCCACCCTGGGACGCGCTAATCAATTAAAAAATTACGGTTATCAGTATCTATACATATTATTATTTAACAATTATTCGCCGAACGCGAAGTGATTCTCGGTGAATCACTGCGCCTGAGGCAAAAAATTGTTTTAGTATAAATACACAGGTGATTATTTCAAAAAAAAAAGAAAGAAAAAGCATTGTACAACTCGCAAAAAATTATATTTCATCAAAAGCGCGCGAACGACTGGCAGCCATTTTGTTCGTCGAGGTGATTATCGGCTGATAATCCGAGATAGAGAACCAATCAGAGCGCGCGATTTTGTATAATCACCTGAGCATTTATACGAATAATTAATATCATTAAGCGAATTTGTAGTCTGATCAGTATTGGAAATTAAGAGGTTGTCGACTGGCTGCTTCAATAGGCTGCCTATAGGATTGATATATCAACTAAATAAACAAATACATAAAATTAATCCATATTTTGTTATCTTAGACAAACTCAGCCATTTACCTGGTGTATTTTCAAGCCATATTTCTTCCCACACGCTCTCAGTGGACGTTGAACTGCCTCCAGCTTAACAGACAAAACCATCAACCAATTAGTACCACAAATTGTAAGTTTAATACGCATAGGTAATCAAATGATCTCGAGTGCAATTTGGAATAAATGAGCACAAGTAATTTTTTTCAAGCACTTAAAATATTACACCACACTGTAGAACGAGTGTCGATTCTTGCCTTTAAAAAATCTACGAGTGCTTATTTACACAAAATTGCACTTACAATCATTTGATTACTTGCTAATAATGTACATGCAAAAATTTAATTTCATCTTTTACACTCAATTTCTACACTGTTTGGGATTAATTGACGTGCTCTCAGCCAATGAGCACATTGAAATTTTTGCATGTAAATTATTGAGGCCCTGTTAGGGGTAAATTCCGACAAGCGACATGGCCTTGAAACGACGACACGAAGGAGCTGAAACGACGACGAACGACGAGCAGCTCACGCGAAATTACGACAGTGACCTGCGAACCTTTCCGAAATATCGACGTGAAAAGGTTTGAAACTCAGACGGGCGACATAATGACCCCCCCCCCCCTCCCCCAACAGCGCCTCATTATTATGTCTAAGGAACTAAAACCAGGCATGTGTTTCTTGAAAGCCTGGAACCATTTGGGTTCATTTAGGGTGCACCGCAGCACTGTAGTTTAGCCTTTATTATAAAATGTTCGAGTAATTGCGCGCGCTGTGATTGGTCAGTTCGAGTTCATTATAGCTCCATAAGGCACTCTGCTTACGTCACGCGCGTGCATTATAACTCAACATATGCACGCAAGCTACGTCACGAAATAAGAAAACGTTTGTTTCTTGCCACAAAGGGAACGGTTTTACTTTTCATTCAGCATTTAAGCCAATAAAAAGAAAGCATGTACATGTAAGGAGAATACTTATTGTGATTAATTAAAATTCGCAATCCTTTTCTTGTTTAATATGTCTTTATGTTAATGTGGTGGTTTACATTTTATAAAAGAAATAAAAAAACACGCCCTTCGTGCATTGTTGAGTTCTATAAGCACTTGGGAATTTTTAAGAACACTCTATGCACTTCTCTCGTGTTCTTAAAAATTCCCGCGTGCTTATATAACTCAACAATGCACTCGGGCGCGTTTTTTATTTCTATACTACTGGGATGCGTTGTTTGTCGAAGCTGCGTAATACCTCCGTAGTCAGTGGAAAATAGGTCGAATTTTGGTCTTACGTCTGGCAAAGCTTGGTAGAAAGACGGTTATTGGGTTAGTCAGTTGGTCCTAGCTTGCTAATACATAGATCGTAATTTGGAAGTCGATTAATCGTAAGTTGACCATAAGTAAAAAAAAAAGTATTTGTTGCAGGTAAAAATCAAATTCAAATAAAAAAATTAACCTAGGTTGAGTCACAATTCTTTTTGTTTCCTAGCCCTAATTATGATTAATTAGGGTTAGGAAACAAAGAAAAATAATTTTTTAATCTAGGTTATAATTTTTTTACCTGAAATTAATTTTTACCTGCAACCTATTCAACAACTATTCACCCATTTTCTTTAATCTGGAACCCATGAATTGATCGTACCTTGGTAATAAATAGATGGCAACTTGGAAGAAAAAAACTGTATTCAACAACTAAGTGTTTCATGTTTTTAATCCCGAATCCATGGCATAGCTACCTGCAGTGTTTTTCTTTTCGTGCATAGCAAAAAAGACCGCTGGAAGAACCTTGGCTGTATGGCGCTTCACTACATC
>OX453282.1:3530000-3532500 GCA_949710005.1 Ricordea florida | reverse complement strand
AAGATGATGGGCAAAACCGAAAAAAGAGTAAAGTAAAGTAGAAGTAAAAGTAGTAGGTATTACACGTATTAAAACTGGTTTTGATAAACTACAACCTACCAGAGCGGTCGATGACTATGAATAATAGGGACCTTTAGCAAGGACGACATCGACGAGAACGAGAAAGCCAAAAAACACAATAGGCATAATTAGCAAAAACAATGGCTCTGCACGCTCGGCACGTGCGTTTCGCATTTCGGTACATTTCGTTGCCGTTGTCTCCAAAACAACGACGTGAAATGACCAAATTTAAAGTTCTGTGGAGGACGTGAGCACAAGCAGAGAAATGTTCAGTTTACTCGCAAAACATCAAGGGAATCAACGTAAGGGAATTTCAAAAAAATGAAAAATCAACGTAAGGGAATTTCAAGATTATTGCTCCTTGGCTTCGCTGGTTTTCCGAAACGAAAGTTTAGTTGATCATTTGCATGGTCATTTGCATGCTGATTGCGATCTATTGTATTGGCTGCCCTGGAATTCTAACAATGGTTTTCCTGGACGCTTCATTGCGTTGCTGGGCTCCCCAAACACTCGTCGCGGTTCGCTAAAGATCAAGTTTAGGCGACACAAAAGACCGTGTGCTTACTATGCGAACTCGAATGCGACTTTCCATCTTATTTTAGATGTAGGCGACTTGGTGTTCAAACTGAATCCAGGCCCTGATAATAGGATCACAACACTTGTTTCTTCAAATAGAATGGTCAAGAATGGCCACCTGTGGAGTAGACATTCTCTTCCAAGGGGAGCTAATTTGCATAATCTTCGTTCTTTGGATCGCATCAGTGTTGCTCCTAAATTTTCGTTCTACAGGGAATTCACCGCGTGCCTTATGAACGCTCGATCACTATGCAACAAAACTCTTATTGTTAAAGACTTTGTTGTGGATTACAAGGTGGATTTGTTGGGGATTACAGAAACATGGCTGCATGTGGAAGGTAGTGAAGTGACTATTGGAGAGCTTTGTCCGAATGGTTATCGTTTCCTGCACTCCCCACGGTCGGCAGGGCGAGGCGGAGGTGTGGGCCTTCTTTACAAGCAAGGTATTGGCTCTAAAACAAGGTCATTTGAGCCTTCTTTTACATCGTTTGAATGCATTGATGTCACGTTTGTTGCTCGTAAGAGTTTGAGAGTAATCGTTGTCTACCGTCCCCCGGGGTGTGCGTCAGTTGGAGTCTTTCTGGAGGAATTTTCTAGCCTATTGCAAGAGACTGTAATATGCCCAGAAGAGCTTTTGATTTACGGGGATTTTAACTTCCATATGGGCGACAAGGCTGATTTGGACGCGACACGATTTGGAGAGTTACTGGATTTGTTCAATTTAAAGCAACATGTGTGTGTACCCACCCATAATCGAGGTCATATATTGGACTTGGTTATTACAAGGAATGAGACTGAGGGTGCCTTAGGCCTAAGGAATATTACAGTCATGGAACAGTTTATCTCGGATCACAAAGCTGTTTGTTTTAATTTGAATTTACGGAAACCATTAAATGAGAGGAGGACTGTTGTCTCTCGTAAATTAAAGGGATTTGATTTTGATGCTTTCAATAAGATGATTGGATCCTCTGGTTTGTCTGACGGGTGTATCTCGCAAAATGTTGAGTCATTGGCGAAGGAGTATGATGAGGTGTTATGCAAGGCCTTGGACAAGCTGGCACCCAAAAGAACTCGCACTATTGTCATTCGACCTAATGCTCCTTGGTATAATGAGGAGATCGCTACTCAGAAGAGGAAAAGGCGAAGGCTTGAACGTAAATGGCGTTCGACTGGTCTTGAAATTGACAGGGTAAATTATATGGAACAATGCAATGTTGTGAATGATATGCTCTACAAGGCGAAAGAACAGCATTATTCAGCAGTTATTCAGGAAAATGCCCATGATAGTAAATTACTTTTTCGCATAGTTGATAAATTACTGCAAAAGAGTATAGACAAAAGATATCCGTCTGCGAACAGTGACCTAGAACTCGCAAATGCCTTTGCCGATTTCTTTAGTGCCAAGATTGTGCGAATTCGTGATGAGTTGTTGGTTAGAAAAGAGCAGCTGGGGGAGCGCACCATAGAGGATTTTGAGTGTACGTCGTGCTTTAGCGAGTTCACAATGGTGACAGATGAAGACGTCTTAGGGTTGATTAGGAGTTCAACTATTAAGGCATGCGCACTAGATCCACTTCCAGCGAGTATCATGCGGAAATGTTATTCTAGTCTTGTCCCTATATTTAGAAGGGCGATTAATTTGTCATTGTCATCTGGATTGCTGCCCAAGGAACTTAAGGTAGCGTTGCTATCACCTATTTTTAAGAAATTAAATGCAGACCTTGAGCAGTTTAGTAATTTTCGCCCTGTATCAAATTTAAAGTTCCTATCTAAATTGATAGAGAAAACAGTGTTTGTGCAATTGAATAGTTATCTTGGCGAAAATGATCTACACGAGCCTCTTCAATCAGCGTACAAGATTTTT